>OY744522.1:112891068-112956068 GCA_963556195.1 Sepiola atlantica
TACTTTAACCAAATTGTTATAAAACTAGAACTATTTGATGGTGAGGTAATGTTTTAATCTCTATTTATAAAACCATTGGGTGTAAATAGCTTCCAAAACTTTCAGTCTTTAATACGCGAGGATTAGCTAACAAGTTTAAGTCAGTTTAAATGTTTACAATTTCAAAAGACCACACACACACAGCAATTCATTCTTTTTATCAACTATTAACAACAGATTAAAATGACTACCTTGTATACGAAAAAAAAAATGGAAATGCGTTCTGGTGGATTAAATTTTTTTTAATAGAATGTTTTTAAAGTTCGTTTTAGTATTTTACGCTATTTTTATTTCAATAAATAATCGATGTTAAATTTGTAGATTAACACCCTCAACGAGATTCTACTTTTTTCCTAGACGATTACGTATGAACACCCTGAAAAAAAAATCTCATGGGGGGGGGGGGGGGGGGGTTATTTAATTGGTGCTTCTACAGAATTTGAACCAAACCTAACAGACTTTTGACGAACTAAATCCAAAACTTAGGTTAGGGTTAAAAAACAAACAGTTCGGTATAAATTCTGTACAAGTATCATTTAGCTGAGGCTCTGACTCGAAATAATACATAATCGATTAATAATAAATAAGAATAAAATAATAATGTGTAAGTCACGTAGAGGCGAGAAACACACGCAAATACAAACACACGAGAAGTGGTCTCAGAAGTTTATTAATATAGTGATCGTAAAATGATACTGCTTTTATAAACTGTGTGGTGCTCTTATCGATCATGGACCAGCTGTCGTGACGTTCGACTCGGAAGCGTTCGGCTGTTCTACACAAACGCCCGAGTGTTGACGAGCCGAAGCAGCGAGCAGCCGATAACTTTGTTACAAATTGAAAATAAGTGCTTTCGAAGACGGATTTTTTGTCAGGAAGTTTTTTTTTAAGAAAATATACCCAAAATGAATTACGAACAACTTTGCACTGCAGTATCATCGCGAGCAAGTAAGAATAAATAATAAAATTAAAAAAATATGTCGTGATAAAAGTAATTTGGGTACGTTTTTTTTTTTTTCAAAAACAAAAAATTCCTTGTAAATAAAAATACAGTATTCATTTTATAACAGTAACCTCGCTATGTTTTTTTTTCCTGTTGTTTCTTTCAAAAAAATTCACGTAAATATGTTTAATTTTCTTTGTTTGTTTCTTTAAAAAAAATCCTTACCCTAAACCTAAACCCTAAAAAAAGCAAAACATTATTATCATAGCAGCATTGTATCAAAAATGTCGTCTGGTACAAATCGGCTCGTCAACTCTCGGGCGTTTGCGTAGAACAGCCGAACGCTTCCGAGTCGAACGTCACGAAAGCAGGGGTCGATAAAAGCACCTTTAATTTTTCGATAATAATTTGCATATTAAAATTTTTAAAAAAATGACGAAAAAACGAAGTGCCTCTAATCCGAACCTCTGTCAACAAGTTTATTTCTGACAATTAAATTTGAACATAGATTTTTAATTGAAATATCACGTGTCAAATTAAGCTTAAGTTACAAAAGAATAATTTCGTTGTTCAAAAAAAATATAAAAAGGGATTTTGCAAGATATTGATTTTTGTTGTTGTTTAAAAGGGAAAAGATTATGTAATCCGCGAGTTTTCTGTGTTAATTTGTGTAGAAAGAAAGAAGAAGGAAAAACAAATTTAAAAAAGTAATTGAAGAATGAATAAATTCTTTTCAGTGGATAAGTTTTTTTTTGTTTTTTTTTTAGTTACAAAGAATTTAAGTTTGAAAGTTACTTACTGCAAAACAGATAGACTTGAGAAGAAGGCCGAAGAAAAGAATGAGATCGCAATGCAACGATGCAACGATAATCCTACAACGTAAGCAAACAAGTGTTATCTTTTTCAGCTGTGCGTGTGATCGAGGGTGCTTTCTGCTAGCGCCGACCACGTCAATCTAGAAGTTACAGTGAGCGATCCTATTGAAAAAAAAAAAAAAGCACTTAACGCAGCGTAAAAAAAAAGAAAAGAAAAAAGATAATAAAACAATAAATAAATAAATAAAATTCTTGCTAACCTAATATTAAAAAAATTAAAAAATATATTAAAAAACAGGTTCTCGATAAAAGAAAGTCGGCAACAAAATATATTTAAGCTGTTATTAAAATCTCTCAATTTTTTTTTATTGCTTCGTCTTAAAGTGCGTCCTGTTGGTGAAGTCTGACAATATACAAGATGATTGGAAAAATAACTCTCTATTATTAGGTGGCGGTGATTTATTACGGAAATATAATTCTTACGATAACAAAATAGTGAGAAAGAAAGAGTTACGAGGCTGACCCCCCCCCCATTTTGTTTTTTAGTCCGCACATTCCATGAGCGATGTTTCTGGCAAAGGGGGGGGGGGGCAATTGCTGTTTTCTAGCTATCGTTTTGAGTTGGTGGTATGTAGAGATTTTCAATCCTCTCATAGTATTCATCATCATTCAAGTGGAACATATATTTATAGGAGCTTATCTTCGCATAAACTGTAAGACCAACTCCTATAATATTTTGTAGCAAAAGAATCGCCAAATGAAAGGAAAACAAAGCCCTTCTTTAAATCACAAATAATATGATTATTTGAGTGACCTGCACCGTTGGGTGTAGGTTGGCGAAAGTTAAGACACTGTCACAGTGAAAGAAGTAATATTAAAGTAAGAAAGGTCGGCTGGCAAAAATATTTTCGTGAGCAGTATATCTTCCAGTGGAGATAGTCGTGACTGGAGAGAGAGAGAGAGAGGACGTCTTTCTTCGTTGATGCTTAGAAGCTCTCTGTGACTGCTGTGTAATTCCATAAGGGTCTGGAAGTAGTCCTTCAATGGTCCGGTTGAAATTAAGAGTCTGACTGGTCATCCTGTAACCAAACAGCCCCACTAAGGCTGCTCTCTGTCAGAGGAAAGAAATGTTAATGTTTATTACTGCTACATCACCCCCTGCTTAGGCAGAAAGCCGATAGAGAAAAATTTCATCAATTGTTATATGCAGCAGTTGGAAAGAACAAAAAGGAAAGACAAAACAACTCACTATACGGAAAGTTTTTCTTCCTTTTTTTTGTTCTTTGAAGGAAAAATATTTTTGCTTTTCAGTAAAAAGTTATTTTTTTTAGTAAGATCAGGAATTGTTCAATGTTGATGCTTTTCATGTAAAGGTACAGTAGAGCACAATAACTCAGAAAGCTTATTCTATTTGTATATGGTCTTACACAGATTTTGGGGCCAATGTACTCGCTGACCACTACGTGTGGTGGTGACATAAGCATCTTTTGAAGATATGTAGTAAGAGTTGGTTGTTGCAAAGTGTATGCAGGGGAAATATGGGGCTCTTCTGTAATAACGTCTATAAAGGTCCGATACTGATAATGTCTCTTTTCTTCCCACCAATGTCTAGGGTGAACAGTTTGACGACATTGGCGTCTCAAAAGCCTGTTTTCACCCTAGCAGCTTTTGTTAGTCGGATTAAGTATTTTCAGGAAATAAAAGCACTGAATCAAAGTCAAATAGTGGGGAAAACAAAAACAAAAAAGGTTAGCCTGAATCAAATAGACATATGTCAGATGGATTGCTATCTGGGTCTGACTCTGAAAATCCGACTGACATAATTTTATAGAGTAGACTAGACAGCCAGAAGTATACACTGTTCGTCTAGTAGACAACTTGTAATGAGTTGAGTCACAGTTCGTCTAGATAAAACTCATAATCCCTACCCCTTTCTGTGATTTGATGGATGACATCAAAATTTCGTGACGTCATTCACTTTTCACAGTTATCCCCATCTCTGTTTAAATGGATGACGTTGAAAATCCATACTATCATCCACTCTGCGTGAGGACAAACACGATAGCAAGCAAGCAAGCAAGCAAGCAAGCAAGCAAGCAAGCAAGGGTTTTAGTAGTTTCTAGATATTCAGATTTCTTTCTTTCTTTTTCCATGCCATTTAATCTTTTTATTTTCCCAGTTTCAATTCAGAAATGTTATATTTGGAATTTATGATGTTAATTTGAACTGATTTCCTCTAAAAGCAATTTGAAGTTAAATTTGAAATGTCACGTTTTCCAGTCTTTTAACTTGCACATGACCCAGCTTGATTATCTCGACCGGCAACACACAGACGATGTCAAAGCTAATTGTTGTCACAGGACATATTTTCTATGAGCATGAGAGTAATTTGATTTTCAACTGGTTTTTTTTTTGTCCATACAAAGAAAGTTTTATATTGGCACCAAAAGTACTGACATGAAAAACTAGATTTCTAACTCACACCAATTTTTGAGCAGTTAAAGTCTCGTCTCTATTGACTTTTATATAGTTTATCCTGATTGTGTTGTTTTGTACAGTTGTCAGTAGCGATTCCATTATTATTATTATTATTATTATTATTATTATTATTATTATTATTATTATTATTATTATTATTATTATTATTATCGTGTTGACACACCGGTTCTCGTTAGATCACCGAAGTTAAGTGACGTGGAGTCTAGCCAGTACCAGATGGGTGACCATTTGGGAATGCTAGGCTCTGTATGTCATCTTCCTATACATGTGGCTGGGGACTGCTTGTGAATTTGATATTCCCTGTAAACTTCCTACTTCAGAGGAAGCCGACATAGGACTAATATCACACCAAGTATTACCGGTTCGGTTTTACGGTGTTTTGTGCGGTCAATTCATGGGATTTCTGGCAGTTTCAGTTCCCTCGGATTTTCTATATTTCATTTTGTTTTATTTCTATTCCAACTTACCTATGGTTGGTCGGCATTTGCTAGTTATGTGGGTTGGTTTCAACACTCTAAAATTTTCCTCAATAGTTCGGCTTTTTTCATCAGTGTCGTGCGTTCTATGGCGTTGATCCTTCCTTTGATTCCAATTTCACCTAGTCTTTTTTCCAGGTTTTTCGGGACTCTTCCTAATGCTCCTACAAGTATTGGTATTACTGTATTCTTCATGTTCCATATTTCTGTCGTCTCTGTGGAAAGTTCCATGTATGTTTATTTACCTCCTCTGCAGGAGGTTTGACACAAGGTCAAGTGTGGTTTTGAAAGCTAGGATAAGCACATTCTGACCAACAAAAAAAGCTTGGGCAGCTTCATTGGCATTCCCGGTAGGGGCGCCTCAGGCGATGGCAATTAACTGACGACCCCTTTCTTGAAGAGAAAGTAAAGACTGGGAAGGTGGACGTCCTAGGGCTAATTGTCGAGGACGTATCCTTGACTGGTACGAACACCTCCTCAGCTTTGCCTAGTTTAGTTTTACTGTCTCCTGTGAACTGCTAGACTGGTGAAATCAACGATTTAACCTTAACCATAATGCATTTGAATATTGTGAGCACTCGGGAGTGTGGTAGATTGAAGAAGACGGGGTTCATCATCATCATCATCATCAACATCATTATCAGCACCACCACCACCACCACCACCCTTTCTCTCAAGTCCATTCTTATCACTCCCATTGTTTCCCTGACCTTCCTCCATGAGCTGAACATGCTACCTCAACTGTTCTACATTTACTAACCCAAGAACACCCATCCATTCTTTCGACGTGACCATACTAACAACGTCTCTTGTTCTGCACAAATCTCCCTATACTATCCAGATTTTAATTTGATATCATCAGATATAAGCCTGTCTTTAACACTCACATTACATATCCATCGTATCATTCCCATATCATTTCTCTGCATGAAGCGTATATCCTCAACCCTCACTTCCATACATCATCACACAGCGAACACATGCCTGATAGACTCTTCCATTGGTCGACAGTGGTAACACTCCTTAGGTTAGTAATGGTAGAAGTTCCTTGAACTTACTCTATTCACTCCTAATTCTTGCAATCACACTAGCACCTGCTCCACCTTGTGCTCCAATGGTGATAACCAAGGTAACAAAACTTCTCGACAACATCAATAGCTTCGCCATCCTGATATACCTTTTCTACAACTGAGTTCTCATCCATCTCCATTGTCTTATATGTCTTGCACATATACTGGTTATCCTCTCTCAATCTACCAGTAATTCCACTGCATTTTTTGTGTACCCAAGAACGTGAGAGAGAGAGAGAGAGAGAGAGAGAGAGAGAGAGAGAGAGAGAGAGAGAGAGAGAGAGCTAAAACTAACTTATTTTCAGCTTGACTGAATGAGGACCCCCTTTGTTCTCCTGCTCTCAGCCCTGAACCCCATATTATCATTTTTATTCTTATTTTTTAATTTCTATACTTTTCATTTTTCAAGTTTTTATTTTGATGGATGTCCAACATGAACTCAGACCCCAGAATAAAAAACCGCTAATACAAAATTGATGGCATCATTGGATACCTCATAAAATTTTACCCAAGAAAAGTTATCTTTGATCTTGATATAGGACTTTGTTTTCAATTGCATCCTCGGACAACGAGAGAGAGAGAGAGAGAGAGAGAGAGAGAGAGAGAGAGAGAGAGAGAGAGAGAGAGAGAGAGAGAACTTTATATTCAATATATATCTATTATATTAAGAAAATTCGTATTTCTATGTGTGTCGGGTTTCTGGCTAAAAGTCAGAAACTGCATAAGATATACCTGAAGAGTTTGAATGCAAAACGCGATAAACACCATTTTCAAAATCACGAAGAAACAGTGTGGCATTTAAACACTCGACTAAACCTCAAAATCAAGTTTTACGTAATATGATACCGGAAAAATGTACTTTGCTTTCAATTAAAATAAGGTTTTAGTCGAAGTCTGGATTTAATATATTTTACCTTTTTATTGTTTAATGTTTCAATTTAAACGGATTGGATTTATCGTGTTTTGCATTCGAACTTTTCACTTACTAATCTTACATCATCGGATTCAATGTGACCCCAAGGTGGTTATGTTAAAAGGAAATACTGTAACATTCATTCTATTGGGGTCACCAGGAACCAAATCAGTACATGGAGAGTAAAAAAAAATACTTTTTTCGTTCTTACTGGGAGTTGTTTCAGTCAATCAGATTTCATGTAATTCTTGGTTTCTGTCTTTCTTTTTTGTTCTTTTTTTATTATATTGAACCAGTTGCTATATATATATATATATATATATATATATATATATATATATATATATATATATATATATAGAGAGAGAGAGAGAGAGAGAGAGAGAGATAGAGTTTCTAATTTTTGTTATTCGTGCCCCCGGGCAACGTCGGGTAGCCCTTACCATTTCATGTATATATTATACTATAAAATAAGTTAATATATTCTGTATGTATTTATTTCACCAGTGCTCAATATAGGCATAGAGCTTAGTAGTATTAATAGTAGTATGAAAATATACTTATGGCAAGTAAGTTACACAAAAATGTTTATGTCGCATACCCGGAGGAAATCATCAGGCTAATTGTCGGGAATGAAACATAAACGTTTCTGTGTAGCTTACTTGCTATAAGTATATTTTCGTAAGATATATATATTCCTGTCTATGTGATTGGCTAACACTGTAAGACGGCTTACTATGTGTCCGCTTAAAAAAGACCTCAAAGAGTTTTTTTTCCTCTTTCCGCACAGCTGTTGAAGTTAGCCTCATTGGTTAGGGTGTTCAGATTTAAGTTAACGGGTGACTCGTGTCTGGGGTTTGAATTGTCTGACCGGCTGAACAGCTATCACATTGACGATTCTGCAAGGATGAAATGTACACATATGTGGATAATAAATAAGAAATATTTACTATAAAATAATATATATATATATATATATATATATATATATATATATATATATATATATATATATATATATAAAATATAGTGACACGAAATTACATAATCATCGATGCAATAATTTATTTCAACCTTGTCAAGCATCCAATTCAGATGATTACATTTTTGAAACTGAAAAAAAGGGGAAATTCACAGTCGACAATTCAAATATACTTAGAGAGAGAGTGAGTGACAACCTATTTAATACATATTAAAAGAGAAGGGGAAATTTGAAGCATATTTAATCTGTAATTTTATAGGGAGGGGGAATTACATAATTTATGACAGAGAGGGAAGAAGAAGCCATATATATATACATAGAAATTAGGAAATTGTAAAAGCAGGCATGCAGGATATTAAATGTCTCTCAAGAAATCAGGTTGTGTCAAAAATCACCAGTTCTCACCATGCTCCTGTCCTTTGGAAAGTGACATCTACTGTCTGGTGACTAAAGAAGTATATTGGGGACGGGGGGACCTAAGAAAAGATTTGAAAACAGGCACTAGGCATCCAAGGTCAGAGACCATATATCGTATATACACATACACAGGCATGCATATACACGTACACATCATATGTGCATACATACACACACACACACACACACACACACATATATATATATATATATATATATATATATATATAAATATACACGCACACACACTAACATACATATATACACACATATACACATATATATATGTATATACATATACACACATATATACACATATATACATCCATACATATATATACACGCACACACACATACATATATATACACATATACACATATATATATACATATATATGCATATACACACATATATACACACATATATATATATATATATATATATATATATATATATATATATACATCTACAGAAACACACACATATATATATGCAGTCCACATCCATCCATATATAAAGTAATTTAATTCACGTGTTTTTAACGTGTTATCTGAAGAAAACACCCGTAAAACCATATTATTTTAAGTAAATTATCTGATTATATGACAATAATAAACTCTAAGAAACTAACTGGTAACATTGTCAACAATATCCCAAATAAAAATAAATCATCAGATTATATCACAATAACAATACTAATACTAATCTTAATAGTACCATATGATATGATAGCCCACTCAATTACTTAAAATAAGCTACAAGGCCATAACAACACAACAATAATAATACCACTATTAATAATAGTCACAATAATATCCAAGTATCGACAATATTAATAGTATCTATAAAAGCTACAATACAATACATATACATATACAATATATATATATATATATATATATATATATATATATATATATATATATATATATATACATACACATACATATATATATATATACATATATATATACATATATATATATATATATATATATATACATATACACACATATATACATGCACATACATACAAATAACCATATATATATCAGCCACAAAAATATATACGCATATATATATATACATACATAAATCAGCCATAAAACATATACACATAAGAAATATATAGTCATTACATACCTATGCATGCCTACACACACATGCACAATATACCTATTACCCCATACATACACATATATCTATGCATGCATATACATACATACATACATACATACATACATACATACATACACACACATACACATGCATACAATAATATATACATACATACACAACATATACATACATGTGCGCACATATATATACATGTATACAATATACATACAAATACATACATACCATTACAAATATCTGTAAATATATACATACATACACATACACATACACACCCACACATGTACATATACATACAACACATATATACGCAAACACACCAATATACACATATATACAAGTAGATAATCATGTGTCCATGAGGAGATACATAGATAAAGAATTTGGAAGAGGATTAAAGGAAAAGAACAATCTAGTCAGATCCAATTCAGTATCTCCGCCGCTACTGATCTAAATGTATCTCGGATTGCGTGTTGTTGGTTATTTTAAATTTATATTTATGTCTGCATTTTGCCATTTGTTCATCTCTTTTATTCAGAAGATTACCGTGTTCGTATTTCAGGATTCTTATATTTTCCTCAAAACACAAATTGCATCTTTGCCTAAATCCATAGGATTGACCAAGAAACATCTGGGGACCGGTTTTCCTTTTTCAGTAGCCACCATTGTTTCGCTAACTCCGTTTTGTTCTTAAGTTCTGGGTTTATGAATGAGTGTTTGTGATCATAGAAACGCTGTTTCCAGTTTCCCGCGGAAATGCCGATGTAAACTTTCTTATCCCTGTTGTTATCTTCCGGACATACCGTGGCCTTATAAACCACGCACTCTACTTTACAGTTACTGTTCAGTGGGCATTCATTTTTCCCCTGACAATTACATTTATTTACTATAGCCTTATTGTTATTAGAATTATTTAATATTTTACGATTACGGGTGCTAATTATCCTATCCGTGTTCTTGGTGCAAGAGTAACTAATTTTAATAGTTTTTCTGTTAAATATCTTACTTAGTGGATTGTTCATGTTAAAATGCTTGTCTACCAGGTTCAAGAACACTTTACCGATGTTGATGTTGGATAGTTGACAGTAAGGTGGATTGAACCATTTTATTTTCCCGCCTCTATTCCTGGATTTGTTTTTATTTTTCTTCCCGGTATATTCGAGTATTTCAGTATAGCCACTGTTATCTAGCGCTCTATTGTATAAGTGTTTATTTGCTTCAAAGATTTTCTTGTTTGCCGATAGCTGATTAATTCTAGTGTTAATCATTTTAGGTATTTGTGTAATTATGCACTTCGGGTGGTTGGATCTAATATTAATATAAGATGGTGTGTGGTTATCTTTATTAAAGGATTTGTATATCTCCTCTTTCAAGTTCAGGGTAATATCTAGATAATTTACTTCCCTACACCTTGGGGTTATATCTATTTTCAGTCCTAAGTATTTGAAAGCTCTTATTAGTTGTTTGTGTGTGTGTGTATATATATATATATATATATATATATATATATATATATATATATATATATATATATATATCTTCTTTCTTCTATTATTATTATTATTATTATTATTATTATTATTATTATTATTATTATTATTATTATTATTATATAAAGTGAAGACGTTTTTCCCATGTACCGTTGGTGAGAGTAAGAAAATAATCACATGCATCATTCAGCTTATTCACTTGAGTGTGGTTGAAGAAATTCATGATTATTTTCTCCATCTAACAATAAATACTACTTTTAGACCATCATCACAGACTATCCCCAAAACATGCTCCATAGAGATAGTAGCAAAAATTTTCCCTCGAATATTTCATACTAAAATTCTCGCCTTCATCACCGGAAAGTAATAAGCAACAGATACTTTAGAAAAACGTAACCGTTATTATTTTCTATTCAACTTCCATTAATTTAATACATAATATGATACATTCCGCACAAATTTAATAGACGCTCTCTCATATTCTCCTGATTTTAGAGAATATCGGATTATGTTATTTCTAACTATTACATATAGACTTCATCTCATTCCAGAATTTAAGGACTACATTTAACGAACTTAATCATTTATACTGTACATTGATTCAAAATGACGGCTACAATTTCTTAATCGAATCGACTTTAAATATTTCCTTTAGCAATCTTCGTTTGCTTCAGGTATAATTTCATTTTTTAACTTAAACACTTAGACAGTCTAATACATGACATGTTTAAGGCTTAAAAATCTTTTTCAAAATACTTACAGCGTAAAACAAACTGCAGTGTTCATTTCGACAACATTCAATTGTTGATAACAATTCCATGGAAGTACGTAATATCAGTTTCTCTACAAACCTTCCGCTACTAATTAACAAACAACACAAGTTCATTGTTTCACTTTTGACTATCCATACATACCTAACATTGATCCAACATTCGTGTTTTAATTTTCAAGTTAGGTATTCTTTTTTTTAATTGGGGAGTATTTTACGTAAGACGTTTTCTTTTCTTCTTTACATTTACCAATTATAACCGTCCATTCTCTCCCTTCCTCGCCCTCTCTCTCTCTCTCTCTTTCTCTCTCTATTCATGCGCAACAATTTCTAAAAAAACGTGTTTACATTTTCAACGACTTAAATAATCGCAGCACGCAACAGTACCTCCGAGGCAATACACATTAAACAAATAGTACACTTTTTCTGCTCACATTCGATTTAAATTAGGATTCGTCGATTTATTTATGTTTTTATTATCATGATTATACGCCAGTTACGAATAACGTTCCATTGTTTAATTCATGACAGTTAGAAGGATTCAAAATCAATTTCGAACACAGACCGGCATAACATTTAAAATCATTATTTTCATGTACATTTTCCTATTCATCCAACATTATTCGATATTAATTCATATCGAACATTATTCAAATTTATTTCATAACTTTTTTACATACTTTATTCGACGCTAAAACTGCTATTGATATTAAAAAAAAAATTAATTACTACTTTTCTGAATATACTTCAACTTAAAGTGCAGTATCCATTACTTTGTCTTTACTCTTCTCGGCCAGTCAAGGAGAAATTTTTGTTTTTATTACTTTCCCTCTATTTAACTATTTGTCAATTTTAGAAGAAATTCTTTTAGACGGCGCCAAATTTTTTTTCTCCCAGGAGATGGATTTAAAAAAATAAAACATCACCATTGTATAACTCTCCCCTCGTGGAGAGGCAACGAAATAGCAACAACATAGTTAATGGTAAAAGTGCAGATTAGTTAACAGTCGATAAATCGAAAAAAAATAATCACAACAAATTCCTTTAATCAATCGTCATATATTTTAATCAAAGCCAGAGTTAGACAAAAGGTCGATTTTCAATGTTGGTAAATTCAGTCTCCCACCAAAATGGGCACTTCGGATTAAGATAAAAATTGCCTCAATCTAGAAGTATTTTTCCTTCACTGCCCTTGGAAACCTTCACGCATATTGTTGGATCATATTTACTTGAGGGTGGCGGTGGGGGTGGGGGTGAGGGTGGCAGTGGTTTTTATTTAGGCGTCTAAACCGCTACTTACAATCGTAAAGGAGGGGTCCAGTCACCCAAAACACGGAGAAATCTATTTTGTTTGATTAAAAACATCGATCAATCCTACTTAATCACCTAAATTACAGTGTTGTTTTCAAATGCTTTTTGACGAATTAATACGCTAATACTTACATTTAAAAACATTTAATTTATATATATCCCGGGCAACGCCGAGGCACGGGTCTTGCTAGTATATATATATATATATATATATATATATATATATATATATATATATATATATATATAAGTAATGTAAATATTTGTTGACGTATAAGAATACAAAATGTCTTTTAAAAGGAACAGAATTTTCGACCGCTTCCTGCAACCTTCTTCTAATGATATATATATATATATATATATATATATATATATCCATGCATTTAGCCTGCTGATTTCTTGCAGGAATGAAATATAGACGCCTCTGTGTGGCTTACTTGCCGTAGATATATTTTCATATAATTACTATTAAGCTCTACTCACATATTCTGGTGATACCAGATCAGGCTGCCCTGTAGCTCCCTGAGACGAAATTCACCTACATTGACGTTTTTTTTTTTTTTTTTTTTGTAAAACTTAATTATGTTCTACAAAACCAAAAACAAAAACAACAGCCCCTCTCCCTTTCTCCCTCCCCTTTTTTATTTTATTTTTCCTACCCTACTCCCGGTCCTGGATATGACCTTAAACTACATCCGATGGTGAGATCCGGCTTACGGACTTTGGGGAATGTGGAGCCTCCTCTTAATTACCATTGCTCCCAGGTCCACCCTGACCCGGAGTGGTAGTACCTGTTAGGGTCCCAACTATGGGTTAAATAGAAACAGATAAACCAAACCAAACACCATCAATAAATATTTGAACATATAAAGAACTTGAAGCATGAAAACTTTCACCAAAATGACTGCATTCGGCATTGAATAGCCTGAAAAGGGTTGATATGCCGTAAAACAAAACAACCAAACTAAACACCATGAATAAATATTTGAAGATATAAACAACTTGAAGCATAAAAACTTTCACCAAAATAACTGCATTCGGCATTAAATAACCTGAAAAGGGTTGATATGCCGTAAAACAAAACAACCAAACAACCAAACTACTCACATATTGAGAACTGTTGAAGAAAATACTGGAAATATACACACAATATATTATATCATATTATAATTCAATATTATATGTGTATCAAGATTAAATAATAATAATAATAATAATAATAATAATAATAATAATAATAATAATAATAATAATAATAATAATAGCAACAATAATAATAATAATAATAATAATAATAATATATATATATATATATATATATATATATATATATATATATATATATATATATATATAACATGCATAAATTACTATTGGCACCGATTGTAAATATGCATAATGAGCAGTTTCTAATGAAGTCTAGATTTTCTATTAACAACTTTACAGACCTGCCTGTTACTAGCCTCACCCAAAATACCACGACAACTACTACTAGCACGACAGCTACTACTAGAACTTCTACTACTACTACTACTACTACTACAACTACTACTACTACTACTCCTACTCCATTACGAAAGAATTACATCAACAGTAAATGGGTCACATTTCCATATACATTCTTATAAAAGCTTAACCAATCAGAAAAGTGCATGAAGGACACACCTATGATCTTGACACGACTCCTCTGCAAACCATCGTAGAGACCTTTACTTTAGCAGATGTCCCACTTACATATTATATCTTGGTGTTCGCCTTCTTTTTATATCAGTTATAGATAGGTAATGACTTATCTATACATTGTTTCCGCTGCAATTTCATGCAGAAATCCATAAACATTATCCTTTACCGTCATGAACAAATAAAAAGAATAACCGAAAACATGATTTGGACTGAATGAATGTTTATTCTTTCGAGGGAAAATTGTTGAAATAGTTCAGGGCGTCTCGACAGGCCTTTTGTTTTAGGCCCCATATTATATTTGTTAGAGTTTAGCAATGTTTGTATTTGCAAGCTAATTTATTGATGCAAATTAAATAAACATTTGTTGAATAAAAGAATAATTCTCATCATTAGACTACAGAGTTATTGGTGAACCTACATACTTTTTCAGTAGAGTTCCCACATGCCTCATATGCCTATGTGAATTTTGTTTTATGTTGGTCAGTCTGTCAAGGTTCAGGTTAGCCTGGAACGCATAATCTTAAAATAGCACTTTCTTTGGACTCTCACGCTTATGTTGGAACTGTCACACTTAAGTTCACTATATCATTTTGTTTGATCTGTCACGCTTAAGTTTTAAATATCATTTTGTTTGGACTGTCACGCTTAAGTTTGAAATATCATTTTGTTTGGACTGTCACACTTAAGTTTGAAATATCATTTTGTTTGGACTGTCACACTTAAGTTTGAAATATCGTTTTGTTTGGACTGTCACACTTAAGTTTGAAATATCCTTTTGTTTGGACTGTCACACTTAAATTTGTAATAGCATTTTATTTGGACTGTCACACTTAAGTTTGAAATATCATTTTGTTTTGACTGTCATGCTTAAGTTTGAAATATCATTTTGTTTGGACTGTCACACTTAAGTTTGAAATATCATTTTGTTTGGACTGTCACGCTTAAGTTAGAAATAGCATTTTATTTAGACTGTCACGCTTAAGTTTGAAATATCATTTTGTTTGGACTGTCACACTTAAGTTTGAAATATCATTTTGTTTTGACTGTCACGCTTAAGTTCGAAATATCATTTTGTTTTGACTGTCACACTTAAGTTTGAAATATAATTTTGTTTGGACTGTCTCGCTTAAGTTTGAAATATCGTTTTGTTTGGTCTGTTACGCTTAAGTTTGAACTATTATTTTGTTTTGACTGTCATGCTTAAGTTTGAAATATAATTTTGTTTGGACTGTCACGCTTAAGTTAGAAATAGCATTTTATTTGAACTGTAACACTTAAGTTTGAAATATCATTTTGCTTTGACTGTCACACATAAGTTTGAAATATCATTTTGTTTGGACTGTCACACTTAAGTTTTAAATATCATTTTGTTTGGACTGTCACGCTTAAGTTTGAAAAATCATTTTGTTTGGACTGTCACACTTAAGTTTGAAATATCATTTTGTTTGGACTGTCACACTTAAGTTTGAAATATCATTTTGTTTGGACTGTCACACTTAAATTTGTAATAGCATTTTATTTGGACTGTCACGCTTATGTTTTACATATCGTTTTGTTTGGACTGTCACGCTTAAGTTTTAAATATCATTTTGTTTGAACTGTCACACTTAAGTTTGAAATATCATTTTGCTTTGACTGTCACACTTAAGTTTGAAATATCATTTTGTTTGAATTGTAACACTTAAGGTCAGAATATCATTTTGTTTGGTCTGTCCCTCTTAAGTTTGAAATATCATTTTGTTTGGACTGTCACAGTTTAGTTTGCAATATCATTTTGTTTGGACTGTCACGCTTAAGTTTGAAATATCATTTTGTTTGGACTGTCACGCTTAAGTTTGAAATATCATTTTGTTTGGACTGTCATGCTTAAGTTTGAAATATCATTTTGTTTGAACTGTCACACTTAAGTTTGAAATATCATTTTGCTTTGACTGTCACGATTAAGTTTGAAATATCATTTTGTTTGGACTGTCATGCTTAAGTTTAAAATATCATTTTGCTTTGACTGTCATGCTTAAGTTTGAAATATCATTTTGTTTGGACTGTCATGCTTAAGTTTGAAATATCATTTTGTTTAGACTGTCACGCTTAAGTTTGTAAATATCATTTTGTTTGGACTGTCACGCTTAAGTTAGAAATATCATTTTGTTTTAACTGTCACGCTTAAGTTTGAAATATCATTTTGTTTGGACTGTCACGCTTAAGTTTGAAATAGCATTTTATTTAGACTGTCACGCTTAAGTTTGAAATATCATTTTGTTTGGACTGTCACATCTAAGTTTGAAATATCATTTTGTTTTGACTGTCATGCTTAAGTGTGAAATATCATTTTGTTTGAACTGTCACGCTTAAGTTTGAAATATCATTTTGCTTTGACTGTCACACTTAAGTTTGAAATATCATTTTATTTGGACTGTCACGCTTAAGTTTGAAATATCATTTTGCTTTGACTGTCATGCTTAAGTTTGAAATATCATTTTGTTTGGAGTGTCACGCTTAAGTTTGAAATATTATTTTGCTTTGACTGTCATGCTTAAGTTTGAATTATCATTTTTTTTGGACTGTCACGTTTAAGTTTGAAATATCATTTTGTTTTGACTGTCATGCTTAAGTGTGAAATATCATTTTGTTTGAACTGTGACCTTAAGTTTGAAATATCATTTTGCTTTGACTGTCACACTTAAGTTTGAAATATCATTTTATTTGGACTGTCACGCTTAAGTTTGAAATATCATTTTGCTTTGACTGTCATGCTTAAGTTTGAAATATCATTTTGTTTGGAGTGTCATGCTTAAGTTTGAAATATTATTTTGCTTTGACTGTCACACTTAAGTTTGAAATATCATTTTTTTGGGACTGTCACGCTTAAGTTTGAAATATCATTTTGCTTTGACTGTCATGCTAAAGTTTGAAATATCATTTTGTTTGGAGTGTCACGCTTAAGTTTGAAATATCATTTTATTTGGACTGTCACGCTTAAGTTTGAAATATCATTTTGTTTGGACTGTCACGCTTAAGTTTGAAATATCGTTTTGTTTGGACTGTCATGCTAAAGTTTGAAATATCGTTTTGTTTGGACTGTCACGCTTAAGTTTTAAATATCATTTTGTTTGGACTGTCCCGCTTAAGTTTTAAATATCATTTTGTTTGGACTGTCACACATAAGTTTGAAATATCGTTTTGTTTGGTCTGTTACGCTTAAGTTTGAACTATTATTTTGTTTGGACTGTCATGCTAAAGTTTGAAATATAATTTTGTTTGGACTGTCACGCTTAAGTTAGAAATAGCATTTTATTTGAACTGTAACACTTAAGTTTGAAATATCATTTTGCTTTGACTGTCACACATAAGTTTGAAATATCATTTTGTTTGGACTGTCACACTTAAGTTTTAAATATCATTTTGTTTGGACTGTCACGCTTAAGTTTGAAAAATCATTTTGTTTGGACTGTCACACTTAAGTTTGAAATATCATTTTGTTTGGACTGTCACACTTAAGTTTGAAATATCATTTTGTTTGGACTGTCACACTTAAATTTGTAAAAGCATTTTATTTGGACTGTCACGCTTATGTTTTACATATCGTTTTGTTTGGACTGTCACGCTTAAGTTTTAAATATCATTTTGTTTGAACTGTCACACTTAAGTTTGAAATATCATTTTGCTTTGACTGTCACACTTAAGTTTGAAATATCATTTTGTTTGAATTGTAACACTTAAGGTCAGAATATCATTTTGTTTGGTCTGTCACTCTTAAGTTTGAAATATCATTTTGTTTGGACTGTCACAGTTTAGTTTGCAATATCATTTTGTTTGGACTGTCACGCTTAAGTTTGAAATATCATTTTGTTTGGACTGTCACGCTTAAGTTTGAAATATCATTTTGTTTGGACTGTCATGCTTAAGTTTGAAATATCATTTTGTTTGAACTGTCACATTTAAGTTTGAAATATCATTTTGCTTTGACTGTCACGATTAAGTTTGAAATATCATTTTGTTTGGACTGTCATGCTTAAGTTTAAAATATCATTTTGCTTTGACTGTCATGCTTAAGTTTGAAATATCATTTTGTTTGGACTGTCATGCTTAAGTTTGAAATATCATTTTGTTTAGACTGTCACGCTTAAGTTTGTAAATATCATTTTGTTTGGACTGTCACGCTTAAGTTAGAAATATCATTTTGTTTTAACTGTCACGCTTAAGTTTGAAATATCATTTTGTTTGGACTGTCACGCTTAAGTTTGAAATATCATTTTGTTTGGACTGTCACATCTAAGTTTGAAATATCATTTTGTTTTGACTGTCATGCTTAAGTGTGAAATATCATTTTGTTTGAACTGTCACGCTTAAGTTTGAAATATCATTTTGCTTTGACTGTCACACTTAAGTTTGAAATATCATTTTATTTGGACTGTCACGCTTAAGTTTGAAATATCATTTTGCTTTGACTGTCATGCTTAAGTTTGAAATATCATTTTGTATGGAGTGTCACGCTTAAGTTTGAAATATTATTTTGCTTTGACTGTCATGCTTAAGTTTGAAATATCATTTTTTTTGGACTGTCACGTTTAAGTTTGAAATATCATTTTGTTTTGACTGTCATGCTTAAGTGTGAAATATCATTTTGTTTGAACTGTGACCTTAAGTTTGAAATATCATTTTGCTTTGACTGTCACACTTAAGTTTGAAATATCATTTTATTTGGACTGTCACGCTTAAGTTTGAAATATCATTTTGCTTTGACTGTCATGCTTAAGTTTGAAATATCATTTTGTTTGGAGTGTCATGCTTAAGTTTGAAATATCATTTTATTTGGACTGTCACGCTTAAGTTTGAAATATCATTTTGTTTGGACTGTCACGCTTAAGTTTGAAATATCGTTTTGTTTGGACTGTCATGCTAAAGTTTGAAATATCGTTTTGTTTGGACTGTCACGCTTAAGTTTTAAATATCATTTTGTTTGGACTGTCACGCTTAAGTTTTAAATATCATTTTGTTTGGACTGTCACACATAAGTTTGAAATATCATTTTGTTTTGACTGTCATGCTTAAGTTTGAAATATCGTTTTGTTTGGACTGTCATGCTAAAGTTTGAAATATCGTTTTGTTTGGACTGTCACGCTTAAGTTTGAAATATCATTTTGTTTGGACTGTCACACATAAGTTTGAAATATCATTTTGTTTTGACTGTGATGCTTAAGTTGGAAATATCATTTTGTTTGGACTGTCACACTTAAGTTTTAAATATCATTTTGTTTGGACTGTCATGCTTAAGTTTGAAATATCATTTTGTTTTGACTGTCATGCTTAAGTTGGAAATATCGTTTTGTTTGAACTGTCACGCTTAAGTTTGAAATATCATTTTGTTTTAATTGTCACGCTTAAGTTGAAAATATCATTTTGTTTGGACTGTCACACATGAGTTTGAAATATCATTTTGTTTTGACTGTCATGCTTAAGTTTGAAATATCATTTTGTTTGAACTGTCACGCTTAAGTTGGAAATATCGTTTTGTTTGGACTGTCACGCTTAAGTTAGAAATAGCATTTTATTTAGACTGTCACGCTTAAGTTTGAAATATCATTTTGTTTGGACTGTCACACTTAAGTTTGAAATATCATTTTGTTTTGACTGTCACGCTTAAGTTCGAAATATCATTTTGTTTTGACTGTCACACTTAAGTTTGAAATATAATTTTGTTTGGACTGTCACGCTTACGTTTGAAATATCGTTTTGTTTGGTCTGTTACGCTTAAGTTTGAAATATTATTTTGTTTTGACTGTCATGCTTAAGTTTGAAATATCATTTTGTTTGGACTGTCACGCTTAAGTTAGAAATATCATTTTGTTTGAACTGTCACGCTTAAGTTTGAAATATTATTTTGTTTTGACTGTCATGCTTAAGTTTGAAATATCATTTTGTTTTGACTGTCATGCTTAAGTTTGGAATATTATTTTGTTTTGACTGTCATGCTTAAGTTTGAAATATAATTTTATTTGAACTCTAACACTTAAGTTTGAAATATCATTTTGTTGGAACTGTCACGCTTTAGTTTGAAATATTATTTTGTTTTGACTGTCATGCTTAAGTTTGAAATATCATTTTGTTTGGACTGTCTGCTTAAGTTTGAAATATCATTTTGTTTGAACTGTCACGCTTAAGTTTGAAATATCATTTTGCTTTGACTGTCACACATAAGTTTGAAATATCATTTTGTTTGGACTGTCACGCTTAAGTTTTAAATATCATTTTGTTTGGACTGTCACGCTTAAGTTTGAAATATCATTTTGTTTGGACTGTCACACTTAAGTTTTAAATATCATTTTGTTTGGACTGTCACACTTAAGTTTGAAATATCATTTTGTTTGGAATGTCATGCTTAAGTTTAAAATATCGTTTTGTTTGGACTGTCACACTTAAGTTTGAAATATCGTTTTGTTTGGACTGTCACACTTAAGTTTGAAATATCTATTTGTTTGGACTGTCACACTTAAATTTGTAATAGCATTTTATTTGGACTGTCACACTTAAGTTTGAAATATCATTTTGTTTGGACTGTCATGCTTAAGTTTGAAATATCATTTTGTTTGGACTGTCACACTTAAGTTTGAAATATCATTTTGTTTGGACTGTCACGCTTAAGTTAGAAATAGCATTTTATTTAGACTGTCACGCTTAAGTTTGAAATATCATTTTGTTTGGACTGTCACACTTAAGTTTGAAATATCATTTTGTTTTGACTGTCACGCTTAAGTTCGAAATATCATTTTGTTTTGACTGTCACACTTAAGTTTGAAATATAATTTTGTTTGGACTGTCTAGCTTAAGTTTGAAATATCGTTTTGTTTGGTCTGTTACGCTTAAGTTTGAACTATTATTTTGTTTTGACTGTCATGCTTAAGTTTGAAATATAATTTTGTTTGGACTGTCACGCTTAAGTTAGAAATAGCATTTTATTTGAACTGTAACACTTAAGTTTGAAATATCATTTTGCTTTGACTGTCACACATAAGTTTGAAATATCATTTTGTTTGGACTGTCACACTTAAGTTTTAAATATCATTTTGCGTTGACTGTCACGCTTAAGTTTGAAAAATCATTTTGTTTGGACTGTCACACTTAAGTTTGAAATATCATTTTGTTTGGACTGTCACACTTAAGTTTGAAATATCATTTTGTTTAGACTGTCACACTTAAATTTGTAATAGCATTTTATTTGGACTGTCACGCTTATGTTTTACATATCGTTTTGTTTGGACTGTCACGCTTAAGTTTTAAATATCATTTTGTTTGAACTGTCACACTTAAGTTTGAAATATCATTTTGCTTTGACTGTCACACTTAAGTTTGAAATATCATTTTGTTTGAATTGTAACACTTAAGGTCAGAATATCATTTTGTTTGGTCTGTCACGCTTAAGTTTGAAATATCATTTTGTTTGGACTGTCACAGTTTAGTTTGCAATATCATTTTGTTTGGACTGTCACGCTTAAGTTTGAAATATCATTTTGTTTGGACTGTCACGCTTAAGTTTGAAATATCATTTTGTTTCGACTGTCATGCTTCAGTTTGAAATATCATTTTGTTTGAACTGTCACACTTAAGTTTGAAATATCATTTTGCTTTGACTGTCACGATTAAGTTTGAAATATCATTTTGTTTGGATTGTCATGCTTAAGTTTAAAATATCATTTTTCTTTGACTGTCATGCTTAAGTTTGAAATATCATTTTGTTTGGACTGTCATGCTTAAGTTTGAAATATCATTTTGTATGGACTGTCACGCTTAAGTTTGTAAATATCATTTTGTTTGGACTGTCACGCTTAAGTTAGAAATATCATTTTGTTTTAACTGTCACGCTTAAGTTTGAAATATCATTTTGTTTGGACTGTCACGCTTAAGTTTGAAATATCATTTTGTTTGGACTGTCACATCTAAGTTTGAAATATCATTTTGTTTTGACTGTCATGCTTAAGTGTGAAATATCATTTTGTTTGAACTGTCACGCTTAAGTTTGAAATATCATTTTGCTTTGACTGTCACACTTAAGTTTGAAATATCATTTTATTTGGACTGTCACGCTAAAGTTTGAAATATCATTTTGCTTTGACTGTCATGCTTAAGTTTGAAATATCATTTTGTTTGGAGTGTCACGCTTAAGTTTGAAATATTATTTTGCTTTGACTGTCATGCTTAAGTTTGAAATATCATTTTTTTTGGACTGTCACGTTTAAGTTCGAAATATAATTTTGTTTTGACTGTCATGCTTAAGTGTGAAATATCATTTTGTTTGAACTGTGACCGTAAGTTTGAAATATCATTTTGCGTTGACTGTCACACTTAAGTTTGAAATATCATTTTATTTGGACTGTCACGCTTAAGTTTGAAATATCATTTTGCTTTGACTGTCATGCTTAAGTTTGAAATATCATTTTTTTTGGACTGTCACGTTTAAGTTCGAAATATAATTTTGTTTTGACTGTCATGCTTAAGTGTGAAATATCATTTTGTTTGAACTGTGACCGTAAGTTTGAAATATCATTTTGCGTTGACTGTCACACTTAAGTTTGAAATATCATTTTATTTGGACTGTCACGCTTAAGTTTGAAATATCATTTTGCTTTGACTGTCATGCTTAAGTTTGAAATATCATTTTGTTTGGAGTGTCATGCTTAAGTTTGAAATATTATTTTGCTTTGACTGTCACACTTAAGTTTGAAATATCATTTTTTTTGGACTGTCACGCTTAAGTTTGAAATATCATTTTGCTTTGACTGTCATGCTTAAGTTTGAAATATTATTTTGTTCGGAGTGTCACGCTTAAGTTTGAAATATCATTTTATTTGGACTGTCACGCTTAAGTTTGAAATATCATTTTGTTTGGACTGTCACGCTTAAGTTTGAAGTATCGTTTTGTTTGGACTGTCATGCTAAAGTTTGAAATATCGTTTTGTTTGGACTGTCACGCTTAAGTTTTAAATATCATTTTGTTTGGACTGTCACGCTTAAGTTTTAAATATCATTTTGTTTGGACTGTCACACATAAGTTTGAAATATCATTTTGTTTTGACTGTCATGCTTAATTTTGATATATCGTTTTGTTTGGACTGTCATGCTAAAGTTTGAAATATCGTTTTGTTTGGACTGTCACGCTTAAGTTTGAAATATCATTTTGTTTGGACTGTCACACATAAGTTTGAAATATCATTTTGTTTTGACTGTCATGCTTAAGTTTGATATATCGTTTTGTTTGGACTGTCACGCTTAAGTTAGAAATATCATTTTGTTTGGAGTGTCACGCTTAAGTTTGAAATATCATTTTGTTTGGACTGTCACACTTAAGTTTTAAATATCATTTTGTTTTGACTGTCACGCTTAAGTTCGAAATATCATTTTGTTTTGACTGTCACACTTAAGTTTGAAATATAATTTTGTTTGGACTGTCACGCTTAAGTTTGAAATATCGTTTTGTTTGGTCTGTTACGCTTAAGTTTGAAATATTATTTTGTTTTGACTGTCATGCTTAAGTTTGAAATATAATTTTGTTTGGACTGTCACGCTTAAGTTAGAAAAAGCATTTTGTTTGAACTGTCACGCTTAAGTTTTAAATATTATTTTGTTTTGACTGTCATGCTTAAGTTTGAAATATCATTTTGTTTTGACTGTCATGCTTAAGTTTGAAATATTATTTTGTTTTGACTGTCATGCTTAAGTTTGAAATATAATTTTATTTGAACTGTAACACTTAAGTTTGAAATATCATTTTGCTTTGACTGTCACGATTAAGTTTGAAATATCATTTTGTTTGGACTGTCATGCGAGTCAAGTGTGAAATATCATTTTGTTTGAACTGTCACGCTTAAGTTTGAAATTACATTTTGCTTTGACTGTCACACTTAAGTTAGAAATATCATTTTATTTGGACTGTCACACATAAGTTTGAAATATCATTTTGCTTTGACTGTCATGCTTAAGTTTGAAATATCATTTTGTTTGGAGTGTCACGCTTAAGTTTGAAATATCCTTTTGCTTTGACTGTCATGCTTAAGTTTGAAATATCATTTTTTTTGGACTGTCACGTTTAAGTTTGAAATATCATTTTGTTTTGACTGTCATGCTTAAGTCTGAAATATCACTTTGTTTGAACTGTGACCTTAAGTTTGAAATATCATTTTGCTTTGACTGTCACACTTAAGTTTGAAATATCATTTTATTTGGACTGTCACGCTTAAGTTTGAAATATCATTTTGCTTTGACTGTCATGCTTAAGTTTGAAATATCATTTTGTTTGGAGTGTCATGCTTAAGTTTGAAATATCATTTTGCTTTGACTGTCACACTTAAGTTTGAAATATAATTTTGTTTGGACTGTCACGCTTAAGTTTGAAATATCATTTTGCTTTGACTGTCATGCTTAAGTTTGAAATATCATTTTGTTTGGAGTGTGACGCTTAAGTTTGAAATATCATTTTATTTGGACTGTCACGCTTAAGTTTGAAATATCATTTTGTTTGGACTGTCACGCTTAAGTTTGAAATATCGTTTTGTTTGGACTGTCATGCTTAAGTTTGAAATATTATTTTGTTTTGACTGTCATGCTTAAGTTTGAAATATAATTTTATTTGAACTGTAACACTTAAGTTTGAAATATCGTTTTGTTTGGTCTGTTACGCTTAAGTTTGAAATATTATTTTGTTTTGACTATCATGCTTAAGTTTGAAATATAATTTTGTTTGGACTGTCACGCTTAAGTTAGAAAAAGCATTTTGTTTGAACTGTCACGCTTAAGTTTTAAATATTATTTTGTTTTGACTGTCATGCTTAAGTTTGAAATATCATTTTGTTTTGACTGTCATGCTTAAGTTATAAATATTATTTTGTTTTAGCCTGTCATGCTTAAGTTTGAAATATAATTTTATTTGAACTGTAACACTTAAGTTTGAAATATCATTTTGCTTTGACTGTCACGATTAAGTTTGAAATATCATTTTGTTTGGACTGTCATGCGAGTCAAGTGTGAAATATCATTTTGTTTGAACTGTCACGCTTAAGTTTGAAATTACATTTTGCTTTGACTGTCACACTTAAGTTTGAAATATCATTTTATTTGGACTGTCACGCTTAAGTTTGAAATATCATTTTGCTTTGACTGTCATGCTTAAGTTTGAAATATAATTTTTTTTGGACTGTCACGTTTAAGTTTGAAATATCATTTTGTTTTGACTGTCATGCTTAAGTGTGAAATATCATTTTGTTTGAACTGTGACCTTAAGTTTGAAATATCATTTTGCTTTGACTGTCACACTTAAGTTTGAAATATCATTTTATTTGGACTGTCACGCTTAAGTTTGAAATATCATTTTGCTTTGACTGTCATGCTTAAGTTTGAAATATCATTTTGTTTGGAGTGTCACACTTAAGTTTGAAATATCATTTTGTTTGGACTGTCAGGCTTAAGTTTTAAATATCGTTTTGTTTTGACTGTCATGCTAAAGTTTGAAATATCGTTTTGTTTGGACTGTCACGCTTAAGTTTTAAATATCATTTTGTTTGGACTGTCACGCTTAAGTTTTAAATATCATTTTGTTTGGACTGTCAAACATAAGTTTTAAATATCATTTTGTTTTGACTGTCATGCTTAAGTTTGAAATATCGTTTTGTTTGGACTGTCATGCTAAAGTTTGAAATATCGTTTTGTTTGGACTGTCACGCTTAAGTTTTAAATATCATTTTGTTTGGACTGTCACACATAAGTTTGAAATATCATTTTGTTTTGACTGTCATGCTTAAGTTGGAAATATCATTTTGTTTGGACTGTCACACTTAAGTTTTAAATATCATTTTGTTTGGACTGTCATGCTTAAGTTTGAAATATCATTTCGTTTTGACTGTCATGCTTAAGTTGGAAATATCGTTTTGTTTGAACTGTCACGCTTAAGTTTGAAATATCATTTTGTTTAGACTGTCACGCTTAAGTTTGAAATATCGCTTTGTTTTGTCCGTCACGCTTAAGTTTAAAATATCATTTTGTTTGGACTGTCACACATAAGTTTGAAATATCATTTTGTTTTGACTGTCATGCTTAAGTTGGAAATATCGTTTTGTTTGAACTGTCACGCTTAAGTTGGAAATATCATTTTGTTTGGACTGTCACACATAAGTTTGAAATATCATTTTGTTTTGACTGTCATGCTTAAGTTGGAAATATCGTTTTGTTTGAACTGTCACGCTTAAGTTTTAAATATCATTTTGTTTTGACTGTCATGCTTAAGTTTGAAATATCATTTTGCTTTGACTGTCATGCTTAAGTTTGAAATATCATTTTGTTTGGAGTGTGACGCTTAAGTTTGAAATATCATTTTATTTGGACTGTCACGCTTAAGTTAGAAATATCATTTTGTTTGGACTGTCACGCTTAAGTTTGAAATATCGTTTTGTTTGGACTGTCATGCTTAAGTTTGAAATATTATTTTGTTTTGACTGTCATGCTTAAGTTTGAAATATAATTTTATTTGAACTGTAACACTTAAGTTTGAAATATCGTTTTGTTTGGTCTGTTACGCTTAAGTTTGAAATATTATTTTGTTTTGACTATCATGCTTAAGTTTGAAATATAATTTTGTTTGGACTGTCACGCTTAAGTTAGAAAAAGCATTTTGTTTGAACTGTCACGCTTAAGTTTTAAATATTATTTTGTTTTGACTGTCATGCTTAAGTTTGAAATATCATTTTGTTTTGACTGTCATGCTTAAGTTATAAATATTATTTTGTTTTAGCCTGTCATGCTTAAGTTTGAAATATAATTTTATTTGAACTGTAACACTTAAGTTTGAAATATCATTTTGCTTTGACTGTCACGATTAAGTTTGAAATATCATTTTGTTTGGACTGTCATGCGAGTCAAGTGTGAAATATCATTTTGTTTGAACTGTCACGCTTAAGTTTGAAATATCATTTTGCTTTGACTGTCACACTTAAGTTTGAAATATCATTTTATTTGGACTGTCACGCTTAAGTTTGAAATATCATTTTGCTTTGACTGTCATGCTTAAGTTTGAAATATCATTTTGTTTGGAGTGTCACGCTTAAGTTTGAAATATCCTTTTGCTTTGACTGTCATGCTTAAGTTTGAAATATCATTTTTTTTGGACTGTCACGTTTAAGTTTGAAATATCATTTTGTTTTGACTGTCATGCTTAAGTGTGAAATATAATTTTTTTTGGACTGTGACCTTAAGTTTGAAATATCATTTTGCTTTGACTGTCACACTTAAGTTTGAAATATCATTTTATTTGGACTGTCACGCTTAAGTTTGAAATATCATTTTGCTTTGACTGTCATGCTTAAGTTTGAAATATCATTTTGTTTGGAGTGTCACACTTAAGTTTGAAATATCATTTTGTTTGGACTGTCAGGCTTAAGTTTTAAATATCGTTTTGTTTTGACTGTCATGCTAAAGTTTGAAATATCGTTTTGTTTGGACTGTCACGCTTAAGTTTTAAATATCATTTTGTTTGGACTGTCACGCTTAAGTTTTAAATATCATTTTGTTTGGACTGTCAAACATAAGTTTTAAATATCATTTTGTTTTGACTGTCATGCTTAAGTTTGAAATATCGTTTTGTTTGGACTGTCATGCTAAAGTTTGAAATATCGTTTTGTTTGGACTGTCACGCTTAAGTTTTAAATATCATTTTGTTTGGACTGTCACACATAAGTTTGAAATATCATTTTGTTTTGACTGTCATGCTTAAGTTGGAAATATCATTTTGTTTGGACTGTCACACTTAAGTTTTAAATATCATTTTGTTTGGACTGTCATGCTTAAGTTTGAAATATCATTTCGTTTTGACTGTCATGCTTAAGTTGGAAATATCGTTTTGTTTGAACTGTCACGCTTAAGTTTGAAATATCATTTTGTTTAGACTGTCACGCTTAAGTTTGAAATATCGCTTTGTTTTGTCCGTCACGCTTAAGTTTAAAATATCGTTTTGTTTGGACTGTCACGCTTAAGTTTTAAATATCATTTTGTTTGGACTGTCACACATAAGTTTGAAATATCATTTTGTTTTGACTGTCATGCTTAAGTTGGAAATATCGTTTTGTTTGAACTGTCACGCTTAAGTTGGAAATATCATTTTGTTTGGACTGTCACACATAAGTTTGAAATATCATTTTGTTTTGACTGTCATGCTTAAGTTGGAAATATCGTTTTGTTTGAACTGTCACGCTTAAGTTTTAAATATCATTTTGTTTTGACTGTCATGCTTAAGTTTGAAATATCGTTTTGTTTGAACTGTCACACTTAAGTTTGAAATATCATTTTGTTTGGTTTGTCACACTTAAGTTTGAAATATCATTTTGTTTGATCTGTCACACTTAAGTTTGAAATACTATTTTGTTATGGTGATCTACCCTATTCTGTCACTGTATGGACCCTTCCTGACTCTATGAATACAGTCGTTATGAATAATAAGTAGAAGTGAGGAAGCAGCCTCTTTCAACCCATAACTTCTGTACTTTCTATTAATATCATTTCTAGTTAATTAACGTCTCTTCATGTCACAATAAAAATATCACAGGTAAAATGGCACATATAGATAAATAGGAAAAATGGTGCAAATGAAAATTATACATACAAATCTAATTTTCAATCAATTACAAGGAAAAGATTAGAGAAACAATAGTTCGAAAGATCTATTTGTGTAATGTACGCAGGTGTATTCTTACTTTTGCGAAAATATATACATACATTACATGAATTTTTACGAAAATTCGAAAGTGAAACAAAAAACAAGAACTTTATTATTAAATATTTAGAAATTTTAAAAGAATCGGAATCGGAATCGATAATTGTATCAGAATCGGGAATTTTTAACAGAATTGGTAATTGTATCGGAATCGGGGAAAATATTGGAATCGTCCCATCACTAAGGCTTATCCTCAAAAAAAATTTCCAGTAAAAAGACATCTAACATATAAAGTTATCTTGTCGGATTTTTAAAGTCAGACCCAACTAGCATTTAAGCTGGCAAATCAAACTTTGCTTCCAACTAGCCAATTATCATTTGTTATTGTTGTGCTATGTTATTGGCAATATAATAATGTACTCAGCTACAATTTATTTCTAAAATTACTTAGCACGGCCCAGACAACTGCGAATAAGAAACATTTTTAAATAATCACCTCACAATAAAAATCAGCGAGGGGATAACTTATTTTAAATTGAAGAATATAATAGGAGTTGTCTACCTTAAGTTTAAATCTGTGCAAACAAATAAAAATTAAAAACTAAAATGACTTCAGCGCATCCAGGGCAATGCAGGGTAGGTACAACTAGTTATTATATGTTTCTAAGAGTCATTTTTGTTATTTTTAAATCTGTCCTCAAATATGTTATGTACCCTGTATGGATATGTATTGGTTTTGTTTTCTAATCTTTGATTTGAGTTTTTAAGGTTTGAGAGGTTCAAAGTACACTGGAGTCAGAGCCTGTTTTACAATCTGGGTAACACACCTACTTAGTACATAGATGTGTAAGTGACTGTAAATCACTTTCTCTACTACACTTGGGGAAAGGTATGAACCTACCTTTCTCGCCTTCATCTTAGCTATGGATAAAATAGTACGATCAACTAGACCAGTGGTTTCCAACCGATTTGGAGCCATGCACTACTTTGGTATTTTGAAAGTTTTGATGCTCCCTATAATATTTAATCATTACATATTCAAAATTTTATTTCAATTCATGGGAAGGAAACTTACAAGACCATTAGCACACACTCTAAATAATCCCGCAAAGACCATAGAATCCCTGAAAGAGAAAAATTGAAAAATAAAAAGACAGTTAAATATATATATAGTTTCAAAACATAATAGGGAACTGAAAGACAGAAATATAAAATACTAGCAGGAAGACCCGACGTTGCCCGGGATGTAATGAGGAACACTATGTCCTTTTTGCACCATATAACTTTCTTTTTTACTTATCCCTGTTTTTCCCCCTAATATAGTCGGAAGAAACTGAAATTTTGGAAAATGCTCTGAATTAATGTCTTATATATATGGTTTAAATTTCATTAAAATCTGATATACATATTTGAAGTTTTAAGGGAGTTCTGCTTTCATAGCTCCCTCAGAGGGGGCACATGGAAGGGAATGTAGAGAATTGGGTCCACTTCCATTGTCCTCCTTGGAGAATTTCATAAATTTGATTTAAATTTCATTAAAATAAAATATATTTGAAGTTTTAAGAGAAGTTGTCCTCCCATAGCTCCCTTAGAGATTCAGGACCACTGCCATTGTTTTCCCCATAAATTCTTTTACATAGAATACACTTTTAGATTTTATGTAGATTCTCTAACCTTTCTTTCTATAAGGAACACGCACAGACATTGACATTTATATATAGAGATTAGAATGATAACTTATTCTGTAATATTCTTTGACCGAGGACAGAACAGATATTACACTTTTAATTATTTATTTGCAGAAAATATTAAAAATTTACATTCAAAACAAATTAGGCACAAGGCCATCAAAAGTGGGGGGTGGGGGGTGGGGGGGTTGTCGTTAGTCATCCTTGGTCTAAAGTGATAAAAATGTCTATCCTACTCTTAAGTAGAATCATCTTAGTCACCACAATACCACATTTACTCTAGATATCCCCAAATTGATTTGAAATTTTTTATTTTTCATAAATATTGTAATATATAAAAAAATTAATTGGATTATAATGGGGAGTAAGAGAAAGAAAAGCAAAAATCCGGTTCGTAAGACACTCCTAAACCTCTCTAAATAGTAGACCGCCTACTGTTTTCCGGTTTATTCATAACCGAAAACAAGCCGGTCATTCTCTCAATGGGAGTAGGAGCTAAGAGAGAGAGAAAAGAAAAAGCGGGGGATGGCTTTGGAGAATGGGTGGTGCCCTTCCAAGATAAATACAAATAGATACTACACTTTGATCATAGCCTGAAGGCCATGAAAGTGTATTTTAGTTCGAGTTTCACACCAAAGGTCGATGGAAAAATCGCTCTAAATATCCATCTCCCTGACTAATTTTGTTCTCAGTGACCCCAAAAGAATTAATATTATAATAAAAAACCCAATGTGCCCATATTCTGTTTGAGGCAATGTTGAAAAATAATGTATCAACTTTGTGGGCGTGTCTAGTGTAGTTTCTGATTTAGCTGGATACATGCACACACACACACACACACACACACACAGAGAGAGAGAGAGAGAGAGAGACAACTGCCTCTTATATAATAGATACAGTTTTAATGGACTTATCATTTTGCAATTAAGAGAGTTTCTTGTTGGTATTGCATCGAAACATGAGAAATATCCGCTAGCGTTGTCTGCATCAGACATGTTGGAAAATCAATTCGTTTTAGATCATAGAATTTTTCTTTCAAATCAGATGTTAATATTTCAAATGATCCACAATGACCAGTACAGCACATTAATCCCCTCTAAAGTCCAACCCTTCCTCACTGTAGATAGGGGCAGTGACAACGTGGGAATGTCAGAGCTACCCGGCTAACAGGGCTCTGGTAAAAATCCAGGAGGAGTTGGTATCAGGATCCGTCTCTGCCTCTGTATATGGCAAGCAAAGGCGTGTCAGGTGCAAAACTGGAGTGAAAGAAGCAACATTGCTTCTGCGGCATTCATTTATGTGTTCTCAGCCAAACCTTCCCCGATTTTGCATGCAACCACTGAGCTTTGCTGTTCTAGGTTTGGGGAGTAAACACTTGCAATCCTACAGTTTAACGAAGGAAGAATTCATGCAGACCAGACAATCCTGAGGCACGAGCTTCGTGAGCTCCATGCAGAAGTCCAACTTTCCTAACAAACCCCCCAAAAAAGCTGCATCAATCACCTTACATTTTTTAACCAATGAAACTGGTCAAAGCTTTCGTCAGAAATATCTTTTGACATACCTCAATAAATGTAAGTAGGCCAGATATCTTTGTCTTCCCATCCAGAAGATGTTTATTTGATCTTTGTAGTTGTTTAGTCAACATATTTAGCTTTTCTAAAACATCTGTTAAATAACTCACAAAAGCTTTATCCTCAACCGTGAGCAGGTGATTCATTTCAGACTTGTCACTTAAAAAGTCACTAAGTACATCAAATAGTTTCATAAATCTTTTCAAGCAATCCCTCTTTGAGTCTTGAATACGTCCTCGACAATCGGTCCGACAGAGTCTGGGAATTTGAGTTGGTGGCTTTTTTTCTGTCGGGCTGAGATATGGTTCTGTGCAGTTTTGGGAAGTCCACCCACCCAGGCTTTACCTTCTCGCTTTAGAAATGGGTTAGTATATTGATAATCGCCTCTCCTACAGTTGAATACCGATGGAACTGCTCAGGCATTTTTGTAGGCCAGAGTTCTGTTGCTCTTAGGCGCTGGCTTTTCAATCCCGACCTTCCGATCTTGTGTCACATCTTCCCATGGTACAAGGGAAGTAAATACTAGTTTTCATTTTCATTTTTACAAATTTGCGTTAAAACAATTAATATTCGATAGGAGATATAAGCATTTTTACTTGTTATAAATATGGATTCTGAACAGAGTAGCCATCTTTATTCAGCCACTTGTTTATGTTACAGACCTTAATTGTTGTAGCTGAAGAATAATGATTACTAAAGGTCATCTGGCAGGAGAAGGTGCACTTGACACAGACACGCACCTAGCTGGAAAAACAACATAACATGATTGATTGACGAAAATAAAATAATCGTTGGTTTAAGTCAAGAAACCTCGTCAGGTAAAACAAATATGGTGGATTGTCAAAAATAAAATAATTGTTGATTGAAACCACCTGCAAATGTTAGCGGCTGAAGGAAATACCCCATCGCTGAATAAAACGCCCTGGGGGCATGATTACATTGGCAGCGAAATCCCACACCGGGCGTTTTCAGGTGGAAGCGTGGCTGTCAAAAATTTTATATAATATCATTTTGAAATTGATATCCTCAGTTGATTGGCAAGTTAGGTCCAAGATAAATCACCATGTCAAATTTCTGTACATGCGTCTTCCTTCCTCACTAACCCACACTCGTTCTGTTACATTGACTGGTTTTATAACAAAGTCTATAATAAATTCTTAATACGTTGTGTCGGAATCTCTTGGTCGCTGTAGAAGAAGAAGAAGAGCTCTCTCCGATGATCTGAAATGGGGCGATGTGTCATTTCTTGATTCGGCGAATTCCAACAGCCCGGGAACTATTCATACTGCCTTGTGCGTTCCTTCTTGCCGTCATTTGTCGCCGCCTGCAGCTATTTACCTTATTATTAACCTTATTGTCTGTAGCCTGTATACTGTGTCGCCTGCTATCCTCTGTCGCTGCCACTGTTAGCCTTCACCGCCGTCATAATCTTCATTTCTTCTCACAATCCTGACGGTCTCTTCGTGGGCTGAAATCAATCAACAAAGCTTTTACTGTTTTTTGTAATTCGAGCCATTTTTTTATTTACTAGCTAATAGACGACAATGAGCGATCGTTGTTTAAGAGAGAGAGAGAGAGAGAGAGAGGTTACGCTAGCAATTTCTTAATTATTTAGTCGCTTGCACAGGGAGGGAAATTGGAGATTCATTCTGTGGCTCTTATGTTGGGATTCAAATCCCTTAAGCTTGTAACAGCTACATTTTATCGTCCGATATTCTTTCGTTGGCTTCCAGGCAAGAACTGATCAAATCTCAATTTAGTTTTCTCACAGCGAAAAACTCTGACGTCACGAAACCTCGTGATCACGCCAGATGTGACCTAACCTCTGAACTCAAGGTTATGTCACTGTCTCCATAACCCGTGAGAAACACATCGTCCAGCTTTGCACAAGATGACTCCGCCACAAACCGCGCAAGTCAAACCCGATCTCCAATAGATGCGTCCAACCTCATAGCCATTATCCAACAGTTCACCGCTACTGACAATAAGTATATATCATTATATTTTTATATATCAGTGCATTTAAGCACAGCAGAAATACAACACTGAATTTAGGACTTTATTCAGAACAGTAGAAATATTTTGGGACACTTCTGATACCATAGAATGCTGCCCCACCCTGACAACCAAGACCACCGGGAGAGATTAGCTAGGAATATATGAATGAAAAAAAAAGGCATCAAAGATGACATTATAAAGGACGTCCCCTTTGAATTACACAGAAAAACTGACGCCATTACAATTAGCCATTAACAGGTTGAGAATTCAGAAAGATGGTGAAAAAACGGACGTCTCTAATTTCTGGCAGTAGTAAGGTGAGAAAGAAAACGGACGTCTCGATTTCTAGGAGAAAATTAAATATATTTGAGAGTCGCTAGCTGTTAGAGCAGAATGAGAACAATAATGGTGAGGGACGGAGAAAAGTGCCCGAGAGATTTAGCTTAGATATAGGGACATTAGTGACAGTGGAATGGGGTCATAAATGGATGGTAATATTTAATGCTGCTAAGACAAAGCTCCTTTCCTTCAACAACTACAAGAAACCTCTTCAACCACCAATTGTCATGGCAAATAACACCCAACATGAGAGTCCAACGTTCAAACTCCTCGGCCTAACATTCACAGGTAACATGAATTGGAACAAATACATAGAAGACATTGCCAAGGCTGCTGCAAATAAAGTGACCTCCCTCTACCGTGCTAGAAAACTTCTCACACCTGATAGTATCCTATATCTCTACAAAGCCACCATATGCCTATGTATAGAATATTGTTGTCACATCTGGGCTGGTGCACCATCCACTAGTCTCTCCCTCTTAGACAAGGTCCAAAAAGAGTCGCAAATCTAATTTTTTTTTTATTTACCTCCTCTCCAGGAGGTTAGACACAAGGTCAGGTGTGGGTTTGATGAAAGTGTTCTGTGGAACAAACTGGATTCGAACCTGGCACACCCAGGTCCTCAGTCCACATCGTTAACCACTTAGCCACCGTGCCAAGGTTCTTCACTATCCACCAAGGTCCAGCTCCTATCCCATCACTGCAATGTTGCATCCTTATGCTTGTTTTACAAGTACTTCAATGGAATGTTTTCTGATGAATTTGCTGCTCTGGTGCCCCCTCGACATAAATACACTCGACCAACCCAACAATCAGCTAAATCCCATCCATTCACTGTAGAAGTCCCCAGATGCCGGAGAGCCTTTTACTCCAATAGCTTCTTTCTTTGAGCTGCCGGCCTTTGGAACTCTCTTCCTACTCTCTGTTTTCCTAACTGTACCGACACGCAGAAATTTGAAACTAATGTGAACAAGCATCTCGTTGCACAGCTCCCAATTTAGGATAAACCCCAAAACTTTAACCCTAATTCTCAGTAGCCCCTTATGTCTACAGTGGCAACTTGCTTTGTTTGGGATGAACTATGTTAAAAAAAAAACTCTAACGACACACAGACCCATGTCCAACAACCCGCTGTATGTGTTGTCTTTACTATGTATGTAAACTTTTGCTGTCAACTATGGCTTAGCATGCCCAGAGAGCGATAACACTAGAATGTAGACATGGCCCATAAGAAGACGAAGAAATAAAAGAAAACCACAGCACATGCGTTCGAGGTAAGGTGGTCAGTCGGAGGCACAAAAAGCATTTCTGGATTTTCATCTTTCATCAATTCTACACAGAGGTTTTTCTTTCCTATTAAAATAGAACCAACAATCTGTAGCACAAGAAGTTATGTTTTCTGTTGGTATATTTTTGACATTTAACTAATTATGTTTCGGAACTTTTGAGATGAGGATTGATTATTTGTATTATTTGTATTATTTGTATTATTTATGTTATTTGGACTACTGTTCTTATCTTGGATGTTATTATCGCAACATTTCAGCCGATGTAAATAAGGACCTGTGGCGTAACGGATATAAGTGCTAAGTTATACTCAGTTCTAAGTGACAGTCTTCTGGAGGTTGAAGGTTCAATCCTCAGTATGGGCGATACTACGAATACAATTACAAATTATTTAAGACTTCTAACCGGTCATGGCGGACAGAACGAGAGCAAGCTACCCCCGTGATTTAGTAAAGAGTTCCATTTGAAATTCCGTACCGATTCACGAGTTCAACATAACGATTCCCGAGTTTGACAAGATACACTTGAAGAAGTTTAGAGGTTACATCGGCCGAAACTTTGTGAGAATAACATCCAAGATGAGAACAGTAGTCTGAATAATCCAAATAATACACATCTAAATAATTATTTTAGCTTACCATATATATATATATATATATATATATATATATATATATATATATATCAGTGGCGGTAGTGGTAGTTTCTAATGATTTAAAGAATACCATTTCTTCAGCCAATTCAGCTTTATCAATATATCATTACTGGAATTTTCCACTCTCTACTTAATTTTAACCTGAGGTGGAAATTTCCGATTTTAACCTTATTTTGACACACCCACATATAAATATTGCTACAAAACGTTAGGCTTGAACCACTTCATAAAAATTTACCAACTGACGCAAATCAGACAGGAACAGGCTGAGACAAGAGCCATGCATCGCTTTGTAACAAAATCGCCAGCTGCTGCAAATCAACTGATATGTGCTTGTTACTCAAATAGGCGCCATATGCAATCTCTCGAACACATGATTGATTGCATTTATTTCGGCTCGGTCATTTGTACGGGTGACAAAAAGCCGTTGGTAAATTCCGAACTCAGATTTCTGGCACTTATGTCAGCACACACATTTTTGTAAAAACTAATGAGTCACCACTTATCAAGGCCAAAATCAACTCAAGGATAAGGATTAATAAAATTGTCATTTAAATGATAAACAATACTTTGAGAGGATTGAAAACGCTGAATAGAATGGACAAAACTTGATGACTTAAGATGACAGCTTGACAAGTATTTGTTTACATTAAGCTTAAAGATGATTATGTTGTAGTCTGAAAGGAAGCAGTCCTGTGGCAATATGTTACAAAAATGAGAAGTTATTGGAAAGAAACTCTGTTCATGGAAATTCCGTTTGGTTTTAGATACACGGAAGAAGAAAGGTAAATTCTTTGCAAATTAATAAGACGAGTTCTTGCTGTGAATGTTTTACAGGGAGTAACCAGAGATTGGAGCTCAGTCGAGCAGCTGTCATGGAAATAGTGATAGAGTAGAGAAAGACTAATTACAGCTTTTTTTCCATTGCAATATTTTATTCTACTCTTTGTCACGATTTTTTCTTTTATAGCCATTCAACATTTACCCCCACCCCCCCACCCTAAATCGATGATTGAAATCTTTGCTTCTGTCCTTTCTCCAAAAATTGTTTGAACTGTGACGTTTCTCTTAAGTTCAGGAATAGACTGGGAATTCTTTTGATAGGCATTATCTTTGAGATAATTCCACAGATGAAAAATATCTGGGGGGTAAAGTCCGGTGATTGTAAAGCCTATTTAGAATCATATCAGTTGATGTGGTTACCAGACGGCTTGAGAAGCTGGTTGCGAATACTGACGGCCATGTTAAATTGTAAATCAAACCCCGTGCAAAGCATTTTCTTACCATAGTCATTTCTTGTAAGAATTGTTTTTCAGTAATAAATAAGAAGCACTTAATGATAGTGAGTTATTTTCCATTCACCTTGTTTACAGAGACAAGAGAACGCATTTTGGGTCAAAACCTTTTTAAATCAAGTGTTTTGTATGGATTGTCATTTGCTTATATGTATTTATGTTAACTTGTAAACATGACACCTATTATTTATTTCTTACTCTCATTCATTCTACAAGCGACTTCTACTTGGCTTTTCTAAACGTAAATACAATTGTAAATTATCTTATATAAATAGGGATTTTGAAAAGAAACTTTTCAATAAAAGACTCATTATTTTTTCAATAAATAGAAGATGCTCGACTGAGCTCCAACCTCCAGTTCCTCCTTGTAATGAATTCGCAGCAATAATTCGTCTTATTACCACAACTGAAAAGAAATTCCCTTTCTTCCTCCGTGTGCCTAGCCTCAGGCATAATTTCCATGAACAGAGTTTCTTCCAAAAAACTTCTGATCTGTGAAACACATTACCACGGTACTGCTTACCTGCAGACTACAGCATCAATTCAATGTCAACAAATACTTGTCATAAACCGTCTCCATAAGTAATCACACTTTATTCATTCTTTTAATCATTTTTAATCCTCTCATAACATTTTTCATCATTAAACCGACAATCCATCCATCTCATTAACATTTATCCTCGATTAGCTTTTGGTCTTGATAACTAAAAAAAAAAAAAGAAAAAATTGAAAAATGTTTTCTTCCATCTATATAATACTAAAACTCTAATAATCTTGCTTGCTTGCTTGGTTGCACATTGAATGTTTTACATTGCTGGAGGACAAACGAATGAGACAAGAAGAGGTGAAAGGAGGGGAATAAAGGAGGTGAACTGGTGAGAGGAGGAGAATAGAGAATGTATTTATTGTCTTGCACAAGGCCAGAATCTGGAAAGACTAGGCCAGCTCAGAAGTGAGGGTGCACTCTGGTGCCTTATAACTTGCCTGAGAGTCCCCGTCGGCATTCCCCAGTGAGGGCGCCTCAAGCAGTTAACTGTAAACTAACTCCTATCTCAAAGCGAGAAGGTTAGGTCTGAAAGAGTGGACGTCCTACAGTAGAACCCGAAAAATACCACATCACGACAGAAAAAAAGCCAACCTGTCACAATGGCCCAGTCTTTGTTGGACGAATTGTCGAGGACCGATCCTTGACTGGTATAATTGGTATAAAAAAATCGACGGCTTTCTTCGCCGTGGTAGAGGTAGTAGTAGTAACAGTAGTAGTGTAAAAAGATGACAGAAATAAATAAATGACATAAATAAAGACGAAAGGGAAAAATTTTAAATAGCAGTAGCAGGAAGGAGAGTAAGCAGATGATGTAAATAAATAAATTATATTAATAAAGAAGAAAAGGAAAAAACTAAAGTAGTAGTAGTATTAGTAACAGCAGTGTAAGAGAAGGAGAGTAAAAAGGAATATGTAAATAAATAAATGATATAAATAAAGAGGAAAACAAAAATATTAAAGTAGTAGTAGTATTAGTAACAGCAGTGTAAGAGAAGGAGAGTAAAAAGGAATATGTAAATAAATAAATGATATAAATAAAGAAGAAAAGGAAAATGAGGTATATATTGTTCTATTTGTAAATGAAATGCATTAATCGATTATTTTATATATCGAAAGATAATTTAATAATAAATAGATAGTTTGATTTTTAATTATGTAATGTATACACTAATTTCCAATGTACCAACGTTGACCCAACATGTTACAGGATATCATCATCATCATCATCATCATCATCATCATCATCATCATCATCATCATCATCATCATCATCATCATCATCATCACCATCATCATCATCATCATCATCAACAACAACAACAACAACGTCCATTTTACATACTGACATGTGTTGGATGGCTTTTAGAAATTGACTTCCAAACTAACCTATCTCTGGCAAGGTCTTTATTTTTCTCTCAAATCCGTCCTTACACCTTTCTCTCATGTTTTACTTGACCTTCCTTTGCCAACTGACCCTGCTACCTCAACTGTTCTACATCTACTAACCGAAGAACTCTAATTCATTCTTTCAATCTGACTAAAACAACGAAGTCTCCTGTTCTGTACATATCTCCCTATACTGTCCAAATTTTATCTTCTGCTAGGTATTTATCTAGTATTATAATGAAAAACAAAAAGTAAATTCTATAATACATATAACCGTTATCATGTATATCTTAATACTTACCTATCTTCTGTTTTTGTATGTACACAAACAAGATATTGTCACAGCATCCAGTAAAAGCAGCCCCCCACACCTAAAGTCCAATCCTTCTTCACCATGGTAAGCAAATTGGTAGTGTCAGAGCTATGTCATCTGTACCTCCAGTTCCTGGCAGGGCCACCCATGGCGGACAGGTTTGGCACTAAGCAGTATTAGGGTCGCAACCTAGATAACAGGGTTCTGGTGAAAATCCAGGAGTAGTCAGCATTAGGATCCGTCGCCCTCTGGTCGTCTCTGCCTTTGCGTGTGGAAAGTAAAGACATGTCAGGTTCAGAATCACAAATCAATCGAGCGAGAGTGACAACGTTGCTTCTGCGCCATTCCTTTGCGTGCCCTGGACCAAACCGTCTTCGATTTTGCATGCAACTGCTGAGCTTTGCTACTCTTGATCTCGGGGTTAAAAACCTGCAATCCGGCTGGTTAATGAATAGCTGCGACCAACAAGGAGGACTTCATGCAGACCAGACAATCCTGAGGCACGATCTTTGTGAGCTATCTGCAGAAGTCCGACTCGCTTAACAAACAAACAAACAAACAAACAAACAAACAGCAGTAGCAGCAGCAACCACCCACCTGTTTGTTTGCACTTCGGTATCAACATACATGCAGACAGAGAGAGGAAGAGGTATGAGAAAGGATAAAAATGCACTGTCTAATTCCGAAACACCAATGTTTAAGGATGGAATGGATAAGGAAATATTTAAAGATGGACAAGAGTCGCTTTCTATTCACTGATGCGACCTGGCCGCCACTTGATGGACCTGACTTCTGGTCAATTATTTTAGTGCATTTCATAGATGGGCATCCCCATCATTTGAGACATCAACAACAAGGAAGAGGAGTCATTGTATGGAAAGGCATCAGCCACTTGTTGGTTGTATCAGATTACCCAAAGTTGTAAAAGTTACATCTGCCGCTTATTACATTTTCTTCAAAAAGTCTGTCATGTCTTCGTTAGATGACATACCTTTTTCGTTACTATGACACTGTGTTTTTATGCATGGCAATACACCTTCTGACAAGGCTCGTGCTACACAGGCAAACTTGACTAGTTTAGGCATTCAAGTTAAATGATGATTTGGTCGCCAGGATAAAAGGACACGTGTTGGCATATATTTTCTTATATACCAATCAAGCTATATATAAAGTTATAGTTTCAGTCCGTTTGTTTCTTTATTCACAAATTCTTACTAAGGTTTTGGAGATAGACACTCTTAACCTTATTTATATTGAAACTACATTATCCTTGGGTAAATATATTTCGTTATTGTGGGTTTTGCATTCATGCTTGACATTCATAAAAAGGAAATATTTAGTATAATCCCACCCCTTCACTGTAGAGGTCCCCAGATGATGGAAGGATTTCTACTCTAATAGCTTATTTCCTCGAACTGCTATCCTTTGGAATTTTCTCCTTGCCCCCTGTTTCCCTGACTACCAACACGCAGAAATTTAAATGTAATGTGAAAGAACTCCCCACTTAGAATGCACCCATAAATATGGCCCCTAATTCACAGTAGCCCCTTACATCGCAGTGGCAATATGCCTTGTTTGAGGTGAATCAGAGTAAATTAAAAAATACAATGTTTTACTATAGTTTATCTTATTTTTAACTTGAAAATCATAGAAGTAAAAAAAAAGATGAAAATAGAAATGTTAATAAGGTGTTCAGGGCTTGGAGCTGTACACAGGGGTCTTTATCTAATCATAGGAAACGCCGGGTGTGCCCTGAAGGTGTCAAAGATTATAAATTTGAACAAAATTATTGCAGTAAATAACACTATTCCGCCACACCTCATGCATCACCCAATTAATGCTGAATACATCCTTGGGCCCCTACCCCAGTCTATTTGTACCTAATATGGTTAGATTGCAGAAAGGATTGTGAATTTCATTAATGATTCCATGGGTGGCATTTTTTAGGAGTCACCCGTTAATAAGTGGATAAAATGATAAAATTGAAACTGTTTTGTCCTTAAATTAACCGTGGGATTTTCACGGGTCATGCTCGTTCAATTTCTTAAATGATAAGCATTAAACTTGCCAATCAAGGTTAGGGATTGTGTGTGTGTGTGTGAGGGGGTTGAACCCAAGAGGCTGTTAAGATAAAAAAAAATGAGGCTATCAGGGTGGCCCATCGTAGAAATTGTACGACAGCACTTTTGCAGGTCATGGCTCTCTCAAATGGTAACTTTTCATAGATGGACAGAAATATCATATCCATAAGCATATGACGTTTCGAGATATTATCATGTAGTGGAGCTGATATGAGCAATGAAATGTTCACTACATTGTCGTCGTCGTCGTCGTCGTCGTCGTCGTCGTCGTCGTCGTCGTCGTCGTCGTCGTCGTCGTCGTCGTCGTCGTCGTCGTCGTCATCATCATCATTATTCGGTTATAGAGAAACATTCGGGACAACAAAGTGAATCCCGTTTTGCTGACCAATCAATAACATTTAAGGGCCTGATATAGGCAGGCATATTTCTTCGCCTATTCAGTTAGTTAGTTCGGCACATCTAGCCTGTTGCACAATTCTAGTTGGTCTCCTTTGTAAGCTCGCTCCCATTGCGATAACAAATGTTTGTTGAAGGCAGTTATTGTTAAAGGTCCTGTTTGTTGAAGGTGGTGTTCATTGAAAACTTGTAGCCCTTGGGCCGTTCGTCCATCAGTTTAAGTCAGTTAAGTGCTGGCCGACCTTTGGTTCTCCATACGTTCCGTTCGTTTTCCTGTTGGAGTCAGGGTACAAACAGTATTCTTATCCAGTTTTATTTGCTACAATATCTTAAACTAGTGCTGATTTTGAATATAAAATTGTTTGCAATTAAATGATGAACTAAAGCATAATTTAACCAAACATTTTCACAAAAATGACATAGGTTTATATCATGATGACAGTATGATGGTTATACATCAATAATCTGGTCAAACTTGTATAGGTTTCATGCAGGCCAGTGAAAGACTTTTCCTTTACTACAAATTAAAATTCATAGAAAAGCTGCCACAGATTTCTTTATAAAGAAACCATCCAGTTTTTCCTTTTGTCTTTTTCTTCTTCTTTCCTTCTTCTACTTTGTATTTCCTGGCTTTAATAACATCTAAATTGACCAATTATATGATTTCTTTCCACAGCAAACAATGAATGTGATATTTGCTTTGGAAACAGAAGCCAATCTTACGCTGATATGCGCATAATTGCTTGAAACAATCATGAAAAAAAGTGATTATGATCCAGTTTTATTTATTACATGTATACCTTTTCCAGATATGCAAAAGCCAAGAGGAATAAAGAAAGATGTTTTCACGACTATCATTAATGAATTTGGAATGGTGAAACAAAAAGATTGTAGAGTGATCCATTTTGTAGTAGGATGGGAGGGTGGACCTCCTAGAACTGCACAGGACAGACCCATAGACCGGCGTAAATCAAGCCCAGAAGGCCAAGACAATACCAGTCTATGGGGTGCAGTATCCATCGGAACAGATACTACACTTTGATCTTAGCCAAAAGGATCGATCCTTCTGGCCTTGCTGGATATGAAGAAAACGGGTTACCATCGTTTGGAGAAACTTCTACAATTTAAATCAATTTTATTAATACAGTTTCATCAACACAACAAACATGGCCGCCCGGAAAAAGTTATGGAGACAACAATACAAAATGTGTTGAGTTAATAGGCATGCATGTACTATACAAGGGAGATTGGAGACAAGTCTTTCACCTCGCCTCTAGCCCAAGTCCTAGTGAGACGCGAAAAAAGAAATATGACATCTGGTCACGTAGACATTTAAAGTGTGACTGTTCATAAATTGCAGGAAAATGTTTGGGCAGAGTTATCTCTCTTGCAATAGGTCGTAATTATGGAACTGCTACAAGACAATATAGTCATTTGCTTTTAAAAATTCATAAATTACAGTTTATTTTACAAAGTAATAAATTTGATTACATATGGGGTTTGGGGATGGGAGCAGGGGTTTCTGGGTTCCATCGATTTTTCCGGTTAGTACCGGGACAAGGCACCCACTAGTATATACATACACTTATTTAGTATAAATTTTAATCTATACAAACATTTCTGGCTACATATGTTCATACATATTTTGGCTAAAGCCTAGAAAGACTGCAGCTTCGTTGGGCCGCATATTTAATCGCAAATGAATATCAACTTGAAGAAATACAGATTTCCAAGCAGGGGACGTCATATGATCAGAATTCAGCCACCCAAGAAATTGATTCATGTTCTGTCTCGAAACTTATTTTCTTTTTTTTTATGGGATCAGAACAATTTTACCCTCACACTTCTGATAATTTAGCTGAAACATGTATGCACATCTGTAGCCAGAAATGTTTGTATAAATAAAATTTTATACTAAATAAATATACTGTGTAGCAGGTATACGGTTATGACCTATTTTCTTTTGCACAGAGTGATTAATACAATATCCAATCAGAACACTATTGTGTGCGAGGCACTTCTGCTGAACTTTTTCATTCCATTTTCCCCGCACTTTTGACAGTCGGAGTGTTTATGTCGAGGTGATGAGGCGAGATGTTCCTGTCTCATCCCAAAGCCAAAACTGGGCTTGCATGAGACAAGTGATCCAGACGCAACCCATATTTCGAATATACACGCGCACACCGACTCGACATGTTTTTTTATTTTTGTGTACGTAACTGTTTCAAACAAATTCCTGGTTGTTGATAAAACTATGAATAAAACTGATGTGATATCTCAGCTTTTAACTGCTGTAGATCGATAACATCAACATGCCAGTGTCGCAGATTTTGTACATGTCTGTTTGAATAAAAACAATCATATACATAAAGCTCAATTTGATATTGACCACTTTTTATAAACCCGGTTGAAATTCTTTTGATTCCTATCCCTAGGATATTTACTTTACCCAGATTACTATATATATATATATATACATATACATATATATATATATATATATATATATACACAGATTTTTTGCTATTGTTTTTTCTGGCGATAGTTGACCGGTGTTTACCGGTGCGATTTTTAAATATTTGTTGCTACCCTGAGCGGTTTATTTATTTTAAGAATATGCAGAGGATTGCATTTTAATTTGTCCTTAATTGGACGTGTCATAAATTAATTTTTGCGTGTGTAATAAAAAAAATGTATACATACAAAAATTCATTTGTAAATGAAATAATTTTAATATATATATATATATATATATATATATATATATATATATATATATATATATATATATATATATAACTCAATGTCTGTGTGTATGTATGCATGTGTGTGTGTGATGTTTGTGTGTTCCCTATAGAAAGAAAGGTTAGAGAACCTACATAAAATCTAAAAGAATATTCTCATGTAAAATTTACTGAGGTAAATAATGGAAGTTTTCTCAAAACTCTAAATGCACCTCTCAGGGAGCTATGAGAGCATAATCCCCTTAAAACTTCAAATATATCCTACTTTGATGAAATTTAAATCATAAGTATAAAATTTTATGGTGAAGACAATGGAAGACAATGGAAGACAATAGAAGTGCCCTCCTAACCTAAGAGAGCTATGGGGGCCGAACCTTCTTTAAAACTTTAAATATATCCTTTTTTTGATGAAATTTATATCATATGTCTGAAATTCTCCAGGAAAGACAATGGAAGTGGTACTGAATCTTTACGCTACTCTCTATGTGCCGAATATCTATCTCTATGTGACCCATGGGGACAGAACTCTCTTAAAACTTAAAATACATATATCTGATTTTAATGAAATTTAAACTATATCTATAAGACACTAATTCAGAGAGTTTTCCAACATTTCAGCTTCTTCTGACTATATTAGTGGGTGAAAAGAGAGGAGGGGGGCAGTAAAAACAAAGAAAGCAATATGATGTTATGAGCATCATGAAAAAGTACATCGTAGTGATCCTGAGAAACGTTAGCTTGCGGAGTATAGGCTGATTGTGTACTGGCTTAGTACCTTTCGGCCGTCTTAAATTCTCACTTCCTACACTGATGGCAGCAAAACCCTTGAAACACTGGCGTCTGTAGTTAAAAATAATTTCATGGTTATTTAATAAAACATTGCCATATATATATATATATAAATATATATATATATATTTACTAATTGGTTTCCAGTGGCCTTCGGGTAAGATCTTCGACTGCGAATCAGTGGCGATTTGTGTTCGGGGTTCGCGCCCGGTGACCGTTGGGAACTAGTTCCTAGACTGAAGATTGCGTTAGCATGAAACATCGATGTCTCTAGGTATATTTTAAATATTTATAAAAAATATTATTGTATATATATATATATATATATGTGTGTGTGTGTGTGTGTGTGTGTGTGTATGTGATTTATAAAGTGCACTGTTTTAGGTTATTCTAGGTTAAGAGCAATTTAAGATAAGGGTACATAGATAAATTGTTGTGATGACTATCTGTATCTTTGTAATGCACATATTTTAACGATCCACTTTCATGTTAATATTTTTTTCTTTAAAGAATTATTAATAAAGGTTAAACATTATAAATCATTTAAATAATACTTTTTTTTTTACTCAAGGGAGATAACTCTTCATTTCCTCTTTGTACTTACAAAATAAAGCGAATTACATTTAACTTTTTAAAGTTTTCGTAAGCCACGATTCGCCCATGCATGGAGTATTCTTGCCACATTTAGGCTGATGTACCAACCACTAGCATCTCCGTCTTGGACAGGGTGCAAAAAAGTATTTTTGACCTAATAGGTCCCATACTGTCTGCCAAGTTTCAGCCCTAATCACATCCCTGTGCTTATTTTACAAGTATTTCCACAGAATGTGCTCCGATGAACCTACTACACTTGTACCCCTTAATGAAAATATCCCCGACCAGCAGCAAAATCCTACCCCTTTCTTTGTAGAAGTACCTAGATGCCAGAAGATTTTCTACTCTAATAGCTTCTCTCCTCAGACCGAGTGCTTTTGGAATTCCCTCCTTGCTCCCTCTTTCCTCGACCGTACCAACATGCAGAAATTTAAATGTAATGTGAAGAAACATCTTGCTGCCCAACTCCACCACCCAGGTTACCCCTTTATAAATATGGCCCCTATCACAGTAGCCCCTTATGCTTCAGTAGCTATATGCATTATTTGGGGTGAACAAAAGTTAAAACAAAGTGATTTTTGTGAGTGGTAAGGCACAAATATAAAGAATAAATTGAATGAAAGATCAACAAATATGATTATTTATTATATAATTATAACTGAAAAAGAATTATTTTGTATTGAGAACGTAATTAATTGTAGTCACTGAGCGAACGTCTATTGAATCTTGTTTTCCCAATGCCCTCTGGACAAATGCAAGGAACATAACCCTGCTTTGCAAAATGCTGTTTTGATCAAGCAAGATAACAAAGGACAAAAAGTTACTTTCCTTTTAAATATAAAATGTTTATTATTTTGTAAATGGAAATCTGTTGCATCCAACAAAAGTAATACATACATTATCAGAAAAAAAAAAGTAAACTTTAAAGCAATCAGTTTGTAATTGACAGAAATTGTAACTTATTTCTATAATAGTAGGGTGATCTGAAGTTGTCCGGGATTAAATGAGAAACCCTATGTCCGTTTGTGGCCAGCCCATAACACCATATTACCATTTTTATTATATTTTACATTTTATATTGTTCAATCTTTGGTGTAAGGCCCAAGGATGTAAACAGCATTGATTGAGTGAAAGAGTCTGTAAGAAAAGTTGCATCAATTGAAATAAATTTAACTCTCTTAAGACATATCAGCATTTCCTGGGAATCTTTTTGAACCCTAATAAATTCCTGCTCCAAGCCTTGAACCTCTTATCAATATTTCTATTCTTATTTTTGAATTTCTATAATTTTCAAATTATAAATAAAATTAAGTAAAATGTTTTCTTTTCTTTTTATGAATGTCAAGTGTGAGTGTAAACTCTATGATAATGTTTACTACCTTTTGATCAAAACGATATATACTTCTCCAAGTATCCTGGGTGATATATATTCATAATATATATATATATATATAGTCCATGGAGTCTATTTGGCGTGACAGAGCCATGGCAAAGCAAAAAGACACTTGACACGATTTTTTTTTAAATAGTTAAATTCTTTTCCTGGCTTACTTTCCGCAACGGCCTGGGTCAATGAACCATTCGATGTAAACCAGTGGGGATTTCTCTACTGGTGGGGAAAGTCAGACAGGAAAGGAATTTGGCTTGATAGCATTTATGGGCAGATGACACCTGTACTACATAACCATCTTCTGAAGGAGGAGTCCCACCGATTTAGAAAAGCAGTCGAAACTGCAAAATGGTTCTTCCTGATGATGGGGTAGTGCTGGATCCGATAGCAGAGCTGTTAGCTGCGAAGTACAGATAAAAACAAGTGTTATTAAAATCCTATATAGTCATGGAGTCTATCTAAAAAACAAACCTAGGAAGGATTTGTGAACAAACAAAAAAACAAAACAAATAGACAAACAGATAACAACTACAACTTTATATATGGGGTGGCGTACCTGGGAACCGCTTCAACTGATTTCACAAATACCTTTAAAAAACATTTTTTATAATGAGTCACCAATTATCAAGGCAAAAAAATAGCATAGTGCAACAAGCCATGTAAAGAGACAGGTGGAAGCTATTTACATCCACATAAAGTCTGAATGTTTGTCCAAGGCGACTTTAAACATGGATATGGTAGTCATCGTCACGACCTCCTATGGCAGGTTGTTCTATGGAGCAGAAACACAAACAGAGAATGCTGCCTTTCTTCAATTGAGATGAAAGCGACGGTGGTACATCTTTAGTGGGTGCCCGTGGAGGCCACAACTTGGCGTTGGGTAAAAAACTCCTCGAAAGGTAGAAATAAATTCCTATTGATGATGTTGTATGCCAGAATCAAGTCTCCCCACATCCTCTGCTTCTTAACTGGGAATACGTGTGGGTGTACGTGTGTGTGTGAAGGTCTTTGGAACCGCTCTTTGTTGAGATAAGCGTGCAGAATCATGTCACCATTTTGGTTGCCAACCATTGAACATACTTCAAGTGTACAATATTTTTTTGTAGTTCAGGATTTGTTGCTTGGAAGGCATACTCAAGAATGGGCCATGCCAGAGTTATGTATAAAGGGGGAAAGTATTTGCCATTAGGTTTAGAATGAATCTCTAGATCAGGTAGAGAACCTGCCTGGCTTTGTTCGCTATCTCGATACAATGGCATGTACTGAAATATAATTCTTACAAAAAATGAATATAATAAAAAAGCGTATAGCATAGGGATCTATTAAGAATTCAATATGGGTGCCAGCATTCGCCACCAGCTTCTCAAGGTACCGCATCAACTGATTTCACAAGGAACTCATTCTTTTTTCATTTTTATTTAATTATTTAATTATTATCATTATTTTTTTTACTAGTTTACTATTTTTGGGGTCGGCTGTTGTTTTGAGAGGGTGGTATGTGGAGATTTCCAATCCTCTCATAGTATTCATCACCATACAAATTGAACATATATTTCTGAATGAAATGTGTGTCTCAATATTGTCTGTTGCAGATGACAAGAATTTAAGTTGACCAATTGCTCACAAAAAAATCCCCCAAAATTTGTGAGAATTATGATTCTGAATTTTTTTAGATAAGGCTTAATATTTGGGATTATTCAGATTATTCAAGTTACTATTCTCATCTTAGTTGTTATATTCACAACGTTTCGGCCGACGTAATCTTTTAGGTGCATCTTTTCAAACTTGGGAATCTTTACGTGAAACTCGGGAACCTGTATGAAATTTCAAACTGAACCGTTTTTTAATCTACGGGGGTAGATTGTTCTCATTTCGTCAGCCACAACCAGACAGAAGTGTTAAGTGCTGTTATTATTAGTTATTATTGAAACTGTAGCAGGGATTGGACCTTCAAATCGCAGAACGCTCTCACTCAACTAAGAATGGTCTACCAGAAGGAAAACCCCGAAATAACAATCTTTTTCTGCTTATTAATATTTCTACCCGGTCATAGCTGATGGAATGAGAACAACCTACCCTCGTGGATTAAATAAGAGGTTCAGTTCGAAATTCCATCCAGGTTTCTGAAGGTCGAACAGATGCACCTGAAGAAGCTAGGAAGTTACATCGGCCGAAACGTTGTGAATATAAAAGGCAAGATGAGAGTAGTCGTAGGAATATATGAAATAATGCAAATTTTGTGAGATCTTTTATCATTCATCAAACCTGTCTCTCGTGACTGGAATATTTTATAGATAACTTAAACAGAAACTGTACAATACTACCAATATGTGTATGTGTGTGTGTTTATGTGTGTGTTTGCATGTGTGTATGTGTTAGTGTACGTGTATGTGTACAAGTGTGTGTACATGTGTGTCTATGTGTGTATGTTTTTGTGTTTATGTGTATGTGTGTGTATGTGTTAGTGTATGTGTGTACACAAGTGTGTATATATGTGTGTGAGTGTATGTGTGTAGTGTGTGCAGGTTTTTGCGTTTGTATCTGTGTATGTGTGTGTGTGTGCACAAGTGGGTGTACGTGTGTGTGTGTGTGTTTATGTGTGCATTTTTTATGCTTATGTGTGCATATGTGTGTATACACAAGTGTGTGTTATTGTGTGTATTTGTGTTTATATATGTATGTATGTGTATGTCTTCGTGTATGTATATGTGTATGTGTGTGTGCGTGTACACAAGTGTGTGTACGTGTGTGAGTGTATGTGTGTATGTGGGTGCATGTTTTTGTGTTTACGTGTGTGTATGTTTTTGTGCTTATATGTGTGTGTACACAAGTGCGTGTGTATGTTTTTATGTTTATGTGTGTGTATTTGTTTATGTGTGTGTTTATGTGTGTGTATTTGTGCGTTCACAAGTGCGTGTACGTGTGTGTGTGCACGTGTTTCCGTGTGTGTATTTCACTTTCTTACCTTTCAAAGGTCGAAAGGTGAAATTTTGTTGACTAAAACATAATTAGCATTGCTCTTGACCTTTTTTGTTATCATCTCACCAGAAAAAAACCCCTATTTTGTTTGTCCTTTTCATTCTACACCATCTGTACATACCCGATGTTGCCCGGGACTCCCTTGACTTTATTGTCTGTTTCCATTTCTTTTTTCTTTTTTTAAAACTATGCCGTTTTCTTTTTTACCAAATTATTATTATTTTATTTTGTAAATAGGATTTTTGAAAGTTAAATTTAATTTAAGCCAGTTTAAATGACTTTCAACCGACAGTTTAAATGTTTCCATTTTTCTAAATACGGAAAATTGTTCCCAGCACGATAAAGGTTGATATGCCATTGTAGACGAGGGGGAAAGATGTTTGATCGACATTTTGTAGTAGGGTTTCTGCATCTGTATCTATCCTACTGACCTTGTTTGATATGACGAAAAGGATCACTAAGTTTTGGCTGAAAGGACAAGCTTCTCTACAATTAAATCAATTTTATTCAAACTGATGAAACATCAACATAAAACATGGTTCGGAAAGAGTTATGAAAACAGGGAAACAAAATGGATTTAGTCTGCCAACGTATATGTATTATAGAAATAGAATTGACTCTGTGAGTTTCATCTCATCTAGCAAAGCCATTGCGATATACGAGGAGGGACTGTTTATAATTTGCGGGAAAAGGGTTTGGCCTGTGGCGGAAATTGCCTTCTAAGGAACAGTATTCTTATCGCTCAATGTGTATATCGCTCTGCGAGTGAGAACATTCAAGTGTGTTGTTACTAGACCACATACTAATCACTCCGTGAGTGAGAACATACAAGTGCAAAAGAAAATAGATCGTATTTATGTAACTGCTACACTGTTAAGTCAAATAATTCAACAGCTAGTATATAAATACTAGCTGCCCCTATCCGGTGTTGCCTGGGAGTCTTTTACCTTCATTTTTATTTCCTTTTCCATTTTTATTTTTTAAACCATGTTTTTTTTTTTTAACAAAATTATTATTTTTTTAAAATAGGATTTTAAAAGTTAACTTTAATTATTATTACGGTATCGTTTGGTCATTAAATCATTAATTGAATCAAATTGTTATAAAAGTATAACTAATTATTGTTAATTTAATGTTGTTTTAATCTCTTTTTATAAAATTATTGGATATAAATAGTTTCCAAAACTTTCAATCTTTTAATACATGAGGATTTGCTAAGAATTTTAAAACCAGTTTAAATGATTTTCGATTTGATAGATTAAATGCTTCCAAATTTGTTTAAGATTTTGAAGAGTCACTAAGTAATTCATTCCTTTTTTCTTCTTTTCAACTATTAACTATTAATAGCCAGTTTAAATGACTTTCTATTCGACAATTTCAAATGTGGAAGTGGCGTGGTGTAGTGGTTATAGACATTGGCATGCCGGGTTCGAGTTAAGTTGGGGATATTGCATCACTTTCACTAATACACTTGGCAAAGGTATGAATCCATATACCTTCGTCCAGCTATTGGTTAAATAGTAGATTAGGCTATGAGCAACTAGTTGAAGATGAGAGAAAATCCCAAAATTGTAATCTCTCTCTGCTTTTCCAGAGAAACCCTGATATAACATCAGTCTTTCTCTGCTTATTGTTTCCAATTAACTGAATTAACAAGTAATGATTTTCCCTATTTTGACTGGATTCATATTTGACTAGACACCACCCACTCTCCAAACTCCATTCCTATTTCTTTTTCTCTCCCACTTAGATCCCACTCCCATTTAGAGATTGACCTGCTGGTTTTCTGTTCTGAACAAACCGGAAAACAGTGGGCGGTCTATAATTTAGAAAGGGTTGGAAGGTCTTACTAATCGTTTTTTTCTTTTCCCACTCCCCATTTCATTCCAATGAATTTGTGTACATAAATATATTTATGAGAAATTAAATTGTAAATAAATAGCATGGCCACTAGAGTAAATATGGTATTGTGGTGACTGATATGATTCTAGTTAAGAGTAGGATAAACATTTTTATCACTTTCGACCAAGGATGACCAACGACCCTTAATTCCCCACACTTTTGATGGCCTTGTGTCTAATTTTTTTTACCTTATAGCAAATAAGTAATTCAAAGTGTAGTATCTGTTCTGAGACTATACTTCATCTATTCTATCCTCGATTGTTGAAGAGAAATCCTTCTGGACTAAGGCAATTTTTTTTTTCCAAATCCAGATTGGCCTTTTTTGGGGAGCTAGATTTTTTCCATATTAAAAAATCTGCCCTCGTAGGGAGGCAAGTAAATAGAGACTAGATTCATGCGATCCTATGTCTTCTTGTAAAGTAAACTGCCGAGGTCGTGGCAGGGGTGGCCAGCGTCATGAATTCGAGGAGTCAGAAAAATTAATTGTTTAAGTAACTTGGTTCGCACCTTTAAAAATTTTAGGAGTCTGAGTCGATCGTTTGAGCTACCGACTTTTCATCATAAATTACTTATTTTGAAATTCTTAAAATTTTTGTTCATTAAAAAAATTCTTCCTTTTAAAAATAAAAATAAAAAATCTAAATAGTACATCTCTAGAATAATCTATATATATATAAAGTTAGGTGTGGGTATATGTTTATATATTTGTATCTACAGGATTCACCTCTAAACTAATTAACCAATCATTATGAATTTTGGAACACAGCTGTTAGATGTAAGGAGTCAGAATGGGGACTATATTTACTTTAATTTAGTTTTAGGCAAAAAGGATAAAAAGGGGTTGGAAGCCCTTCTGGAAAATTCAGATACCTCCATTTTTGTGAAATTTTTACATTAGGTATTAGATATCAATTAATAAATATTCCCCAAATTACATTTTCTTTGGAATATTTTAAAGGGTTTTAGGGGGCATAATATGGGCACAACCTCCTATTTGAAAATTCAAATATTTCAGATTTACCTTGAATTTGATCCATAGTCAATAGACACCAATCAAACAAAATTCCCGGCATTTCAATTTCTTCTTAAGACTCCTTAAGCTTAAGCCATAAATTTTAGATATTTTCTGCAATCAAAATCACATAATGAATTTTCTTCAAAATTGGAATAAGATACAAGGTTAAGTAGCATATATATTCTTGATTTTAAAAACTGTTCTGTTCAGGATATTAATTTTACCCATCCTTGGATGGGTAATCTTTTAGTATATATATATATACATATATATATATATATATATATATATATATATATATATATATATATATATATATATATATATATATATTGTCATAGATAACGGTTATATGATACATGAAAGGTGTGAAAATCACAGACGTAGTTACTAATAGAAAAGACTATGTTAATTATCCTAACACAATCGAAATACATATAATGTCAGGGTCAACAACTAGAGAGGGATACGCATGAAAGTAAATATTACTGATTTTGTTGATGCTATCTGGGAGTCGTCTAACTGCGACCAGAAGTAATGAAAACGACATCATAGATGTGAAAGCCTTGCAGAGATTGGGAGCCGGTTGAACGCAGTATTTTCGACAAAAAAACAAAACAAACTTCAACCTAACCCTAACCTAGTTGTTCGAATTAAAAAGAAGCAGTAAAAAAAATATCATAAAAAATTGTTTCTAACTGTTGTTTCATTATATTTTCTTCGTAAAAAATAAATAGTTTTCATTAAAATTACCATACGATGACTGTTTTATTCTCTATTTAAATGTTTTTTCCGTAATTTTAAAAGTTTGATAGCGTCTTCGTAAAAAAAAAAAAAATCAAAGTTGTTGTTCGGCATCTCCCAGCTGTTTACGTAATCTGCCGGAATATGTCGACTTCAGCATGGACCGTAAACTGTAGAAGTACCGTTTATCTCCTCCTTTTTGTGCTGTTGCTTTCGCCTGTTTTTCACTATTTTCTTTTAAAATAATTTATGTCGCTAATAGTAATGATTACCCTCTTTGCCTTATTTATGAATGTTTATACATTAGAAGAGTTTATAACACATTTTTTAAATTCCTACATTAACCTTGCAGTTGAATAAAATAATATACTGTTAACACACTGAAGTATTTTCCGGTCCTGTTGTAGTTTAAGCTCCCAAAATAACCATAATTCTCGTTTGATTATTTGATAAAGGGAGATAACTGGGAAATAACTTTTTCGGTACTTATCCAGCTTACGAACCAATCTCCGGCAATTTCGCGTCGGTATCTTCCTGTAGGTTATGTAATCAGCCGGAAGAAGCCGACGCGAAGACTGCTAGACGATAAATTCAAAACACGCGGCGTTGTAGTCACCGTATGTTTAATTATATGAAACAATTTTTTTTTAAACAACTCGTAAAAGTTTTTTTTTTAAATGTAAAACGAAGAAAACATAGGGAAACAACTGTTGTTAATAATAAAAAAAAAAATTTCAAGAAAAGTTTAAAATAAATAATCTTATTTTTTTTTTACCAAAGAAAATAAAACTAGTGAACGGTTATTCTGATTCATACGTTTAGCTTTTGTAAGTATGGATGGTCGGAAAGACACTAATCTCGGTAAAAATCTAAAATCTAGGTCAATAACTTAAAAAAAAAAAGTAATTACATAAATTTAACATAATGTAATAAAACATAAATAAAAAGTCTTGGAATTCTTTTTTTTTGTTGCATACATTTTTAAATTTATTTATATTCCATGACGTTAATTTTTTTTTTTTTATATAAATAAAATTAACGTCATGGAATGTTTTCATTACAGACATATTTCTTGAAGAAAATTTGTATGTGTCCCAAAATATGAATTTTTTAATTTATTAATACTAAAAAAATAAGTTAATAAATTAATGTCATGGGATTTTTAGATATTTTTTTTTGTCCAAAATTTATGTATTTTTTCTGTTTACAATAAGTAAAAAAAATTGTTCAAGAAAAAATTCCATTATGTTAATTTTATTTAATTTTTGAATATGAATGCATTTTTTTTTTTTTTTTAGATTTTTACCGAGTCTGGTCATTTTATCGAGATTTAGCTTACAAAAGCTAAACGTATAAATTAGTAGTGAGTTACTTTTCTGAATGACCCTAGTCAACTGATCAAAGTTAAGGTTGGTTACGAATTTTCTTTTTTCGCTGATTCTGTTTTTTTTAGGGCGGCGGGAGGGGCTTTTTGCTTACTTCTGAAGGTTTACAGAAAGCGATGACTCTTACGTTGACATAGTGTGTTGAAATTCATTTTTGGTTTAAAATTGTTTTCTTGATTTAATGAATTTAACGATTTTCGAGAAATTTGCCGTCTTCTGATAGGTGATTGGCTAAGCGTTTCGGCATCTCCCGACTGCGTACGTTGCGTGCCCGAAAGCTTCCGACGGGAAGCTGCCGGAGATTGGGTCGTACTCTGGACAAGTACCCTTTTTTTCTTACCTCATTCCCGACATTTCATTTACGAAAAGAAATACTGTGAATAAAGATACCTAAGTTAATGTACAGTGTTTATTTATAATATTGTTTTGTACATCAAATTACAGGCAAGGATAACGAAAAAACAAACAAACAAACAAACAAACAAACAATTGTTATTTAATTTACTTTATTTGTTTTTGACAAAAAAGTCAATTTTCTTCTTTAATGGTAGTTAAAGGGGCATTACTCTTGTTTATTTTTCTGACCGAGTTATGTTTCTTACTTTAATAAATGATTAAATAGAAAGAAAAAAAACCCAAAAAAAGTGCCCACGTTTCAACTAATGTTTGCGGTATTTCTTTTTTTTTTTTTCAAGGTTGTGGGCACATGTTCGTCTTTTTCCATAGTCTGTTTTTCACAACTTTTTACTGACCTTTTTTTTCTTTTTTCGGTGTACACTTACCTATCAGGCTGCTAGAAAATTCCGAGGTTTTTGGAAATTTTTTTCAAATATTTTACATTTTAGAAGGGGGATCAGTTTCCAATGTAAATTCAACGTAGACTTATCCCCCTCTTTTTGACCATCTCAATTTAAAAAAAAAATCTTTTTCAGTGTACAATTACCTATCATGTCAATAGAGAATTCCGGGTTTTTGGAAAGAAATTTCAAAACATTGAGATTTTAAGACGGGGGATCAGTTTTCAATGTAAATTCAACGTAGACTGACACCCCTCTTTTTGACCATCTCAAATTTTAAAAATTATTCTTCTGCTTACAATTACCTATCATGTCGCGAGAGAATTCCGGCTTTTTGGAAAAAATTTTTTTAAAATTGAGATTTTAAGACGGGGGTCAGTCTTGTTCGTCTTCTACCATAGTCCGTTTTTCACAACTTTTTACGTCTTAAAATCTCATTTCTTTTAAACCCCGGAATTCTCTCGCGACATGATAGGTAATTGTAAGCAGAAGAATAATTTTTAAAATTGAGTAGCCAGTCTTTGAACTCTCTCCAGATGTTGGCTATCACGTATTAGATATGGAACAGAGGCCTGGACACCATACTTTAACAGTGGTCTGACGAGGGAGACATAAAGTGGGAGAAATATTTCAGGACCGAGTTTGCAGAAAGAGCGTCGAATGAGAAATAGAGTGCCCCTTGCTTTGTTTGCAGCCTGAATACAATGTTTAGATGGCTTAAAGGACAAGTCGACCAGAAGGCCAAGATCTTTTGTCTCGTTAGCCTCCTTAAGTGGAGCCGTGCCATTGCCGAGAGTAAGAGCCATATCAGGAGATCCCCCTGCAATATTCTATGCTTTATTTGTGTTACCCCTTTTTTGTGCTTCTTGACACAAAAATCTAAATATACGTTTAATTTTGTAAACTTGTAATTGTAGGGATCAGAGTTATCTCCCTTCGGTAGATTTGGTTCTAAGGTGAAAAATCGCTATGGTTCCAAGATTTTTGGTACTCTTGTGCCCCAATGAGGTCGAGAATCAGAACGAGATTTCGATCTGTTTTAGGAGCTAATCTTGACATATTCCTATAATAATCTCTTACAAAAGAATCGTCAAATAAAAGGAGAACAAGGCTCTTCTATAAACAACAAATGATCTATTTATTTAATGACCTACACCGTTGGGTGTAGGTTGCCAGAAGTTAAAACAGCGAAGAAAGGAATAGAAGAGTAATAAACGCCAGCTGCCGAAAGTTTTTTCTTAAGGCAGTATATCTTCAAGTGAAGATAGCCTTGCTCGGATATCAAGTTGACAGGAGCAGGAGGAGAGAGTGTCGATGCTTTTCTTCGTGGGTGTCTGGAAGCTCTCTGCTTGACCTGCGAATCCCAAAGGGTCTGGAAGTAGTCTTTGAATAGTTCGGTCGAAATTAGTATGCCCTGGAGATTGATTGGTTATCGTGTGACCAAACTACATCACAGGGGCTTCTCTCCATGAGAGGAAAGAAATGTTAATGTTTATGACTGATACACATCATTCTAGTTTAAAAATTTAAAAACTGATTGTGAATGATGGGATGCTTTATTTAATGACCAGTTATTTAATTGTACCAATTAAAACAAATTTTTTTTTTTTACTTTGGATGATTTTAATTATTTGGACAACTATTCTCATCTTGTTTCTTATTTTCACAATGTTTCGGCTGATGTAACCTTCGATCTTCTTCAAGTACACCTTTTCAAACTTGTGAATCTTTAATGTCGACCCTGGGATATTATACAGAATTTCAAACTGAGCCCTTTACATCTTATTCACAATCACTTTTTTGTAATTTTAGACCACACTAATTCAAAAAGACAGTAATAGTGAAATGATCTAAAGCAACTGCAGACAGATAACATACCTACCAACTATGTAGAAAATGTTATGTGCCAACTTAGTGAAGAAATCTACCATCCCTTAACCCGTAAATGTTTTTTTTTTATTGGTTTGAAAAAAAATTATCATCGAAGATACTAATTACTTATTTAGCGGGTGTGCTGATGCAACATCATACTAATACCTACTCACGCTTACCAACTTGTCAATGAGCAGGTGTAAAACAAGTTGCAGTTTGACACATTTTCGTTGAATATTATATTAAATACACATTTTGTTGGAATGTGTCATATTTGAAACAAAAAGCATTTGTGAGTTAATAACTGCAGACTACTCCCTGAGGAACAGAAAGGATGTCATAAAGCGACAAGAGGGACAAGTGACCTGCTATACATCAACCAAAAGACCACGAAGGAAGTAAAAAGCAGGACAAAGAACTTAGTCATGATATAGATTGACTACAAAAACTCATAGGACACAATACCCCAAATATGGATAATTGAATGTTTAAAGAAATTATGAAAGATGGCAAAACGAAACTATCATCCATAAGGAAGTAAAACTAGAAGGAAGTAAAATCAGAAACGGAAGGAGTTAACAGACTCCTCTCACACTTGTAAACAGACAATATTAGACATAAACGACCTAATTCATGCTAGGACCAAATCTGTAATTACAAGACCAAATTTAAAAACAAAACCCTGCCAAAAGAATGGACCCACAAGGTCTGGATGAGAAACTAGACCGAATACCAAATCAATAAACTAAAAAAAAATATCTAAAGCTGTGAATAAGGCTAAAGAGACCATAAAACGATGGAAGAGGGGATAAGGTTGACAAAGAAGAAGAAAAGCTAACCCTAACATAGTATAAAAGTTATTACAAGACATTCAGAATCACCTCCCTTTGAACGGGCCCTGTTGTAACAATGTCTATGGTTCATCGAGAAAGAAAACCAGTTTGATCGAAAAGCCACGTGGGTTTAAACATTCTTTCTCCTTTTGTTATGCCATTAGTAGAAGTTAGTCGGTTCAACAGTCATCTTTTTCTTGGCTTTTCACTCCCTCCCCCGACTATTGGTTTTTCACCCCAGCCACTCAGTATCGTTGCTAATGCGAAGGACCTTGGTACAGTTGTACACACCAACGCACCATTGTATTTAGATGGTGGACAAAGTCAGACAGGTTTTCTACCTGATCCGGAGATCGTTACTCAACCTCACAGTAGACACTTTACGTCCCCTATACATACTCTGGTACCGCCTATTCTTGAGTAAACAATATAAACAACATATCCTTATCTATAAAAAAGATATTGTGCACCTGAAGTCGGTTCAGCGATTGCCAACCAGGATGGTGATGAGACTATCTATGCTTAGCTAAAAGGAGCGGCTCCAGAATCTAAATCTATTCTCACTTGAGCAGCGGAGGATGCAAGGAGACTTTATTCTGGCATACAACATCATCAATGGGAACTTAAATCTACATTTTTCAATCTACGTTTTTCACCCCAGCGCCAAGTCGCGGTCTCCGTGATCACCCACAAAAGTTGTACCACTGTCGCTTTCGTCTCAATAGAAGAAAGGCTGCATACATTGTCTGCATTTCTGTTCTGCAGAACAGTCTGCCAGAGGAGGTTGTGGCGATGACTACCATATCCATGTTTAAAGTGCCCATGAACAAACATTCAGACTGTGTGTAGATGTAAATATCTTCTATCTATCTCTTTTACATGGTTTATTGCACTTTGCGATTTGTTGCCAAATAAATTTTATTTTCTATTTTGATTTTAATCAGCAGGTTCTAGGTTAGTTGAAGAATTATTTCGACCCCAATAGATTGTCGGTCGTCATATTGACAGAAACAGCTTAAGTTTTGTTGATTCATCGTAGTGTACCCCTACTTTTCTGTGTTGACGTGGCATTGTAGCAGTCATAAACATTGACATTTCTTTCCTCTCGCGGAGAGCAACCCTTGTGAGGTGATTTGGTCAAATGAGGACCAATCAGCTTCCAAGGAGCATTAATTTCAACCGACCCTTGAAAGACTACTTTAGCCCCTTTCGGGAATTGCGGACAGCAGTCAGAGAGTTTCCTGGAACTAGCGAAGAAAGATGTCCTCTTCTTTCTTCTGCTGCCATCACCGACGCCAAACGAAGCTATCTTCACTGAAGAAATACAGCTCAAAGAAAAGTGGCAGCCAACGAACTTTCTTAATTTTGTTTTTTTTCTTCAGTTTTATACGGACAAGGATAACATTTGATACTTTCACTTTTAATAGACACCAAAAAATATTCCCTTGTTCTCAATGTTTTTGTGATTAAAATAAGAGTTAATCTACAGGCACACAAATTCAAGAGAGAGAGAGAGAAAGAGAGAGAGAAAGAGAGAGAGAAAGAGAGAGAGTTAGTATAGTTTTTTTAAGTAAAACTCATCTAGTATACATTTTTTTAAAAATTTTACTCGCATATTTGTTTTTTAAGTAAGATTTAACTCACACATATTTTTGTAAGTTTTACCTCAGTTAGTTGTTTCAGTTTTATAATGAGATTTACCTCCCGTGTAATAACAGTAGCAAATCAATTGTTATTGATAAAAATAAATTACTTATTAATACCCCGGGCAACGCCGGGTAGTCCTGATAGCTAGTAATAAACACGGATTCGCATTTAGAGATTAATATTTTCTGGACAGTAACATTTCGCTAAGTCTATTCAAAACTGGTCGGCAGCAGAATTTGGTTCATGAACATCAGAGATTTGGCGTTCTCTATCTTGATTCTGACCACCATGGCTTCATGGTGTGAGCAAAAGTGAGACTCTGACACGCTCCGTGTGTCGACTTATTTTTATTTACCTCTCCAGGAAGTTAGACACAAGGTCAGGTGTTAAGTTAAAAAGCCAGTGCACTAGGATTAGTGCACTATGGCCTACAAAAAGTTCCTGGTATTCCGTGGTAGAGGCACCTCAGACGATTAGCAATAAAATAACTCCTTCTCAAAGAGAAGGTAAAGACTGGGAGGATGGACCCACTGAGACTGGACAGGACCACGCCTCAGCCTGACCGTAACAAAGTCAGTGTTGTACTGATCGTTGAGAACGTATCCCCGACGTGTCTGAAATAAATTAATTCAACTTATTCAATCTACGTGTCGACTTGTATTGAGAATTGGGTGAGGTAGAAGCAAGCCGTTCACTCTCTTTTTCTCTTGTTGTGATGATAGCAGCGGTGCTGTTTCTATGTCTTTCTTTGTAATAGTTGCTGAAAAAATGCAACAACTTATAAACGTCTTGCTGTATAGCATCAAATTCGTTTCTTTTATTTTGTTTTACAGCATGTGGTAAATTTACATACGTATTATATAAGTTTCTTCTGGCCCGATTCCGGGGGTGGGAGCGGGGACGGATATAGAGCCTAGAAAAAGATGTTCGATCCCGATCAGTCTGCCAGCCAAAGAGAAAGAGTTTACCATCTTCTTCACTCCGTGTCACCCCGGGCTTCCTGCCTATGACGTCATATCATAACACGTTAGCTTTAATTCTTACGCTTAAATTTCTAGTGGAACTTTTGGAACACATCATTGAACAGCGAATCAAAGAAAGACTGTTGGATGTTCGTGACTGAAACTTGGTGGACATGTCAAGCATAGACTGAAGTTTATTTGTACCAAATATGGTTGGATTGCAGTAATAAGAAGTGTGAATTTTATTAACAATTCCATAGGTGGCATTATTTTTTTAGGAGAGGGATCACCCTATTTATATAAAACGATTATATTGTTTATATCTTCTTTTCATATTTTTTTATTGCTTCTGTGCTTAATTAACATTGAGGGTGAGGTATCTGTATAATGTCAGACACAAGGATGCCTCTCCCCCTGCGGGGCAACATTAAAAAATTTTTTTTTTTTTTTTAACATAGTTCACCCTAAACAAGGCAAGACGCCACTGTAGACGTAAGGGGCTACTGAGAAAAAAGGGAGAAGGTTTCTTTTTTGGGGGTGGGGGGGGGGGGGGGTGGGGTCAACCTAAATTGGGAGCTGCGTAGCGAGATGTCTGTTTACATTAGTTTTAAATTTCTGCATGTCAGTACCGTCGGGAAAACAGGGGGCAGGGAGGGAGTTCCAGAGGCCAGCGGCACAAGGAAAGAAGCTATTGGAGTAGAAAGATCTCCGGCATCTAGGGACCTACACAGTGAATGGATGGGATTTAGCTGATTGTCGAGTTGGTCTAGTAAATTTACGTCGAGGGGGCATCAGAGTAGCCAGTTCATCGGAGCATAATCCATTGAAGTATTTGTAAGACAAGTACAAGGATGCTACATTGCGGCGATGGGACAGGGACTGGAGCTTGGTTAACAGTGAGGGACTCTAATAATCGTATATAGTGAAGCGTTTACAATCGGCCCACAAACGGGGGTTGATTTGCCGTTAAAGAGACAAGCTAAATAACCATGACGTATTGCAGAATTCAAATCCTTAAAGCACAAACATCCTTATTATCTACTAGTTTATACCCGCTCATTGGGAGGTGTTCATACAGTACTTTGGTATGTTTGTAAACATGCACTATGCAGCATGTTTAGTGGATTGCATTTTGCAATGCATGCTGTCACACACTGCCTTCGTCGGGACCACGGCAGCGAGTGCGTGACAATGATAAATATTAAAAAAAAGTAAAAATGTCCAGAAGTGGCTCGTAGGTCCCCAGATTCCAATATTACCGATAAAATACAGGGGGAAGGGGATTCTCCAATTCAAGACATCACATAGAAAATAAGAGAAAATAACGAGCAAGCAAGGGACGACGCACACACCAAGTTAAGGTATAAACCATATTTATTTACAAAATAATAGGGAAAGAAAAATCATGTATAAAACAAATAACGAAAAAAAAAGGCAAAGCATTATTTTAAGGGAAGGGGAGACTGTCTAACATAACTATGGCGAGTAAAATCCATAAATAAGATAAATCCGAAGGAAGGAAGGAAAATTAGGGTTTACTCATTCGCGGATATGCGTCTCCCGATGGGACTGAAAAAGTTCGATGGTCACGTACATCTAAGATCTATACTGATCATTTGGACGGAAATGCTGTTGGCAGTATTCGGGGTGCAAGTGTCGGAGACCACATGTGCATATGCAGCTGTTGAATTCTATCTCGACGCTACCAAATCTTCTCATAGGAGAGGATTGTAGTCGTTTCTCCACGATGTTCATGGCCTGCACGGCTCCTCGTTTTTATCTCGGCTTATCTGTGTAGTAGCGGGTGACTTGAGCGATGCTTCTCTCTTGGCTGTTCGTCGCTGACTGGTTTTGTCCCCAACTCTTTGTATCCCCTCGCCGCTGCTACGTCCGGGTGGGGTGTGCGTGTATGTGTGTGTCAGATTCTTCTAGGCTGACGACTTGATGAGTCAGAAAATTAAGTGCTGGCTGTTGCCAATTTTGTCTTATCAGGCCATGACGCATGCCCCTTTTACGTGGGGTCATCTGTGTTCAGTTAGGTGTGGGACGGAGCGGAGTATTGCTGGTTAGATGCTAAATTCCTTTTTTGTGAGTGTTGGAGTAAGGGGTCGGTTGGGGTGTTGGTTCAATATATCATGTACACTTCCTTTGGTCATACAGATCAACCCCCATGGCTGCTCTGGAGATAGGACAAAATGGATTCTGCTCGCTTTAATAAAATGTGTATAAATACATTCTACTTCTCTAATTCGGGTTCGACCACCATTCATTTGTAACAATGCAAATAACAGGCTTTCTGTCAATGAGAGATATTTGACCAAGAGAAGAGAAACCACACAAGAAATTGGAAATATGTCTGATTTGGGGTTTTGACCACCCAGAATTTAATTTCTCCTTAGAAAAGTTAGTGTCGCTTTAAATGTGGGTTCATGCTGAGAGCAAAGTACTTGAGAAAAAATCATGTCGAGCTAGATATGAGACCCCTTAGACAGTAGATTATTTAATGTTCATAGATTGAGTGGATAACTAGGTGGTCTGTCACAAAGGACCAAAA
>OY744522.1:112961068-112966068 GCA_963556195.1 Sepiola atlantica
ATGCTCATAATAACATATAACTTTCTTTGTTTTTACTGAACCCTTCCACCATTTCGCTCCCTAATATAGTCATATGGTTTAAATTTCATTAAAATCGGATATACATATTTGATGTTTTAAGAGGGTTCTGTTCCAATGGGTCACTTAGAAATGGGGACACGTAGATAGTCGACACATAGAGGGTGACGTAGAGATTCGGTACCACTTCCATTGTCTTCCCCGGAGAATTATATATTATATAAATTTTATTAAAATAGGATGTATTTGAAGTTTTAAAGAAGGTTCGGCCCCATAACTCCCTTAGGTTAGGAAGGCACTTAGAGATTCGGGACACCTTCTATTGTTTTCTCCAAAACAATTTATACATATGATTTAAATTTAATAAGAATAGGATATATTTGAAGCTTTTAGGGGTTATGCTCTCATATTCCCCTTAGGGATGCACTTAGAGAGTCGAGAATACTTCCACTGTCTTCCCCGGTAAATTTGACATAAGAATACACTTTTAGATTTTATGTAGATTCTTTAACATTTCTTTCTATAGGGAACACGCAAATATAACACAAACATCACACAAACACACATACAGGCATTGAGTTTTTTTATATAGAATATATAGGCCATAATAATATGAAAAACTTTTTACATTTTGTACCAAGTCATCGTACTTGTATCAGTTCATGTGTAACTCAGACGACATTTTAGGGTTATTTTTAGAAGCCATTTCCTTGATTTCTTTCTGTCTCGTTTCTGAGTTCTCATTGCTGAGTTCTCGCTTTTGGTGAGTTCTTTTATCGTAATGTGAAAAAAACACGGAAGGCGACATTGAAACGATCGGCATTTTCATTTTATGATATATTGTGCATTTTATCCACACACGTATATATCAGTGACACGATTGAGCACTCTTGGAAATAAATCTTTAACTATATTAACACTAAAGAAAACCCACCGAATGAATGGATAAACAAGAACTCAAATATTGAGCCAAAGACATTCCGACGCCCGACGACACTTTCTATCTAAAAACACTTATAAATAAGATGAAGACGTCATGTGACGTATGAGATGGTTTATTTATCTTTAAAATCTTTACATTTTTGGGATGAAAAATGTAAAAAGATGTGGCGCAAGACATGAGATGGAAATATTTCACAGTCGATAATACAGAAGACACGAACACTAGTAACTATGTAAGGAAAGGGGACGTTGTCCATATCTTATGTTTAAGACACGAAATGAAATAACAAAACCTTTTTATAACAACAACGAAAAGGGTTTATGCTTTAAATTTACCTATACCGTTTGGTATAGGTAGAAAGAAAGTTGGACAGTGTCCGAGTGAGGAAGAGAAAAAATAAGGAGTTCTTAGGGCTGCCGAAAGTTTGAGGTAACTCCAGGCAAAGATAGTAGTTGCTGGAACGTCCAGTGGACAGGGGCAGGAAAGAGAGAAAGAGGTGTTTCCTCGTTGCTTGCAGGAGTCTTTCTGCTGACCGCTCCTGATTCCCAAAGGGGGCCGAAGTAGTTCTTCAGCTGATAGAAGGAATCAATGCGCCCTGCAGGCTGATTGGTCAGTATGACAATCTCACTCAATGTGGACATTTTTCGGAGGGAGAAAATAGGTCTATGTTTATGACCGCTAAACCCTCCCTAAAAAAACGACTTTGAAAGAGATTTTCTGGATATAATCCCCAAGATCCGTTTCACACGGCATAATAACATCTTTCAGAGAAACCTATTCCCTGACTTAAAAAAACCTTAAATCTAATAACACACTGGTTTACCCAGAGAAGACCAGAAACATTTATACAGTTAACAAAGACAGATACAAGCTACTAGCAATAGATAATATCACCAACAAATATCAATTAGCATCAGATCATATGTATAGCGAAATTAATGAAGAATAATGAACAATGAACATGGCAGCCATGTTTAGAATTGACTACAGAGCCAACCAATTCGCCCCCAAAGAGGCCTTCCTTACTTGGAAATACCACAAACCCAATTTGAGAAGTAGACCCACATGTAGACTCATAACTCCAACCAAAATCGAAATGAGATTAGCTAGTAAGCATATAATTAGAAAAATTAAAAAAAACACATTAAGAATCACACAGATCTACGACTTTGGATAAATTCCCAGGCGACCATTGACTGGTTCAGAGCCATTCCTAATAAATAACAATGCCGAGTCACCGTTTGACATCACAGAATTTTATCCCTCCATCAACAGGGATATACTCATGAAAGCCTTAAATTTCGTCAAAACATTCATAGAAATCAGCGATCAAGAAATAGAAACCATCCTCCATGTAAGAAACTTCCTCCTCTTCTTTGATAGCAAAACATGGGTTAAAAATCCAACCCAGAAGACCCGTTTGATGTGCCGATGGGGGCTTACGATATTGCGAATGCGTGTGATTTGTTCGGGCTTTCTATCTTACACTCTCTTCAGACTAAGTTTTCTGATCAAGTGTTCGACCATTACCGGGACGACTGACTATGTTTCGCCCACAACAACAACTGTCAAGAACTCAATAGATTTAGAAAGCAGCTGATAGCATTCCTTAAAGAGCTAGGATTCAAGGTCACCATCGATACTAATCTCACTAGCGTAGACTTCTTAAAGGAAACCATACCATACCTCCTCCCACTGAGCAGCTCAGATATGTCAACACCCTAGTTATTTTTAAAACCTTATACACATTATAATCAGGATAATTTTCCACCTTTCATCCAACCCCGAGATTTTTTAATAAGCCGTCCTATATTACAACAAAGCCCTCTGCAAAGCGGCTATAGAGACACACCCACCCAACCTACCAGAAAACACAGACCTAATAGGAAAAGAAACATTATGTGGTTCACCCCATATTCCCTCAGTGTTAAATATAACATAAGTAAACAATTCCTCCAATTAATAGATACACACTTTTCACTATCCAATAAGCTTCACAAACTTTTTAATAGAAATACAGTCAAAACAAGTTATTCATTGCGACCATCCGTCGGATCCCTACCAGCCTCAAAACCCACAGCTCCAATAACTCCCAAACCTCCACTGCTCATGCAGAAGAGGTGAAGTTTCCCCCGTAGGAGGGGGTTGCACAATCATATCCATAGTATACGAAGCCAAAGTCATATCCAGTGTCAATCCCAGGAAAGAAGAAATTTACATTGGAATGACACAAGGAACTTTCAAACAGAGGCCGTACACCGATAATAATACTTTCAAATATCCGGAAATACATAGCATCGCCTCCCTAGCAAACACAATATGCACCCTACGAAATTAAATGGAAGATCATCGATAAACACATACCTTATAGCACGACCCCAGGAATTGCTCACTATGCACCACAGACAAATTCAATATCCTACAAGCGATAAATAACCCTTTCATAAACTGTATAAACATCAAAACTGAGGTCTTCAAAGTATGTCCTCACAGAAGAAAATTTCTACTAGCCAAATGGACTAATAAAGAAAACACATAACTCACTGAAAACTCTCACTCTCCTATCCGTGTATAAGTCTAACAGACATCCCATCATATGCAAAATACAAGACCTATCCACCCACGCTAGGATCCTTCCATTTAGATTAGACTACCCTTATTATCAAAATTTATATGCAAGTTAACAGCCCTCTCTCTACCCCCAGTTACATATCACCTCCACATCTTTCCTACCAACCCAAATATAACCTACATTCACATCCCCACAATCACAAATATCATAAATTAATATGCACTTTACCATATTCTAATATTTAAGTATTGAAATATATTAAAACGTCTTACTACTTAAATACATAGAAATATATTTATCGAGTATTCTTAAACAAAACTAAAAGATATATATGACCAATGACATTTCCGAAACAGATGACAACAGAAGCTGAAGAGAGCCGGATGGCTAAGTCCTTCTGTGCTTGAAACCGACCGTACGAATGTTGTACTAATTTTTCTGTACCAATATATATATATATATATATATATATATATATATATATATATATATATATATATATATATATATATATATATATAAGTATAGGGTTATTAAAATAATAAAATAAAACTAATCAGAGAAAACTGCAACCCATTGCTGTTTTTCGTTTTAAACTCTGTTCTGCATTTTTTTTTAACAATTGGAAGCGCGAATAAATGTTATTTTTCTTTATTTATTTTTGGTGACTGATATATTTCGGAAAACCTTTGTACTTCTTCGGTCACTAACCAAATGTGAAGTTCGGTTGCATTCAAGAATAATTGAGTGTTTATAAATATACGAATCCCAATCGTTGTTGTTTGTCCATGCAAGATTTTAAATACGTTATATGATGCTGTTTCCAACGTATGCGTCCCTTAGAGATAAGTATTGGCTTTTGAGAGAAACAAAACCTAAAACAACAATTAATCACAGAAAACTGCAACTCGCTGCTTTTTTTTTTAATTTTAAAACTTCGTCCGACAGTTTCGGGGAGAATTGGAAGCAGGAATAAATGTTTGTTTTTTTGTAAGTGATATATTTCTGACAATCTTGTGATCGGTATATTTTTAAACAATATGCAATTATTCTAAAATGCTAGCATGTTAAACAAATGAAAGAATTCCAACCTGCTTTTGCATTTCGTTAGCGACCACAGATGCTTAACATGTATATTTATTTTATGTGTGAATGCACATTTATGTCATACACGTGTATAAATAATTGAAAGAGTTGGTTATATGTACTTGATTTGTGATAATCTCTCTCTCTTTCTCTCCCCACCCTCTCTCTCTCTCTCTCTCTCTATATATATATATATATATATATATATATATATAAAACTCAATGTCTGTGTGTATGTGTGTATGTTATTTTTTTGTGTTGCCTATAGGAAGAAGTGTTAGAGAATCTACATAAAATCTAAAAGTGTATTCTTCTGAAAAAAATTACCGTACGATGATAATGGAAGTGATCCCGAATCTCTACGTTACCGAATATCTATGT
>OY744522.1:112968568-112988568 GCA_963556195.1 Sepiola atlantica
AATTATCTCCCCTGAAGCATAATAGCCAACAAAGAGAATGCATTCTTCTATTCCAGAAACAAAACAAAAAAATCTAATTCCACCGACATGGAGAATATAGAACCGGATATTATCCTCTTTCTAGATAGCCATTAGACCTGCCCATCTCTGCTTCAATCCCTGCTCCACCTGTAAAACATTCACAGCAATAACTCGTTTAGCTACAGCCACAACAAAGAACCCCACCTTCTATCTCTCCCCCTCTCCCTTTCCCCCTCTCTTTCTCTATGTACCAAAAAGCAAACGGAACCACCAAGAACAAAGTTTCTTTCCTAGAACATTCAATCTATGAACAAGATAACACGAGTCTGCTTCCCAGACGACTACAGCATGGTCGTCTTCCAGTCTAATGTAAACAAATACTTGTTGAACTGTCCTGTTGGATAATCAATTGCTCTTAATTAATCCTTTGCCCATCCCACCAACTGTTTCCGGTCCTCTCGTGGTGCTGATCATCGTTCAACTGATGATCCCTTAAACCCTTATCCTCGAGTGCCCCCCCCCCCCCCGGTTTTGATAAGTATTAACCCATCAGTAAAAAAAGCACACCTTGATACGAAATGCCTAATTGTCAACATCTCTGAAATGCTCTGCTCCTGGCATTGTCCTGGTTTTGGCTTTGACGACTTTCTTCAATTTAGGAATAGTCTGGGGGATTGTTTTGATAGACAATATCTTTGAGATAATCCTACAGACAAAATTCTGAGGGGTTAAGGTCCGGTGAGTGTAAAGCCGATTCAGGATGACACCTCCTACAGATGAGATGATCACCAAAGTGTCCCCATCATATCACTGAACGCTGATAAAACGAAGACTGTTAGCTATTAATGACTGAAACTTGGTGGACAAGACAGACATAGACTGAAGTTTATTTGTATCAAATATGGTTGGATTGCAAAAAGAATTGTGGATATTATTAACAATTCCATGGGTGGCATTTTTGTGGGGTTGGGGGTAACTCTATATAATACTCAGCACAGATTATATTAAACTCATCGATTTTCTTTTGAGAGAGTTTTGAATTAGTTCTGAGGAGTCGCATTAAAATATGAAATAAACTAATCTATGTATTATTTGGATCATGTAGACTACTGTTCTCATCTTGGAGGTTATTCTTACAAATAAACTTCAGTCTATACCAAACTTATCCACCAAGTTTCTAGTCATGAATGTCCAACTGTCTTTTTTTTTATTATCGTTGTTCACTGATCAGCACACCTAGATACGACGTGTAAAATTGTCAATAACTCTGACACATTCCTCTCTTGGCACTGCCCTGAGTTTGGCTGTGATGACATTTTCCAATTCAAGAACAGTCTGTGGATTGTTTTGAAGTACATTATCTTTGCGATAACCCCACAAACCGGTGGGTGTAAATCCCCTCAGCATCAAACCTCCTACTGATAAGACGATCATTAAAGTATCCCCGAATTACATTAAGCGGCGATAAAACAAAGACTGTCGGACATTCATGACTGAAACTTGGTGGACAAGTCAGGCATGGAGTAAAATTCATTTGTACCAAATATGGTTGGATTGTGGAAAGGGTCGTAAATTTTATTAACAATCCAATTGGTGACATAACTTTTTTCTTTTGGGGGGGGGAGCTTTTAAGGGGTCACCCTGCTTAAAATTGATATAGATTACTCAACGTGGATTCTGAATCAAAAGTTTGAGTACGTGTTCAAAGTCGAAATCGATCAGTGGATTTCCAATCGTGACTGCCGACCTGATAAAAAAAACAAGAAATAAAATAAGTCGCAAAAATAACAAATGGTAATTTTTAAAATCATTTTTGTCATTAATTGATCTGAATAAACATTAGTTACGTTTGTTTTTTTAGTAATCCTTCCTCGCCCACTCAATGTGTGTATGTGTGTATGTGTGTGTGTGTGTGTGTGTGTGTGTGCAACATATGGACAACACGCTTGACCGGCAACATTATTGATCTAAATCCGTCATGATTGATTATTGTATCATCAATGAGCACTGCTTACGTTGTCAATAAAACACCAAACAGCATGTGGCTACTTTTTGAATTCTTATACATTAGGATCAAGGACGTCTGTGGCGGGCTGTTGCACTCAAATAAGGGCAATGCGCCCACCCGCCTGCACACTGCAGGAAAACCAGCAGCGTTATGATGAATATGAAGACCAACAGTGTGTCAAACAGAATGCAGATTGGAATATAAGTAGTGAATTGAACCATTTTTAAAGTGTTTGTTCCGACCAATCATGGGATTCAGCCGGTTTGCACTTAAATCAGGGATTCCTAATCTCCCATAGACATCTTTGATTTATAAGTTACTTTTGATAGCCCCCAAAATGACATATTGTTATAGAAATGCCAAAACAATATTATCACAGTTAGCCTAAAGGATAACATTTGCAACTACCCAAACATTTTATTAGTCAACTAGCAGGAAGTTGTTCGGGATTTAATGAAGATCACTATTATGTTCATAACACCATATTAATTTCCTTGTTTTTACTGCCCCCCCTCCCGTTTCGCTTTCTAACATAGTCGAAAGAGCTGAGATGTGGGAAAACTCTCTGGATTAGTGTCAAAATATGGTTTAAATTTAATTAAAACCGTTTTAGGGAGTTCAGTCACTTAGAGTTAAGGGCACATATATATTTTATATATATGAAATTAATTTCATCAAAATAGAATATTATTGAAGTTTTAAAGGAGATTCGGACCCCATAGCTCACTTAGGTTGAGTGTACTTAGAGATTTGAGAACTCCTCCATTGTCTTCCCCAGTAAATTTTACATAAGAACACACTTTTAGATTTGGTGTAGAATCTCTAACCTTTCTTTCTGTACGCAAATATCACACACATATTGAGTCTTATATACATACAGTCTGCTTAGTATAAAACATCACTCAATAAGTCCCGGGTCTAACTTATAAAAAAACAACTTTTAGGCAAAATTCGACTTTATTCATCAACATAGTCCCTTTCTAGTCTGAATAACAATTATCATTGATTTGTTTGAACCGTAGTTTTTCCCATCTGAAAGCGATGCTTTATCAACACACGAAATTCTGATTTTTCCATTGTTTTGAACATTTGCAACAGTAGCTTCACTTAAATAACTGTAATTTGTAAACTAATAATCCGATTGGGCTTGGAATTTCATTAAACTCTTTATTAACTTAAATCAGAGATTCCTAATCTATTTTCTCCATCGACACCTTTGATTTATACCTACTTTGGTAGACTCTTCATAGATCTTAGTCAAAGACATGCCATATATTATTATACTAAAACTGAGCTAATACACGTTTGTTTCCTTAAGGCTTCTTTTCACATACGTTAATGACATAAAATATACGCTAAACCATCCATTGGTTCTGGGATTGAGTTATGTTTGAAAAAAATTCGATTTTAATTTTTATAATTGGCCGTAATTTGTAATTAACTGAACAAGTCAACCATCTCTCAGCTATTTATGTATTTCCATCGCCCCTCTCACACTTTACAAATACTGTGTGTTGATTCAACCACTGATAGTTTTAATGTCTATGTGAGCATTTAGAGAAAGAGAGACCCTCTTTTTATTTAGCTAATTGTCATAGTATGTTCGTATACACCGTATGCAAGTATGTAAATTAGATAGCAAAATAGTAAGTCTCTTGACTTCTCTGTTATCCGTAATGATAACATAGAAATAGAGAGGCCTATTATTTTTAGTTTTACAAGAACATTTTCTGAACAGATATGTCACAGTTTATGAATTTTCGAATGAAATCAAAGCAGAACAAATAGTGTTAACGTTTGTGAACTAACGGGTCGCAGGTACGTCTAGTATTGTTATCAACGTGGCAAAACAGCATCATCACAGTTTGTATGATGAATAACATTTGCAATTGCGCAGACATGTTATCAGGGCTTTATCCTGGAGCGCGCTTTTTTTTTGCTGGAGCGAAGGAGAAGAGGGCTCATTTTATATACAGTGAGAGTGGAGCGTGAGCAGCTCAATTTGGGACTAAAAAGCTCCTGGCTTCAAAATTATTATTTTTTTAACATTAGTTTTTTTTATTCAGCAATAAAAAAGAAAGTCTCAGCTCTTTGAGTTATTTTTTAAATTATATCTGTGGTAAATGTATATGAGATAGGGAGAGAGGAAGGAAGAGAGGAAGAGAGAGAGTAAGGGAGAGAGAGGTAGAAAGAACGAGAGAGTTACACATGAAAACTGAACATTTGAACTTCTCAGGTTTTTTATAGATGCAAATAGATTTTTACATCTACATGTTACATTTTTGATAGGACAGTTTCCTTAAGGCAGGAGACAATTTGGCAACACATGTCTTCAAATGTGCCAGTGAGTCTATAGATGTCTTTGAAGTTATTTTCTCAAAGATTTGAACTTTTTTGGTATTTATGACAATTTTTCTTTTAATTTTAATTGAACTTTTATGCCACATTTTTTTCGTCTTTTTGGCAACATTTTGTTATTCTTAAATTCACGACTAGTATGTTTTAACCTTTTCATGTTTGCTTTTAAATTCGTTAAATTCCGTTAAAATTTGCTTTTGTAAATAGAATGTTCAACGTTTGTTTTTTGTGTGTAATAAAATGTTAAAGCAGTAAAAATATCTTTAGTCTAAGGAAAAAAACAATAAAAAACAACATGGCCGCCAGCGATTAAAACCTGGAATTAAAGTTAGATTCTCAACATTTAAAAAAGTAAATGAGAATTTTATTTCAGGACCAAAAATACAATTAAGACCAACAATCAGTTTCATCCAAAATTTGGGCGAATACCAAGTGAAATGAGTGAAAGAAAACAGCGGTCTCTATTCTACAATTAAACCGATGTTTAAACTTAATTAAATTAAAGAAAATGTCTTAAATTTTAATTTAAAAAAGCAAATAATTAGACTTTCTGACTAATTTGTTGTTTTTTTTAACCGAAAGTAGATTAGATGTCTTTATTTATCTTTACAAATCTATTATTGAATAGTAAAATTGTAAACAGTTTGTTTTTGTTAGAGATTTTAAATATAGACGTTTTCACCTTTTTTATTCGAATTTTTAATTTTAATAAATGTTTTTGCCTGACCTAGGAAAACTTGCTCCAATTAATCTTTCGGGGGAGGAAAATTTGACCCGATATTTTTTCAACTTCCAAGGACTAGGCCAGATATTTTGTATGAAATTTTAAGACATTAAATGGATCTTTGAATTGTTTATTGACAATTTATTTATATTTTTTGGCCAACTTATGAAATATATTTTTTATTCAATCTTTAAACAATAAACTTCATTTGTTTTTTTCGTCCCAAATTGTACTATTGAAAACAAATGGAGAAATTGATTTGTTTGAAAGTACTTGCACGTTTCTCTGTGGTAAATAATAATATACGTTATACAATATAGTTACATTCGTAAAACAAACAAATATTAAACAACAACATGACGATTAATGTTGCCCTGACTGTCTCTCTTCTCCCAAAGAAATGTTTTCTTTAAAAAGAAAATAATCACTAATAATGTTTAAAAGTAAAAGTTTATTTACTTAAAACAAATCTAAATTTCCTTCCAAAATAAATAGAAAAAATATCGGGTCAAATTTTTCTCCCCTGAAAAAAATAGGTTGTTAATGTTATGAAAATTAAAATTAAAAAAAAAATACTTCAGGGATTTTTCTATTTCTATTTTATACCTCAGGAAACGAACATTTACGTATACTCCTATACTTCGTCCGACATGTTCTCCTATAACCCTTAGCACATCTCAAAATGGCAGAATAGAACGTTTATGAAAGAAGGTACATTTTCATTATGGAGCGCTGAAAAAGAGCCGCTCCTTTTTTATAGGAGTTTGAGCTCGAGCGGCTCCTTTTTGAAAATGGGGAGCGTGAGAGGAGTCAGCTCTAATTTTGGGCGTTGGAGCAGGAGCGGGAGCAGCTCCAAAAGTAGTGGAGCGCATAAAGCCCTGCATGTTATTAGTCAATAACCACATAGAGTCAGATTAGTATAACTCTAACCCCAACCCTAACCCTAAACCAAACCCGAACTCTACCCCCCCTCCCCCACCAAAATGCCACCCATTGAATCGTTAATAAAATTCACATGCATATCTGTTATTTGAAAAAAAAAGAAAAGAAATGAAAAGGGCTAATTCTATCAGTAATTTGCTACCTTTAAATCTTCTGTTTGCTACTTTAGCCATTTCAACCTTGCAGCTGTCGGTACTGCCACCGTTCATGACGTTAGAAGCAACAGCAGCAGCAGCAACAGCAGCAAATGTTGTTTTTAAATATCGACTTTCAATCGAACAAAAGCTCAAATTAGCAGTTTTTTTCAACCAAATATGGCTCAAGAATTATTCACTCCCAATTTGCAATACAAAAACTCAAACACAGCGTTTTTGTTCCTCTTTCCTGTTTTCTTTCTAGACTCAACACACGTGCGTGCGCATTACGCTATAAATAACGGCTTGTTAAGTTAACAACTTACTGTTACACCAGCCGTTCTAACAGAAGAGAAACTACACCGGTTCTCACTATAAATAGTGCGAGTAGACAATCACCAGAGGGAAAAAGGACAGTATTGTAACTGTCTAGCCGAGTGCCAGTAAGTTTCCTTACCTTTGTACCTTTTATGTTAATACACTTATTATCTTAACCCAACCTCGACTTGACTTCTTCTTTTTACTGTTGGACTACTTCACAACACTTACTTAAAGTGCTCAATCTAGCAAGTACTCTAGTGAGTAGTATTAATACAGCCGTCAAAATCATAAGTCTAATGCATGTTCCTTCATAAGTTGAACACTGTTGACGTCGGCTGCCTATCGCGCCAGCTCGGTATAATAGGTTTAAAACTCTGACCGATTTATGTAGTTGTTCATGGTGGCCGCGTGGGTTAAGGCGGCAGAATTTGAGTTAAAAACATGACCCGCATTCCGGGCTTTCGAATACTATGACCAGCTTAATTATCTCTGCATTGACGATTCTGGAAGGATGAAATGTATACGTATACAGATAAACAAATATATATATATATATATATATATATATATATATATATATATATATATATATATATATAAGCAAAAGATTACCCACCAACCGGCGGCTATTGATCTAGCTCTACGTAAGTATCCCGTTAAATGTATAACTTACATTACATATCTTTAATATAACTTTATTGTAATTTAAAAAAACAAACTAATAGCTTTCATTTAAATTACCTCCCTTGAAAATTAATGACCATAATATTTGAAGAATGGAATGGTTTTAATTTATTCTTTTTTTGTTAAATTAAATTACTTTAATTAATTCCTGTTAATACCGAAGCAACTATTTCATATATATAAGAAAGTAAGACAATAAAATCACAAATGAATAACACCAAATATTAATTTATTATAAACTGTTAAAAAATAGTTATACAAATTATGCATACGAATAGCTGTGTTTGGGTCTTTGCTCTCTACTCTATATACAGTATTTCCAAAGACAGTGTTGTATTATTAATTTAAATAGCAGTAACCCATTTTGGTGGTAATGTAGGTGTAACAAATGAAAAGAAAAAAACTTTCGAGTGTTTTTTATTTCGATAACAAAGATGTCTAGTGGTACGCGTTAAAGTAGACCGGATCTGTTCTTGACCCTGGAATAGAATAAAGCCTTAACTGTTTCTATGTTGTCACCATGACTGCAACAAAGCTCAAACAATAACAAACACGTCTAGAAGTCTACGTAAAATAGATCGGATCTGTTCTCGACTGGGGAATAGAAGAAAGTATACTGTCAGCTGTCTTTTTCGACTGCTTCTGGACGGCTTCTATGTTTTTACCATAACTACAGCACAGCTAAAACAATAACAAACATGCCTAGAGGTCTACGTTAAACTAGATTTGTACTAAACAAGGGAATAGAAGAAAGTATACTGTCAGCTGTCTTTTTCGACTGCTTCTGGACGGCTTCTATGTTTTTACCATAACTACAGCACAGCTAAAACAATAACAAACATGTCTAGAGGTCTACGTTAAACTAGATTTGTTCTAAACAAGGGAATAGAAGAAAGTATACTGTCAGCTGTCTTTTTCGACTGCTTCTGGACGGCTTCTATGTTTTTACCATAACTACAGCACAGCTAAAACAATAACAAATATGTCTAGAGGTCTACGTTAAACTAGATTTGTTCTAAACAAGAGAATAGAAGAAAGTATACTGTCAGCTGTCTTTTTCGACTGCTTCTGGACGGCTTCTATGTTTTTACCATAACTACAGCACAGCTAAAACAATAACAAACATGTCTAGAGGTCTATGTTAAACTAGATTTGTACTAAACAAGGGAATAGAAGAAAGTATACTGTCAGCTGTCTTTTTCGACTGCTTCCTGAACTGCTTCAATGCTGTTACCCTAACTACAGTACACCCAAATACAATAATAATAATATCTGAAAGTCACTGTAAAAGTAACCGGATCTCTTCTCGACTGGGGAATAGAAGAAACTAATCTGCAAATAAAGCAAACATAACAGACCTAGGCCGTTCGTTATGATCTGCGAGGAGTAGATACTAGCCGGCGATGATAGATTGATTTCAGAATTCAAAATAAGCACTCATGCCTCTCACGGTTGCTGAAAAAATCTGTTGGTGGTATCATCAATAAAATATATTGATTGTATTTTTGTGAACTGTGCGAAGATAGTTTATGATGTAGACAAATCAAATATAAACTGATATTGGAGAGTTTAATCATTGAAAGCCGATACAAATTCTAGCAAAGCCACACAGCCGCGTAGACATAGCAGAGCAGAAAACCATAACGATTTGCATTTTGTTTTCGGCCGCTGATGGCAGCACTGTCTGGTGCCATACTGTTCGTGGGGGGCATTGCAGAAGTGGACAGATCTGCCGCTTTGTGTCTTGGTCTGCATAATAGAGAAACGTTTCTCAACCTTTTTACCCTTGTGCAAGGCGGATTTGCTGTTTATACTTACCTTCTGGCACAGTCTGAGTAGGTTTTGTTGATACCAAGTCGAGGATACGTTCCCGACAATCAGTCTGATTGAGTCTGAGTTATTTTTTTAATTATTTACCTTTCTCTTTGAGAAGTGGGTTAGTTTATTGCTAATCGCCTGAGGCGCCCCTACCGACAAGTTTTGACGGCCAGAGTGCACACACGCTGGCTTTTCAATCCTCACCTTCCGACATTGTGTCACATCTTCCCGCGGCGAGAGGGAGGTGAATACCTACGGTTTATGCCTGTCGGCCAAACAGCTACTGCTAATTCTCTAATCCCTGTCCGCACTTGGGCAATCTCTGCGTCACTCAAGGGCGAACCATACATGGGCTCCCAAGACCGGGGTGCCAATGATATATATATGCCACTCGAATAAAACTAAAACAGTTAATTAATAGAAAGAGTTACAGGACGATCCTCCTAAGTTCCATTTATGGAATCGTTAGTGAAATTCGCAATCCTTTCTGCAATCCAACCATATATAGAGTACAAATAAGCTTTAGTTTATGCATGACTTGTCCACCAAGTTTCAGTCATGAATACTCAACAGTCTTTGTTTTATCTCCGTTCAATGATATACAGGGACACTTTGGTGATTTTGTGGACGTAGCACAGGGAAATTAATTTAAGTGCGTCCCATTTCCACTCGGTACAGAAACAGAAAGAAATGAAAAGGAAAGAAGAGAGAGGAGTAAACCGAACGAACAGAGAAAGAAAGAGAGTAGCTTATACAAGCTAGTATCTTTCCCGCGATCTCTCGTTTTGCCTGTCTGTTTACTAATATACCACAATACTATGCATTTATTTCTGTTCACAATTTGAAAAAAAAAAACGAACGTAATTTTCCCATTGGTAAATACTAAATTGTATAATAGGGTGTAACGGAGTTGTAGTACCTTTTCAAACTGAACAGCCACGTGATTCTTAAGTTTCACCAGTGCCTCCTAGTAGCTGCTGGGGCACACCAGCGGGCACACACAGCAACAGTCTTGGCTGGCCGGCAAAATCTGGTGAGCGTGTCGATTGGCGGATGCCTTTCGGCAAGGTGACGCCTGTCCCTTTCTTCGATGCTTAAAGACTGGCAGACGATGATCTCTCATCTATTGTGCTCCTTCAGTGGTAGCGGGCTGGAGTAGCAAACGGAGGCAGCCCTGGAATCTAGAATACTGGCTACGATCACAGCATCGGCTGGTGGATGATTTCACATAAGGAACACCGTGAGTCTGGAAAGCAATGACAATCTACCAGACCTAATCTCTTTGCATAGACACTTACATGACAATTCGAAATGCGGTTTACAACATGACCATTTCAGAGTTGCTATGCAGGCTGCGACGACCTGAACAGGCCACGCTGACTACTGAAATACTAAATCCAAATTCAGTTTCAGCATTTTTAAATACTCCTATATTTTGTAGAAAATGCTATTGGAATTTATAATGCACTCATTGATTGGTCAATGGTTGTCTCTCTTTTCCTTTTAGAATTCCGTGGATTGGCCGATCAGTAACCAAATCAGTGCTCTCTAAGGGATCACGTGAGCCAGACTATATAAACTGACGCACACTGGCCCCCGGATTCTTTTCAACTCCACCAGGCCAACGGTTGACTGCCTAATGACAGAAACCCTCGACGACAATCACTTGCAACCAGCTCACTCCTTCTCCACTTCACCGTTACCCACCATCTCGGACACGGTTTGATTTCATCGCGACATAGCTCTCAGACGGCAGTTCAGAGACAGCCATTACTTATTTTCTAGATTCCCAACTTTGGTTGATGTCGGTCTGACTGCATTTGCGACTGAAACCCATGAAGGTATTCACGCAGGAAAAGCATTTACTTTCATTACGAAAAGAGCCAGACCCCAGAGGGCATGAAGTTACCCAAACATTCTTACTCAGATAAGTTCTCGCGAAAGCACGTATTCGCGAACCTCTTCATTCTGTACCTGCACAATCTCCTGTTGTATATCATTCTTTATTATTCGCCCAAGTAAAAATGTTTAATTATATACACCGTTGTTGTTCCCTCTCTCCATTTCCATTTCAGTGCTTATCTTCAGGATTATTCCTACATTCTTACAGACGAGAATTAAATTTTCTTTCGAGGATAAATCATCATCATCATCATCATCATCATCATCATCATCATCATCATCATCATCATCATCATCATCAGCATCAGCAGCAGCAGCAGCAGCAGCAGCAGCAGCAGCGGCAGCAACAGCAGCAACAGCAGCAGCAACGGCATCATCATCATCAGCAGCAGCAGCAGAAGCAGCAACAACGGCATCATCATCATCATCATCATCATCATCATCATCATCAGCAGCAGCAGCAGCAGCAGCAGCAACGGCATCATCATCATCATCATCATCATCATCATCATCATCATCATCATCATCATCAGCAGCAGCAGCAGCAGCAGCAGCAACGACAGCAGCAGCAACGACAGCAGCAGCAACGGCATCATCATTATCATCATCATCATCAGCAGCAGCAGCAACGGCAGCAGCAACGGTAGCAGCAACGGCATCATCATCATCATCATCATCATCATCAGCATCAGCAGCAGCAGCAGCAGCAGCAGCAACGACAGCAGCATCATCATCAGCAGCAGCAACGGCAGCAGCATCATCATCAGCAGCAGCAGCAACGGCAGCAGCAGCATCTAGTCATGGTGTTCCTGACTCTCGCACGCCATCTCGCTCTATTCCCCATCACACCCGATAGGTCTTCATAGGTGATTTCTCTGCTAGTTGCTTGATGTACGTTCTGTGTTGTCTCCCCACTGAACCACATCCATGTTTTTGTACCCACAAAAGAACATTGCTGACGATTTCATCCTTAGCCCTCCAGCACTGACTGGCAAATCCGGTTTTTCTCTCTTTGATCAAGGCTCAAATCAAAGGCAGGTGTCTGCAGAGTTGCTCTCTTGTGGTTTTATTATTATTTTATGTTATTAAAGGGTCACCGCTTATCAAGGCCCAGGGGTCACTCAAGGATAAGGATCAAAGAGATCGTCAGTTATGATCGCCTCCACAAGAGGACCGGAAACAATGGGTGGGACGGGAAGAAGATTACTTAAGGGGATTTGTTTTTCCATGAGGATGGCTCAACAAGTGTTTGTTTACATTAGACTTGAAGACGACCATGCTGTAGTTGGTTGGGAAGCAGTCTTATGGTATCTTGTTCCACAGATGTGATGTTCTAGGAAAGAAGCTTTGTTCATGGAAACTTCGTTTCGTTTTTAGTAAGGAGAGAGAGAGAGAGAGAAAGAGAGAGAGAGAGAGAGAAAGAGAGAAAGAGAAAAACAAAAAGTTCCTTGCTGTGGCTGTAGATAGACGATTTCTTACTGTTAATATTTTACAGGCGTACCAGGTGTTGGAACTCAGTCGAGCAACTACCATGAACATAAACAATACAGAAGAGAGAGGCAAGCAACATCTTTTCATGTGCAAAGAAGGCTGAAGAGACGAGAAAAAAAATATTTCCCACTAGATTGCGGAGTCAATTTTGTACTCTTACAAGACAGGAAAGAGTGCCCCGAGCGGCACCTCCCTAGATATGACAGCACAGAAGGGTATATCTGGCCGGCAAAATCTGGTGAGCAAGTTGAGGATTGCGTCGGGGGTGAGGTACTTTTTAGCGTGGTAGAATGATCCAACCATTTTTTCCACAAATCTTAGCTCCAGATTTTATGTAAGTCTTTAATTTCAGGTCTAGGGTGAAAGTCAGTACTAGAAGCTAATCGAAGAAGGATGCTTCCTAGAGGAGAGGACGATTAGTTCGACTGGGGAGAAGTGAGGATCCGAACATTAGTGGAAGAAGAGAAAAAGCTTGGTTTTGGAGGCGTTAAAAGTAACACTCCACTTTTTCTCCATTACACCACCTGCCCCAAGCCGGAAGAGAGAAAGTAAGAGAGAGAGAGAGAGAGAGAGAGAGAGAGAGAGAGAGAGAGAGAGAGAGAGAGAGAGAGATATCATGATAATCAATGCTCTTCGAAGTGTTTCCATAAATAGGTGTCGTCTGCATAGAGTTCAACAAATAATCCCAGGATATGATTTCGAAGATCGTTTATGAAGATCAGGAAGAGGGTTGGGCCCAGAATAGATCCTTGGGGCACGCCGACATCAATGCTATGTGATTCGGACTTTTGCTCGTCAAAAATTACTTTTATGAACCTATCAGAGAGAAAGGATTTGATGGTTGAGAGGACATTTCCAGATATTTCGTATCTTTGTGCCAAATCCTATCGAAGGCCTTTGATATATCAAGAGCTATCGCCCTAAAAACGAAGCCCTCGTCGATAGATTCATTGATCCTGTGCGATATAGCAGTCGGCACATCAGCTGTAGATCTTGCAGGACGAAATACTTATTGCTTTTCACTAAAAAAGATTGTGTTCATTGACGCGATTGACAACTACTTTATTTATTACAGATTCAACCAACTTACTCATGACGCACAGGAGAAGACCTGTCTCCAGTAATTTTAAATATCGGCAGACCAACGAAGTCTTCCAAGGTGATGGAAAGTATTTCTCCTTTAAGCAACGACTAAACAGCTTTGTAAGGATAAGAGCTATTTCCGGTTGCAGAAGTTTGGCGACATCAGTTATTTAGATGTTGCTTAAAGTTTTTTCGGTTTGGAGGAGTGTAATCTGGGAGTAGGTGGCCCTGATTGCAAAGGATAAAATTTGCTGCAAAGTTCTTTGCAAATATTTTGGCTTTATCAACTGCTGAGGATATCACCTCAGGTCTATTAATGGTGGTTAGGATTGAGGCCTTTCATCGGTTCAGAACCTTGTCACTAATTCTTCAAAACTCATGGCAGCCAAGTATCTGATCGGCAACTCTAGACTTAACTGATTGAGCATAGGACTCCTGACCGCTTTCAATAACCCTGTTGCAGTGGTTTCGGGCAGTATTAAAGGAGGCGTTGGTTTCATGGAATCTATTTCGTTGACAGCATTTCAAATAGTGGTTTCTATGGGTTATAACGACAGCGCATTCAGGCGTACGCCATGGCTGGCTGTTCTGTTGGAATGTTTTGGAGGGTATAAAGCTCCGAATACCAGCGGTAAACCACTCAGATACACATTCTTTTTGAAAATGGGTTTAAGAGGGATTTCAGATATGAAGGATCTTAAGCTGTCCCGTACGACTCTTGAATATTGATACACTTTGCGATGGAAAGGAATGTTCAGAGCAGCTCTTAGCATTCTGGTGTACACACCGGAAATTTTCTTCTCCAATCTTTTGATAAAGATCCAGGTGTTACTTCCATATTTTTGATTCAGGAAATACCGTTTCAGTTTGGATATTTTGGGGCACGCGTTTTGTATTTAAAATGTAATTAACATCAATTTATTGTCCATTTCTTTTTAAAAACCCAAATTGAGTCTTGATGAGATTTCCGAAAATGTTGAAAGCAGATTGTTTTTTGGGAAAATAATTCTTTTTAATCTATGAAATTTGATACAATTATGATTTTATAGTTTTTGATTTATGTAAACGTTTGGGTTAAGGAAAGTATTACATTCTTCTTAAATACTTAGAAGGAATAAAACGAAATAAAGAAGAAAAAGAAGAAAACGATAAAAACGAAGAAGAAAAATAAGAAAAAGAAGGAAAAGAATGAAAACAAAGAAAAAGGAGAAGAAGAAAACGAAAAAACAAGAAGAATAAAAAGAATAAAATGAAGAAAAAGAATAAAACGAAAAAAAAACAGAAAAAGAATAAAATTATACAGATTGGTGCAAAAAACCACCGTAGAATTTCCACGGGGCCCCGCAAATTATTATTATTCCTCGTACCATTTTTTTCATACCTTTATCGCCTTCTTCTTCTTCGTTCTATTCTTTTTCTTTTTCTTGTTTCGTTTTCTTCTTTTTCGTCTTCTTTTTTGTTTTCTTCTTTTTCTTCTTTTTTCGAAGAAAAAGAAGAAAACAAAAAAGAAGACGAAAAAGAAGAAAACGAAACAAGAAAAAGAAAAAGAATAGAACGAAGAAGAAGAAGGCGATAAAGGTATGAAAAAAATGGTACGAGGAATAATAATAATTTGCGGGGCCCCGTGGAAATTCTACGGTGGTTTTTTGCACCAATCTGTATAATTCTTTGTTAATAATAATAATAATAATAATAATAATAATAATAATAATAATAATATCTCTTTTGAAATAATAAACTACTTTTTCTTCTTCTCAAAAATGATTGTCATTGTCAGCTAAATGTTCTTTAAAGAAATAAAACCAATACGTTTCTTCTTTTCTTTCTTTATTTAAAATCGTAGCAATTTATATTTTTTTAAAACAATAAATATTGTCTACTTTTTTACCGTCAAAATAATTGTCAACAAAATATTCTTCAAACCAATCAATATTTAAAATTGTACTGTTTTACTTTTTATTTTGGGACAATTCATTTTAAAATAAGTAAAAGTGGGATTTTTTTTTAACTTAACGACATCAGATTAATCACCAATCATTATCTTTGCTGATCGGATGATCTAATTTTTCTAAATGTGTGGGAAAGATGATAACGTACGTACGAACATCAAGCAGCTTAGCGTATTATTAGATAGGTAATAACAATCCACATCAACTACGAACGCTAACCAGACACACGTAAGTTGAAATAGAAATGAAACAAAGACTTTGAAAGAACATCTCACGAGCCCAAGAGAACTAAAACTGTCAAAGAATTCTATAAACTGCCCCCATCCCCCACCCCACGCAATAGTAATTATTTGCAATGATTATCACAAGAGGTGGAGAGCGCTGCTAATCTGAGGAGATTTGATGTCACTCAGACTCCAGGAGAACATAACTAGTTATTATCACTGATAATAACTTGTGTGAAAATTATAATAATAATAAAAAAGAGGAATAGGCGAAGAAAAAGAAGAAGATGAAGAAGAAAAAAATGAATGAATCATGCAAACAAGAAGAAAGTGATGAAGTTGAAGGAAAATGAAGGGAGAGAAGAAAAATAAAAAAAGAGGAGGAGGAAGAGGATAAAGAAACAATGAATAATAATAAAACGAAGGAAAATAAATGAAGAAGAAGAAGAAGAAGAAGAAGAAGTAGTAGAAGAATAAAGCTAGAATGTCAAAGAAGAAGACGGGGATGCTAAAGAAAAATGGACAAGAAGAAGAGAATAAAGAAGAAAGAAAGAAAGACAGAAAGAAGAAGAAGAAGAAGAAGAAGAAGAACGGTGAAAAAATAGAGAATTCCTCACTAGGGCAAGTTTAGGCATAAGGTTCGGTTTTTAATGTAGGGAGAATTAATTTTCTTAAAAATGGACAATCTGGATTGGACCAAAAGTACAAATTACGAAGAGAGAAATCTTCGACGCAACTCATCCGGACGTCAGCGATGACGACGTACATTATTCACCATTGAATCTGTAACACAGATTCGAACAACCATATGTGCGAGCATCACACAGCACTTACGTATGTCATATAAACCGTTGGCATTACGTTTTGGCGAAAGAATTCTATGCAAATAATTCTTTCTTTCACTAACGGAAAGCTTATTTAATGAAACTGTAATTATTCAAAGTTAGTCCCACCTTCATAAGATACCGAAAAGAATAGTAAAATAAAAAAATAAAAAGAGATCCCCGTCCTCCACGCAACTGTTTGCAAGCATACAAATCTAGTAATTGGCAGTAGTCGTTCGAGCTTGGATCGATGGTTAGCAGAAGGGGCCTGACTGCTCGAAAAATAGAAGGTTCATTCTTGTCATACAAGTTGAGGTTCGTCTTGGCATCGTTCTGGAAACCTAGTGTCTGTCCCGAACCATAAAACCATGAGGCATGATCCGCTAGTCCTAGGGTATGCACCCCCTCCAAGAATGACCTCCCCCATTTGGAAGGGAGTGCTTATCACCTGAAGCGCTCCTATCGGTGAATGTCGACGGACCCGTTTTCAGTTACTTTTGTACCCTCCCAGAACGCCCCTCCCCTTCAGGGGAGCTGGTTTCGGTCCCCCGCCCATGTGAAACTGACTTCATGTCTAACCTTGCTGCAGTGGAAATCGGGTAGATGGGGTGTCATTCACCTCAGCCCAGTCAACACACTTAGTTCTTCCCGGGTTAGGATAAAAAAATTAGTATTAGACAAGTAAATTGGGACAACTGTAATCATTGGGCTTTAAAATAAAATACCACGTTCTTTCATACGACAGAGACGCTGTAGAAAATTAAACGTTTTTCTTGGTTCCTCCTTCGTAGGCATTCACAGCAAGAACTCGTCTTCCTACCACAACGAAGAAAAGACTTTCCTTTCTCCATCCATGTGTCTAGCGCCAGGTGGACTTTTCGTGGACACACCTAGTTTGCAAGGGCTTCCCACTTGTGGAACACATTGCCACCGGACTGCTTCCCTGCTGGTTACAACTTGGTCGTCTTCAAATCCAATGTCAACAAATTCTTGTCATGGACTGCCCCAAAAGTAACCAAACGCAGTTCATTTTATTGATTCGTGTTAGTATTCACATGGTGTTATCGTTCGGCTGGCGTTCATTTCCGTCTTATTAATCCTTATCCTCGAGTAACTCTTGACCTTGATAAGTGGTGACTCCAATAGTAGAAAATAAAAAGTAGATAAAAAGAACAATAATACTTGAACGTAACCATTTAATTAAAGCCATAAATTAGATTATTTGGATTATTCGGACTATTGTTCTAATCTTTGTTATTATATTAACAACGTTTCGGCTGACGTAACCTCTGACCTTCTTCAGGTGCTTCTTCTCGAATTTGTGAACCTTCTAGACCAGCATTCCTCAACCATTTTACCCTTGTATAACCCTTAAAATGAATTACAAAGGCGCACTCTGACTCTGCAAAGAAAGCCGGTAATGCCTGGGAGCGTGCACTTTCTATGACTGAGACGTACAATACATCACTCCGAGAGAAGAGGGCCTGGGGCCGTCACAACAGCCCGTGGTCCAGCGTTTCTTAACCATTTTAACCTTGCGGAACCCTTCAAATAAATTACATGTCTCAAGAAACCCCTGCACAAAAACAAAATTATATACCACATCTTTCTCATTTTATTTTCATCGTAGTTCACCTGGTAAATATTCACAGTACATATTTTTGAATAACTGGTTTCAGGAAGAATTAATATTTCGTTGTCAAATATTTTGGTAATGCTGTTCGTTTGTGATATTCAACAAAGAGTTTTCATTCGCACAAAAATTCTAACCTCAGAAGTAAAAGATAAACATCAATATCATATAAAACCTATAATATCATATACTTATAATATCATATACTTATGCTATCATAATACTTATGTTATCATATAAAATTGCTTCATCATTTTATTATTTATTTATCATTTACTGGCAATGTTAAAAAGACATAGGTAAATTACGGCAAAATGTTGCATACAGATCCTGTCCACTGAGTGGTCACTGATTAGTAAAGGCGGTTTCACACTGGCGCCGTACAGACATCACTAAATAAATTCCCAATGATTGCTATATTTTTAATAACATAATCGGTTAGATATGATGATGTCTATATTAAAATATTAAAATATCCAAGAATGTATTGAAACTTATATGAAATTAAATACAAGTCAAAAGTGCGTTAGCTTATCTCAGGTGTGTTTACAGAACCTTTCTTGCGGAACCTTAGGTTTCTGTTTTCTGTGGAACCCAGGTTGAGAAACACCATTCTAAACGAACTTGTGAATCTTCATGTCGAACTCTGGGGCCGCTATCGAATTTCTATCTGCAGTTTTTATTTAATCCACGGTGGTAGATTGTTCTCATTCCGTAAGCCATGGTCACGTAGAAGTGTTAGTTCATGCAATTAATTATTATGCCTGACTTGTCCCCCAAGTTTCAGTTATGACTGCCCAACAATCCTTGTGTTATCGCCGTTCAGTGATAAGGAACTTGGATACGATGTGCAAAATTGTCAATAACTGACACACTAATCTCTTAGTACTGACCTGATTTTGGGTGTGGTTTCCCTTTTCGGTTTAAGAACAGTCTGTGGATTGTTTTTATAGACATTGTCTTTGAGATAACCACACAGATAAAAAGAATGGAGTATTAAGGTCCGATGAGTGTAAAGCCTATTCAGGATCACACCTCCTACTGATGAGACGACCGCCAAAGTGTCCCAGCATATCATTGAATGGTGATAAAACAAAGACTGTTGGATGTTCATGACTGAAACTTGGTGAATAAAGATAAACACTAAACAGCATTCGGTTATGTTGAAGTTTTTCGTTTTAAGATGGCTGCCATTGAAACAACATGATCTTTACCAAATCAGTAATAGTTTTATAACAATTTGGTTCAATTAGTAATTTAATGACCAAACAACAGCGTGATTATTACAATGTTGTTTAGTCATTCAATTATTAATTGAACCAAATCGTTATAAAACTATAACTAATTTGGTTAAGATAATGTTGTTTTAATAACAGCCATCTTAAAGCGAAACACTTCAATATAATCCAGTATTTCTCAGAGGAGTCACAAATCTGTCATGGAGAGTAGAAAGTGGATTTAGGGTTAACTCTCAACGACAGCCTTGTAACTCTCACCCCCCCCCCCATTTGGTTCTTTTAATCCTCACATTCCATGAGCGATGTTTTAAAAAGAAGAAAGAACTATCGGGAGCTGACACGTACCCACTCTGTTTAATTCCTTTCAACAAAACGACAAAGCCATAGTTCATATTTCTAGCCACATACACTCAACTGTGCATGTAGTATACATTCATATCTCTATATAAAGTAAGTTATGCGTATACATTTATATATTTGTATGTAAAGGATTCACTTATCAACTAAATAACCGATCATTATGAATTTTTAAACCCAGCTGCTAGGCGTAAAGGTGAGCAATGTGGCCTTTATTTAGTTTAATTTAAAGTATAAAAAAGGGAATGGAAGCCGTTCGTGAAAATTCAGATACTTGCGATTTTTTTCA
>OY744522.1:112993568-113298568 GCA_963556195.1 Sepiola atlantica
ATTATTATTATTATTATTATTATTATTATTATTATTATTATTATTATTATTATTATTATTATTATTATTATTATTATTATTATTATTATTATTATTATTATTATTATTATTATTATTATTATTATTATTATTATTATTATTATTATTATTATTATTATTATTATTATTATTATTATTATTATTATTATTATTATTATTATTATTATTATTATTATTATTATTATTATTATTATTATTATTATTATTATTATTATTATTATTATTATTATTATTATTATTATTATTATTATTATTATTATTATTATTATTATTATTATTATTATTATTATTATTATTATTATTATTATTATTATTATTATTATTATTATTATTATTATTATTATTATTATTATTATTATTATTATTATTATTATTATTATTATTATTATTATTATTATTATTATTATTATTATTATTATTATTATTATTATTATTATTATTATTATTATTATTATTATTATTATTATTATTATTATTATTATTATTATTATTATTATTATTATTATTATTATTATTATTATTATTATTATTATTATTATTATTATTATTATTATTATTATTATTATTATTATTATTATTATTATTATTATTATTATTATTATTATTATTATTATTATTATTATTATTATTATTATTATTATTATTATTATTATTATTATTATTATTATTATTATTATTATTATTATTATTATTATTATTATTATTATTATTATTATTATTATTATTATTATTATTATTATTATTATTATTATTATTATTATTATTATTATTATTATTATTATTATTATTATTATTATTATTATTATTATTATTATTATTATTATTATTATTATTATTATTATTATTATTATTATTATTATTATTATTATTATTATTATTATTATTATTATTATTATTATTATTATTATTATTATTATTATTATTATTATTATTATTATTATTATTATTATTATTATTATTATTATTATTATTATTATTATTATTATTATTATTATTATTATTATTATTATTATTATTATTATTATTATTATTATTATTATTATTATTATTATTATTATTATTATTATTATTATTATTATTATTATTATTATTATTATTATTATTATTATTATTATTATTATTATTATTATTATTATTATTATTATTATTATTATTATTATTATTATTATTATTATTATTATTATTATTATTATTATTATTATTATTGCCTAAACTTCGCGACAAAGTCTCTCCAAATTGGCGACCATTATAGAGACTACGCTCGCTTGTCTAAGTAAGAGTGACGATAACAAATGCGTAGATAATAATCAGTAAACATACGTGAAAATCATACAGTTAAGTAGAAAAATACATTTTTTTTTGGCGTTTGGTAGAAGTTATTTATTGTCAAATATTTTTTCATCTGTTATTTTCTTCTTGCTCGATATTGCACAATCGCCATATATATAGTCTTATATATATATATATATATATATATATATATATATATATATATATATATATATATATATATAAGATTTATTTTTCGGTTGTCGCATAGCTGTTGAAATTTCCCAATTGGTTAGACGCTTGGATTTGGGTTAAAAGTGACTCGTGTTCGAATAGTGTAACCGACTGAACAGTTATTTTCCACACTGATTATTCCATTAGGATGAAACGTATACGAATGTGGATAGTAACTGAAAAATATTTATTATCAAATGTATATATATATATATATATATATATATATATATATATATATATATATATATATATATATATATATATATAAACACTTTGTTTGAATTTTTTCGCATCTTTCAAGATTCCTGGCGTAAATATAAGAAGTTTTAGCTGAACTGCTTCTAGAATACTCCCCCATAACTTAAAAACAGGATGTTTATTTATATTGAGATACACCTGAAACATGTTAGTTCAAAATAAAATAAAAGGAAAACTTATGGATATACCTACTTATTAGTGGAAAATATTAGTGTACATAAAAAATTACAGAAAATTATCGAGTAGAATTTTAATAAAAAATAAAATTAATTTACTATTCGGAGTCTACGAACTCCGAACGGCAAGCCAGTGTGTCGTCTTCATATTAGAAGAAGGGAGATAATCTTCTATAGCAACCTTGCCTTGACACGAATGTCATTCGGAGTACGTGAACTCCGAATAGTAAATTAATTTCATTTTTTATTAAAATTATACTCGGTAATTTTCCGTAATATTTTATGTGCACTAATATTTCTTACCGATAAGTAAGTATATTCGGAAGTTTTGCTTGTTATTTTATTTTGAACTGCCATATTTTACACGTATCTTTGCGAGATGTGTATATTTGCTGATGACACCCCACTTTATACCAAACATGTTGGAAAAACGAATGCACACATATCCAAGGCAATGGCTGGAACTTTAGAAAATGACCTCCAGTCTGTAATGGAATGGGGGCGTAAATGGATGGTGACATTCAATGCTACTAATACAAAGCTTCTTTCCATTAACAATTTCAAGAAACCTTCTCAACCACCGATTGTCATTACTAATAACATCTGTTGCGGGACCGACCGACCGTTGGGGTTGGTGTGATCGATCGGCCCCGACAACTAAGAAAAGGTGGACACGGGCAAGTAAACGGCAATGGCAAAGAAGAGATGACAAACACTGGTGAACAGTTTACAGAAGGAAGTTTATTTACCATATGGTAATATCAAGTGAGATGAGATGGTGTCACTGGATCAGGAGTGGTGCAGGAGCTCAGGACTGCAGGGTGCTGGAGCAGGAGAGTGCTGGTGCAGGAACTCTGGACTGCAGGGGGCTGGAGCAGGAGAGTGCTGGCGCAAGAACTCTGGACTGCAGGATGCAGGTGCAGGAGAGTGCTGGTGCAGGAAACTCTGGACTGCAGGATGCTGGAGCAGGAGAGTGCTGGCGCAGGAACTCGGGACTGCAGAGTGCTGGAGCAGTTGAGTGCTGGAGCAGGAACTCGGGACTGCAGGGTGCTGGAAACAGGAGTCGGAGCTGCAGGGTGTTGATGCAGGATGCTGGAACAGGAGTTCGGAGCTGCTGCAGGGTGTTGATGCAGGATGCTGGAACAGGAGTTCGGGCTGCGAGTGCAGGAACTCGGGACTGTGAGTGCAGGAGCTGCGGCTGCGGTGTGCAGGAACTCAGGACTGCTGGACGTTCGGACTGCTGGGGAGCAGGAACTCAGAACTGCAGATGCAGGAGTTCGGAACTGTCGATGTGGGGGGGGGGGGGCAGGAGCTGCGGCTGCGGTGTGCAGGAACTCAGACTGCCGACGACTGGTCCATCCGTGGACCAAGTCGGACGTGGGGGCCTCCTGACCCCCGGGCTGAAGAGGCTTTTTAGTTGAAAAACGGGAGATCTCATGTAACATGTGACAAGTTACTTGCGTTGGTCCTGTGAAAGAGATTAATTTCGATAAATAAATATCGAAAAGATCTTTCGTTGTATTACATTGCCGACCGGTGTTGTGGATGTATTAGTGGGTTTTTCGGTACAGTCGGGAAACGCATTTGTATTCCTATAGGGGAGAAATAAGGGATATCTTCACTTGCCGTGTTTTTGCTGAGTCACAGTGAACAAAAAAATGGCGATTTGAAGCTGCTGCTGTTTTTCTCCGAGGGAGTGCCAAACAAAGGAAACGCGGCTGCTGCTGCTGTTTACGTTGTTTTAAGATGGCGTCTTTTTCAAATGTAAACAGACGTCGCGGCGTGTCGGGCCCCGACAAGGCCCCTTCCCTGGATAATTGATCATTATCAATTAAAAATCAAGGAAAACATTGTGGTGAAGAGTTGTAGAGGTATATGAAATGTACCTGCAAGGATGGTCACAATTGAAGGATTCATGTGTGTCTACGCTGTGGTCAAACATTGACAGTGCAAGTGGATCTGCTCTGTTGAAAAATGTTGAGTGCGAGCGAATCTTGGTGACGTTGTTCATGTTAATTAGTCTGCGTGATGCGAAATGGGTGAGAGTTTTTCGATGTTGGTAAGGCCTGTGGTGCACGTAGATCTGCACTGTTGGTTGAAGGTGATGAGTAAGCACAAGTGAGTCTGCGCGGTCGTTGATGAGTGAGCGCAGTTGTTGACGAGTGAGAGTGATGAATGAGCGCAAGTGGGTCTGCGCGGTTGTTGACGAGTGAGAGTGATGAATGAGCGCAAGTGGGTCTGCGCGGTCGTTGACGAGTGAGAGTGATGAATGAGCGCAAGTGGGTCTGCGCGGTTGTTGACGAGTGAGAGTGATGAATGAGCGCAAGTGGGTCTGCGCGGTTGTTGACGAGTGAGAGTGATGAATGAGCGCAAGTGGGTCTGCGCGGTTGTTGACGAGTGAGAGTGATGAATGAACGCAAGTGGGTCTGCGCGGTTGTTGACGAGTGAGAGCGCAAGTGGGTCTGCGCAGTTGTTGACGAGTGGGCGCATGTGGGGTCTGCGCGGTGGTTGATGAATGAACGCAAGTGGGTCTGCGCGGTTGTTGCCAGGTGAGCGCATGTGGGGTCTGCGCGGTTGCTGACGAGTGAGCGCATGTGAGGTCTGCGCGGTTGCTGACGAGTGAGCGCATGTGGGGTCTGCGTGGTGGTTGATGAATGAACGCAAGTGGGGTCTGCGCGGTGGTTGATGAATGAACGCAAGTGGGTCTGCGCGGTTGTTGCCAGGTGAGCGCATGTGGGGTCTGCGCGGTGAGTTACGGTGATGAGTGAGCACAAGTGATTCTGTGCAGTTGGTGATGTTGCTCATGTTGAATAGTCCGTGTCGTGGAGCTGATGAACAAACATCTAGTTGTAAAAATTGGGTGGTACACTATGGTCAAAGTCCGGTTGTGGGTGACGAGCGCAAGTGGGTCTGCGCAGTGTTGTTCATGTGAATTCGTCCGTGTCGTGGAGCTGATGAACGAACATCTGGTCGTCATGATTTGGTGGTACACTATGGTCAAAGTCCGGTTGTGGGTGACGAGCGCAAGTGGGTCTGCGCAGTTGTTGTTCATGTGAATTAGTCCGTGTCGTGGAGCTGATGAACGAACATCTGGTCGTCATGATTTGGTGGTGCACTATGGTCCAAATCAAATGCACAAATGTCTGCAAGTGAGTTAGCAGGTCCAGATACAAGTGGGTCTGTACTGGTGTTGGTGTGCGTCGTTCGAGTTGATGTGTCCTCCTGTAGACAAACGAACGTCCAGTTTGTTGAGTATTTTAGTCGTGCTTGTGCAAGTGTACTCGTTTTGAACTGGTGTGATTTCTTCCATAGTGTTGTCAGTGATGTCCGGGAATGAGCGCACGTGGGTCTGCGCGGTTGTTGCATCTTGTGTTGAAGAGGGTTGGTAGGCCTTGAAGGGTGATGTTGATGCCTGCTGAGCCTGACTTTTTACAACCAGTATTAAGTCATGAGGCTTGGTGTTGTTGTTCGCGTTTGGCTGAGTTCCTTGAGATGTCCAAAATCGTGGTTGGTGAGGTTTGGTCAATGTCATCTTCTCTACCAGCCGCTGCCCGTGTCCACATATCACGTCGGGGTCACCACTTGTTGCGGGACCGACCGACCGTTGGGGTTGGTGTGATCGATCGGCCCCGACAACTAAGAAAAGGTGGACACGGGCAAGTAAACGGCAATGGCAAAGAAGAGATGACAAACACTGGTGAACAGTTTACAGAAGGAAGTTTATTTACCATATGGTAATATCAAGTGAGATGAGATGGTGTCACTGGATCAGGAGTGGTGCAGGAGCTCAGGACTGCAGGGTGCTGGAGCAGGAGAGTGCTGGTGCAGGAACTCTGGACTGCAGGGGGCTGGAGCAGGAGAGTGCTGGCGCAAGAACTCTGGACTGCAGGATGCAGGTGCAGGAGAGTGCTGGTGCAGGAAACTCTGGACTGCAGGATGCTGGAGCAGGAGAGTGCTGGCGCAGGAACTCGGGACTGCAGAGTGCTGGAGCAGTTGAGTGCTGGAGCAGGAACTCGGGACTGCAGGGTGCTGGAAACAGGAGTCGGAGCTGCAGGGTGTTGATGCAGGATGCTGGAACAGGAGTTCGGAGCTGCTGCAGGGTGTTGATGCAGGATGCTGGAACAGGAGTTCGGGCTGCGAGTGCAGGAACTCGGGACTGTGAGTGCAGGAGCTGCGGCTGCGGTGTGCAGGAACTCAGGACTGCTGGACGTTCGGACTGCTGGGGAGCAGGAACTCAGAACTGCAGATGCAGGAGTTCGGAACTGTCGATGTGGGGGGGGGGGGGCAGGAGCTGCGGCTGCGGTGTGCAGGAACTCAGACTGCCGACGACTGGTCCATCCGTGGACCAAGTCGGACGTGGGGGCCTCCTGACCCCCGGGCTGAAGAGGCTTTTTAGTTGAAAAACGGGAGATCTCATGTAACATGTGACAAGTTACTTGCGTTGGTCCTGTGAAAGAGATTAATTTCGATAAATAAATATCGAAAAGATCTTTCGTTGTATTACATTGCCGACCGGTGTTGTGGATGTATTAGTGGGTTTTTCGGTACAGTCGGGAAACGCATTTGTATTCCTATAGGGGAGAAATAAGGGATATCTTCACTTGCCGTGTTTTTGCTGAGTCACAGTGAACAAAAAAATGGCGATTTGAAGCTGCTGCTGTTTTTCTCCGAGGGAGTGCCAAACAAAGGAAACGCGGCTGCTGCTGCTGTTTACGTTGTTTTAAGATGGCGTCTTTTTCAAATGTAAACAGACGTCGCGGCGTGTCGGGCCCCGACACATCTGTCTGAGAGTTCATCATTCAAACTCCTCGGCCTGACATTCACAGGCAACATGATTGGAACAACTACATAGAAGGCATTGCCAAGGCTGCTGCAAAGAAGGTGGGATCCCTCTACCATGCTAGAAAACTACTCACACCTGCCAGTATCCTGTATCTCTACAAAACCACCATTCGCCCATACATGGAGTATTGCTGCCACATCTGGGCTGGTGCCTCTACCACTAGTCTCTCTCTATTAGACAGTGCCCCCCAAAAGAGTCACCAATCTAATGTCCCGCACTGTAAACCAAGCTCCAACCCATGTCCCATCGGCGCAATGTTGCATACCTGTGCTTGTTTTACAAGCACTTTAATGGAGTGTGCTCTGACGAACTCATGGCACTTGTGCCACCTCAACGCAAATACTCCTGACTAACCCGACAAGCAGCAAAATCCCCCCACTTCACTGTAGAGGTCCCCAGATGTCGGAAAGCTTTCTTCCCTCGAACTGCTAGACTTTGGAATTCCCTCCATTTTTCCTGCTTCCCTGACTGTATTAACATGCAGAAATTTAAATGCAATGCGAACAGACATCTCGCTGCTTAACTCCCTACTTAGAGTGTCCCTGTAGGCATGGCCCCTAATAGTAGCCCCTTACGCCCAAGTGGCAACATGCCTTGTTTGGGGTGAACAATAGTAAAACAAAAACTGTCAATATGATTAAACACCAAAAGTGGAAATATGTGAATAGGCCAGTTGCGTAATAATTTAACTCAACGAAACGATCACAGTTGGATCGTCCATGTTAATGTAGTCGCTATCTACTTACGCCATTCGTAATAATGGAATGTTTACAGGTACAGGAAGTCTGGTATTTTCTTTTGTGCGCGCGCAACGAGCAGTGTTAATAGTGTGCGTTATTGTTTTGTTACTGGTGATTCTACTGCAAGACGAGTCCCCCCCCCCCCACACACACTTAATAAACGTCGGCCCGTTCCGTCTTGTCTTCTTTGTTTTTTATTCAGGCGATTAATGGAAGCCCGTACATAAAAAACGAATATAACACACACACACATATATATATATATATATATATATATATATATATATATAGTGTGTCAGGTTGTAGATGAAAAGAAGTCAAATAAAGTGCTCGATCATATAAGAGAGCTAATATAATTTATTTAGATACTGTATGTTACATATTTCAGCAATGTACCGCGGTTTCATCCAAAAGGGCAGATTTAGACATCTTTAGTAAATCTCCGTGCCCAGTGGAATCAGCTTGCCGATGATTCCGCTGGGCACGGAGATTTACTAAAGATGTCTAAATCTGCCCTTTTGGATGAAACCGCGGTACATTGCTGAAATATGTAATATACAGTATCTAAATAAATTATATATATATATATATATATATATATATATATATATATATATATATATATATCTGATAAAAGTATGAAGACCTGTAGACTTTAAATAAGTCCCGATTTACCACGAGGGCAAAGTTAGCTATTTGCCTAAGAGCAAAGTGTAGTATCTATTCTGTCCTCGGTCAGTGAAGGAGAAATCCTTCTAGGCTGAGGCAATTCAAATTTTTGTCTCAATCCAAATTGCCAATTTTTGAGGATCTGGATTTCTCCACATTTAAGCGGACCTTGTGTCAAACTCAGTCCTCGTGGGGAGGAAAGTAAATAAGAACCCATTCTCCGTTTTTAATGTGGGGAAAATCCATTTCCCCTTAAAGAGACAGTTTATATTGACCTGACTTTTGGCTCTTGGATCGAAGTGAAGTATGGTTCCGTTCGGTCTGAGGAAGCCGCCTTCCCCCAAACATTACTCCCTCCTTCTGGAGGGTGTGTGGTGTATCGCTGGTCGGCTGAGGCTCCATTACCATGGAGAATGACGACGGGTTTGATCTTGGCAAATTTTGCACCCGTCTATAGTGTACCTTCTTTGAGGGGGGGGGGGGCGATCCCACTACAAACTGACATGTTTAAACTTACTGCAGTTGAAAGAGACAGGTAGATAACATTCTGGATTGGGACAAAAAGTAAACATTGCCTCAGGCTGGAATGATTTCTCTAACTCTGATTAAGAACAGAACAGATACTACACTTTATTCCAAACATGATTGTATTAAAAACACCATTTATTCGTAAAAGTAAAGTAATCGATCGCGACCCGAAGGCTCTCTTTTCATTGACTACTAGATCGAGATGTAGGTGAGGGCGTTACTCTTTTTCTCTGGATTACTTCACTTACCTTTGATCCACACCTTAAAATGCTGAGTGTTTAGCAAGGAGGCATCAAGTACCATTTTAAAGTCGTTGGTTAGGGTTAGCGACCCCCAACCATTATGGCCACTTATTCATACTTCCTAACAAATCTTCGAAGAAATGTCATTCAATCAATTTGAGTAAAACGAATGATGTAGCTGTATTCTCCAGATCCACTGATACAGTGTTAGTTGACAAGAACCTGTTAATTTGGTTCCGTTTGGATTGTCTGTTTTAAGGCATATCACTCCTTGTGTGTGTGTGTGTGTGTGTGTGTGCGTGCGTGTGTGTATATCTTATATATATATATATATATATATATATATATATATATATATATATATATATATAATTCAATATCTGGTATACTGCATATATGCGGTTGCATGTGCCTATGTTATTTATGTAGCAATTTGGTAGAGTGCAGGGATTGTTGTTGGGTGGTGTTGGTTCGGAGTGTGTAAGTTGGATGTCTAAATGTTCTCTGCGAATGGCTTAGACGATGGCCGATGTAATTATAACCATTTTAACGACAGAATCACACAACCGCACATTTGCAACATACCAAATACAATCAATGTGCGATATGCAATGAGTTCTACATCGGTAGATCAGTTAGACCACTGCATATACACATAAAAGAACACATAACAACTAAGGCGTCTTCATTCCGGAAACATATCACGAAATCACAACTCCATTACACACATTTGGAAGCCTGACGCCAGACTTTCTGTTGCTCTTTAGGGGAGACGAGCAGAATCGTAGCAGCTCTGCACTGAAAAATATGTAATTCGCATGACACAACCATGTTGTTTATATCAAAGCGGTCGGGTCGCCGGCGCAAGTGGAATTACGATGTAGCTATAGACAATCAAACAATGCCGGCTGCCGGGTTCAAAGGGTCAGATCGACTGTCATCCGAGATACGTTAAAAACTGGAAACAGCCGTGACTTTAATTTCTGTCTTATTCCTTCTCTTTCCCCTTTATCTCTTCCTCTCTCTGCCCCCTCCACCTCGCTGAGTCTGCAGTGAAGGGGATTGAAACCAGTTCCGAGTTTGTATTGTGGATACGACAGACGTGTGTCACACGCCGAGGTTTTTGAATTTCTAATTATGTTTCTTTTTGAAATGTAATAAAATGTATTTTTGATGTATAAACTGGTTTGTTTCCTCATTACAAGCCTTCCATTCCAGCCCAGGGACACAGGAAGATAATGAGTTCTCAGGAGGGGATTAATGACGTCTATTAACTCTGCTGTGCAAATGCCGAAATACCCAACTGGGTATAATTAACCTTTATGTTAAAGGGGAGGTGCCTATCATTGCCACTTGGGGAGCTAGGTACCGTGCCAGGACGAAAGAGCCCTTCCAGATAAGTCCTTACGGAGCGCATAACCGAGTTCACCCCCCCGGTTAGCGATAGTACTACAGGAATCAATTAGTTACTCCCCTTGAGAAGGAAGCAATTAGATTTGTTTTATTTCATTAAATTGCTATTTTTTCTACATTATTGTTTTTTCATTTTGGTATTTAAAATGTTTTTTCTTTCCCTTTTTATTTACTTATTTTACACAGACGGGTCTCAGTACTGCATTCTGTTGTCCTGCACGAAAGTCAAGTGCAAGTGGATGTATACATCTACAACCAACATGTGTCCTCTGAAATTTAAGCACATATGCACACATAAATATATTAGTAGTATTTGTTTAATACTGTTTGTTATTCATTAGTTATCCTATGGGTGTTTATTGTGTCTGTCGGAATTGATTATACAAAAAAGTGCAATTGAGCTCCGCTATGTTGTTTATTTCGGGCTTGAATTTTCTTATCAACAGTGATTCCTTAATTCTGAGGTTGCCTAAATCACTTTCGATAGCTAGTATTTTTACTCGTGTAAATAGCCCCCATGTTGCTGTGTTACACTCCCACCCCTTAGTTACAACGAGTTATCTTCTTTACATCAGACTTACACGAATTATATAAAACTCACATAGCTATAATAAATAAATGATTTAATTAAACTTACTTTTAAATAGAAACACGTAATAATAATATAGTTATTACTGGTGAAATATTATAACAATAATTTAATAATATCAAACACAAAATACCAGTTCACACTTCAACAATGATTTAATCCTTTTCTACGAGCCTATCGCAACAGACATCCCATAACTTCCGGATTCCTGGCAAAAACACACTCCAACCGAGTCGTTATGCATATTTTTCTTTCTGAAGATAAGGTGTACCTAAAAAATTCAAAGATCATAACCCCAGTTAATCAAAAATAGTTGAAATCTTTCAATATTTTGTTTGCCTTGTCTCATATCCAACGCCGTTTTTCTACGAAACTACATTCATACACAACTATATATATATATATATATATATATATATATATATATATATATATATATATATATATATATTATATAAACAATAATATTTTTTTTTAATAAATATTAAATATTTAAAATATACCTAGAGACATCGATGTTTCATGCTAACGCAATCTTCAGTCTAGGAACTAATTCCCAACGGTCGGCGGGCGCGAACCTCGAACACAAATCGCCACTGATTCGCAGTCGAAGATCTTACCCGCAGGCCACTGGAAACCAGTTAGTAAATAAAGAGGAATTTCAACTGTAAATAGTAGAATTACTACTATTCACCAAGTAGATAAGAGTGATCTACGAAACGTCGGACCATGCATATAGCTATTTGTACTGCTTGTTATTAAAGCTCCTCGAAAAGTGCCCAGCCTCCGTGGGAGGGGGCTGATAAACAATAATATTTTTTTTTTCATAAATATTAAATATTTAAAATATACCTAGAGACATCGATGTTTCATGCTAACGCAATCTTCAGTCTAGGAACTAATTCCCAACGGTCGGCGGGCGCGAACCTCGAACACAAATCGCCACTGATTCGCAGTAATATATATATATATATATATATATATATATATATATATATATATATATATATATATATATATATATATATATATATATATATATATATATATATACATGTAAATACCGTTCCCAGGACGAGTATAAGCAATAAATATAGCATTAGTTAAAAAAAATGTTTTTCTTTCTTGGGACGGGGGGAGGGGCGCTTTTCAGTGGCATCCTCATAAATGGTAAAGTTTACAAAAAAATAATAATGTTCGCTTGTTACTTACCTCGTTGCCTAGAATACATATTCCATAATTCAAAATGTGTAAGTTCAATAATTTAGGATTTTACCAAGCACATACATATTATTATGTTAAATCTGTTGATGCAGTGGCGAAATCTGGCCCTCATAATAAACCCAATATATATATATATATATATATATATATATATATATATATATATATATATATATATATATATATATATATATATACAAAATGCAACCCGTTGCGTCACCAAATGAGCTTGGGTTAAATTGTTTGAATTAAGCAAAAGTGAGTGATTATTTTAGCCTTGATGGGTGGTTACTCATTAGTTACTTGTTAAATCAAATGATGCGGTCCCCAGGCTTGATAAGCTTGTGGCGAATCGTGGCCCCTATATTAAAGAAATCACTTTCTTATCATGTTTATTTCTTACAATAATTATATTTCATTAATAAATCACGCACACTTAATAATAGGGAATTACCTTCCCTTGACCCTGTATTTATTGCAGTTGAATAACTCTTTTGTGTTACTTCGGGGGGGGGGGGGACAGCAATGTTTTCGAAAATGCTATTATACAGAAAGCGGCGACCAATCTTTTTTAGAAATGATCATCAATTCGAACGGCGGCATCCGAGAATTAATTTTGTTGGTTGAGAATCACAGCGTCTTTTGAGAACGGAGCTAAATTCGAGCAGATCCAACGAAGAATCACGATGCTTTGATCTTCGCATAGCCGGCGTCTCCTATTGTAATTGCCGCCATCGACCACGATGAGACCCGTGCTATATTCTGCTCTTGTACGAAAATCTAAGATGTCAATCAAATCAGTTGTCATGGTGACTTAACGAGTTGTGTTGGTTTGGATGTGCAATGAATTGCATGAATGTTCCCGTTCTTTCTTTCTTTCTTTCTTTCTTTCTTTCTTCTTCTTCTTCTTCTTCTTCTTCTTCTTCTTCTTCTTCTTCTTCTTCTTCTTCTTCTTCTTCTTTTAAATGGTATACATGTGACGAACATATACTAAACTGCTCACCCATCAAAGAGGTAATGCTTAGGAGGATGGTATCATGAGGAACGAAAATATACTACACTATTACTCCCAAGGAGGAAGTAATACTTGGGAAGATAGTCTTATGACAATAGAACACATACTACACTAACCCTCCAAAGGAGGAATAAATACCTGGGAGGATGCTCTTATGACAATAGAAAATATACTACACTACATCTCCCTCCATAAAAACAAAGAGGAGGTAATGCATGGGGGGTGGTATCATGATTACAGAAAAGATACTACACTAGGCCCCCAAGGAATAACTAATGCATGAGAGGATGGTATTATGATAGGTACGTGCAAAATCAATGGCCGATTCTCAAAATGAAAAAACATTTTGACCCCCCCCCCTTCACTTAAAAATACACTAAAATTCAGGAAATCAACCAATTTTACTGAAATTTTCAATATTTATTAATCAACAATCACGGAATATAATGAAACCATTATTATTTTTTTTAAATCTTAGTGAAAATGTATTATTATTTTAAAAGAAAATACACCTTTACTAAAGTTATATTTTTATATATTAATAAAAAAAAATGCATGATTTTCTTTAAATGTTGCTTATGTAAATAAAGGATCGTAGATGTTAACAAATAATTTTTTTTTCAAAATATTTCATATATATTACGAAAAAGGCCAGTAAATACCGTGTTAATAAAATCACTATAACTCGAAGAAAAATTAATTCTTTGAATTAGCGATATTATTATTGAATAAAGCATTGTTTAATCAATATTTTCATCAAAAAAATAATATAATTGCAAAAAATATTTCATGCGATTTTAATGATTAGAGTTTTTGGAAAAATAAAAAATGCGACGTAATTATATTTCCCTTTCATAGAGAAACGTGTCATCATCAGCGCAAGAATTTCTTGTTTATAATCTTGAAAATAAACCAAACATTTACACATTTGTGACCCAGGAAGTTAACGAAAAAAATAATTACAAAAATGGAATAATTTCTACTAACGATCGATTCGCAAGGCTATGGAAGGCACGCTATGTAATAAACAAACGCAATTAGACCTCCCACCATTCACTCCCACTACTCCCACTTAATTTTCAGAAATTCATCGATTTCGTTAATTTCAAATTCATTGGAAAGATAAAAACGTAAGTTTTTCTTTGTTTTTTTAATTAATAAATATTCTTTAAAAAGTTTAAAATTTATTAATAAATAAATAGTTCAAATTTTCTTTTTTCTTTTGGATAATTCGGTAAGTTTTAGTAGAAAAATGAAGGTCAATTTTTTTTAATTCACTCTCTTAAGACTAAATTTAATAATTATCTTTGAAATAGTTCCAAAAAATTGATATTTATCTTTCCAACGAATTTAAAACGTGTTTTATTGAATGTGCAGTTTTAATCAATTTTTGACGTTTATAGCGGTTTTTGACAACATTTTTAATTCTATTTTTTTTTCAAACGTAAATATACATTTGTTTCCTTTTATATAATAACATTAGGCTTTTATCTTTCAAACACAATCAAAAGTTAAACGAAAACTGCTTTAAAAAATTAAGAAAAGATACTTTTAAGAACGAGAGTCAGTGCAAGCGGCCATTGATTTTGCACGTACCTATATTATGACAAATGAACATATATTACACTTCCGTCCCATAGTAAGAGGTAATGCCTGGGAGGATGAGTTCATGAGAAACGGACATATACTACACTAACGGTGTCCCAAAGGAAGAGGTAATGCTTGGGAGTATGGTATCATGACGAACAAACATATACTAAACTACCCTCCCTGTAAAAAATGGAGGAGGCAATGCCTGGGAGAATGGTATCATGACGAACGAACATATAATGCACTATCCCCCACAAAGGAGGAGGTAATGCCTGGGAGGATGGTATTATGACGGACAAACATATACTATATTACCTCCTCTATTCCCCTGAAAATTAGGAAGTAATGCCTGGGAGAATGGTTTAATGACAAATTAACAGATAGTACACCACCTCCTCATAGGAGATGTTAATGTCTGGGAGTATGTTATCATGACAACAAAACATATACTACACTACCCCTCTCAAAGGAGGAGATAATGCCTGGGATGATGGTCACACTACAACAGAACAGATATTATATAACCACCATACCCTTCCTCCCAAAAAGATACATCATGATTACAGAACAGATTATACAAGATTACCCACCTGAATTGAGCATTGAAAGATAGTACATTAGTTTGAAATAGTATAGCAAACTGAATTGAGTATTAAAGGATAGTACAATACTACAATTAATAGAAGCAATAGTATAACTTCGGTTTCAAACAGACAGAAATCAAGAAAGAGAAAGTTTTATCTGGTAACTCTTAACTTACACACATACACACACACACACACACACACACACACACACACACACACACACACACACACACACACACACACAGAAGCTCGTGCAAAACAAATGATTGAGATATTGTTTATTAAAAAGTAAATATCTTTTTACTCGTGTTATAATGTTTCTATTATATTTTTTGCCGCCAAAGTTTTGCTGAAATAGAATTTAGTTCTTAAAATAATTATTCTACTAAAATGTAAATGAAATCTGAAATCTACTGATGAAAGTGTTGATTCTAGTGACCATATTGTTTTGTTCCCACCCTCTCTCCGTCTCTCTCTCTCTCTCTCTCTCTCTCTCTCTTACTTTTTGGTTTAACTCGTAGTTTACACACAAACCTTTGGTTATGTCATTTTAAATCTTATTTGAACGAATGAAAGAAAATAAAGTAGTAATTCATATACTCTCATTGGTTATAACCTTAGAACGAATTATTAATTTAAATAACGCGAAATATATGAACGAGTACGTACCTAGCAAATCTATTCTGGAAGCCATCTGCAATTTTCGTATTTATAAAAGAGAGCAATTTCATTAGATAATCGTCTCGGTTGATTATCCAATGAAAATTAACGGTGAATCTCTGGGAGTGTCTATTACTAAAATAATTTTCGTGTCGGGTAGAATATTTAATCAATGAAATCGATTGAAATTTCTTTTTTATATAAAGAACAGATATTGAAACTTCCGTAATTTACTTGCTGGCTGAATCAAATATCAATTTGTTAGATGCAATACAATAGCGGTCTACGTTCGAGAATCGAACCGACCTTTCTTTATATATATATATATATATATATATATATATACAAATAAAAAAATATTTAAAAGGGACTAATCTTAACACTTTACTGCAGTTTAAAGGTAAATTCGATCGTAAGACATGCCTTTTTATTCAACATGTCGGTATTCATTTGAATGCGAACTCAAACTAGCCAGAAGTTGAGCTAGCATTAAAATGTTGATCAGGTGTTGATTAGAAGTCCACTTCTAACAATCGGATTGACCGTGAAACTGCAGTAAAATGTTCAGAGAAGTTTCTTTTAAGTATTTATTATTGTTATAAAACTCTATCCAAAAAGATATTAAGCCATTTGTTTGTGTAAGACTTGCTGTCTTGTTTGGTCGAATCTGTTCCGACTCCGAGAAGTTGGCTTTACATGTTACCGATATATATATATATATATATATATATATATATATATATATAAAAATAAATTAATTCTCCGAACATAACTGTTTTGCACCACTTTTATGTTCCATTACGAAGATTAGATTAAGATGAAAAACATAAGCAAGAAGAAATAAAATGTATAAATATTGTGTTATGGGCGATGTTTATGTGTCTGTTGTTGTTTCCCTCCGTTTCTATGACGACAGATCAGTGCTGTCTGCCATTTTCTGTGTAGGTGACTACAGGAAACTGATGCACACATTTTTTGATCAACCAAACCCCAAAAATAGTGCACACTTTTTAGTAATATAATGTGTAAAACAAAGAATCGTTGGTTTCGTTTTCTTATGTCTATTGTATGAATGTCCTCGCATTTTTTTGTTGTTTTGTGTGTATATTTTGTAATGGGAAAGGAAATGTTATTTATTGCTTTAGTAGCCACGCAATCGCTAATCAGCGTAGTAATTAATATGACTCTATGTAGCGCACGATGTAAGACAAAAAAAGAACAGTGATCTTAACTAGATTTATTCCGACTTTTTGTTACGGTGTTTTGGTCGAAACAAAGAGGTTACTCTGACTGATTTTCGCATTTCACCGCTTTCTGATGAACACATTCTTAGCCGGAAGTAGCAGTTCTAGGGCGTTATGCTGTTATGCCTTTAACGTTGTACCCGTGTTCTTTACTAGTCCTCAAACCGAAAAGGTGTTGCAGCAAAAATGAAGAATGAAACAAAAAACACATTTTATATATAACTTACAATTTATTGCAAGTTGAATGCCGACATTCATTTTAGCACACTCCGCTTTACAGTTACAGCCAACTCCCTAACTCCAGGGCGGAACGTCTGCTCATGTCAATCGTAAAGTCTGCTCTGATGTCCTAGTTTTGACTTCAGCGTTTCACATGCATGATAGAACTTGATATAGCTTATTGTTTTTAATATTATTTTGGGTACTTTATCAGATTAAGACCCGAACTAACTTTGACCCCAATCCTGACCCTGATACTAAGAATACAATTACGAATTACTTAAGACTTCTACACGGTCATGGTTTACGGAACGAGAACATGCTATTCCAGTGGATTAAATAAAAGGCTCCGTTCGAAATTCCGTACAGATTCCCGAGTTCGACAGAAAGATTCCTGAGTTCGACAAACTTTGTGAGAATAACACTCAAGATGAGAACAGTAGTCTGAATGATTCAAATAATGCATAAAATTATATAGTTACTTATGGCGGACCCTGTACAGCTAGTTTTCTATGTATATATATATTTTTGGCTTCAATGACTTGAATTGTACTAAAAATGTCAATTCTATTGTTGATGATATTTTTGTTTTCTTGTTCACACAAAATAAACACAAAAAAAGCAAAACGTACTTCCGGTTTGTATCGAATGATCATCTGTCCTACAAATGCAATTATCTTAGAACTCTACTCATGTAAATCCAGTATTATGAAACGATTTACATCAATAGTCTTCAAACTGCTTCGATCGCGATTTAATTCAATATTAATCAATGACACTGGCATATGTCCATTATTGATATATTATCTGGGCTACCCGGTGTTGTTCGGGATTCTGAAAAAAAAAGAGAATAGTTTTAAAAGAGTGAGAAAAACATCTTTGTTTTTAAACTTCTCCCCCTCTCTCTCTCTCTCTCGCTCTCAGTCATGTTACCTTTTGAACACACCTCTACCCCGACTGCGTATATCACTAATTCATGCGAAAACTTTTGCAACTGCTTGAATATAATAGACAAATAAGGTAAGCTATAAAAAAGAAAACATAATCAGCAACTGACTGTTTAACCTAGTTTCACTGTTGTTTTTCGAACTTTTGCAACTGCTTGAATATAATAGAAAAAATAAAGGAAGCAAGAAAAAAAGTAACTAGCAACTGACTGCTTAACTAAGTTTCAGTGTTTTTTGAACATTTATCAAGAAATTAATTATTTTCTGACCTCCCATACACTTATTTGGTCCATGGGGACCCATGCGAATGAATATTAGAATATCTTTCTAATATACAAAGCGAGAGGATTTAATGAAGAACCGTATCTCTTCCTATCCCCAGCCAATGATACAAGCTTAGTTTTTTTAATTCTTACTTCCAAGAAACTTTTTTGATTCTTACTTCCAAGACACTTTCTAAAATTCTTACTTCCAAGAAACTTTTTCATTCTTACTTTTTTTATTCTTACTTCCAAGAAACTTTTTTATTCTTACTTCCAAGAAACTTTTTTATTCTTACTTCTAAGAAACTTTCTTTTTATTCTTACTTCCAAGAAACTGTTTTTAATTCTTATTTCCCATAAACGTTTTTCATTCTTACTTCTAAAAACTTTATTGTTCATTCTTACTTCCAAGATTGTTTTAAATTCTTATCCCCAAGAACCTTCTTTTTCATTTTTACTTCCAAGAAAGTTTTTTAAAAAGTTTTACTTCCAAGAACCTTTTTTTCATTCTTACTTCCAAGAACTTTTTTCAATTCTTACTTCCAACAACCTGTTTTCATTCTTACTTCCAAGAACCTTTTTTTCATTCTTACTTCCAAGAATCCTTTTTCCTTTCTTACTTCCCAGAAACTTTTTTATTCTTACTTATAAGAACCCTTTTTTATTCTTACTTCCAATAATATTTTTTCATTCTTACTTCTAAGAAACATTTTTTTATTCTTTCTTCCAAGAAACTTTTAAAATTCTTACTTCCATGAAACTTTTTTATTCTTACTTCCAAGAAACTTATTTTACATTCTTTCTTCCAAGACACTTTTTAAATTCTTACTTCACAAAAACTTTTTTATTCTTACATCCAAGAGACTTTTTTTTATCCTTACTTCGAAGAACCTTTTTTAAAATTCTTACTTCCAATTAATTTCTTAATAATTTTTACTTCCAAGAAACGTTTCATTAATTCTGTATAAATATAACTATCAGACCATATCTGGTGTATCTGTATGTTTTTAACCTATGCGTAACTTTGATAAATTAAATACGTACTAAATACTTTACTATTAGTCGAATATTTTGTTTAAGTCAAAAATAAAATAATGGAAATCTCAAATGTTTTTATGAACTATCTTAAAAAAACATTATAAGCATGACAATATTTCTCTGACACGAATAAATACATGGTCAACTATAAATAACTATATATATATATATATATATATATATATATATATATATATATTACTATTTCATGTATCCACATGAAATTTTATAAGGAGATGTAATTTTTTATATATCAGTTTTCAGTATTTACTTCAACAGTGCTCGATACGTAAGTAGAGCTAGGTTACTAGTTATGAAAATATATTTATGGTAATTAAGTATTGTTTACCAAGCCACCATATTTGCCAAGGAAAGACCGAATAACAAGAAGTACTACGTGGATATGACCTCCATAGATTTTAAAATCAGATATTATGACCACAAAAGCACATTTAAAAACAGAGAACGTCGAATTAAAACAGCACTAGCAAACCACTATTGAGAGCTCGAAGAAATTGGACGCTCACCAATAATTGAATGGAAAATAATACAACAGGCCAGTACATGTAGAAATTTAGACGACCCGTGTAGATTATGTCTGAATGAAAAATTTGAAATCCTAAACTTTAAAGACCTCCAAAATCTATTAAACTGTAGAAGTGAGATAGCAAACAGCTACCTGCACAGAATAAAATTTACCTTAGGCTAACAATACATAAATAAATAAACAAACAAATAAGTAAAACAAAACTAAACTAAAACCTAACAACTTTAAAACTAAAACCTAAAATGAAAATACAAGGAACCATGTGTTAAAATAAGTTCACCCATTATACAAAGAAACAGGATATATGCCACTCTATAGAAAACAGAACAATAGAACAGGAAATAGGAAGTAAAACTAACCTGAACTTTGTTCGTGAGAAGCCCAACGATTGGCTAAGAGAACAACAAAGAATCTGATTGGATAACTAGCTAGTCGTGTATATAAAAACACCCGGCAAAACTAACTCCATGTATTTTAGTCTGAAGATCCCCCCCCCTCGGGGATGAAACGCGGGAGCCTCTGTGTAGCTTAATTGCCATAAATGTATTTTCATAACTTACTATATATATATATATATATATATATATATATATATATATATATATATATATATATATATATATACTAAAACAGCAACTTTTCCCCTTATTACAACAGCAGGATAGTGATGATTGTATGTATACTTTATAATACGAGGCCTGTCTAAAACGTATCCGACCTTAGGCCAAGAAAAATATTTCAATATATATATATATATATATATATATATATATATATATATATATATATATCGATTTTTAATGATTTGCATTGCATATTCTATTAAAGGTGTGACATAATCGCCAAATTTTGTATTCCTGCAAAAGAATGCAAATAAACAAATTAATGACAGAAAATATTTTTTGTTTGCCGAAGTGTTTTATTCAACAGAAAATAATTAAAAAATACATTTAAATCAAGAATATGAAAATAAACTGACTATCAACTTGTCAAGCGAAAATTTCTGTTTCGTTTTTATTAAGATGAGAATTGAAATTTTGCATTCACATGTGGCGCAATGTATAAAGTGCTAAATAATAATCAGTTCTAAGTGACAGCCTTCTGAGGGTTGAGGTTCCATCCTTCAAAATTCAAGAATATAATTAAGAATTAATTAAACCTGGCTGATGGAACGGGAAAAATCAACCCCCTTGTATTAAATTCCGTACAGATTACCGAGCTCAACATAAAGATTCCCGAATATGACAAGACGTACCGGAAGAAGGCTGAGGTTACATCGGTCGAAACGCCGTGAGAATAAAATCCAAGATGAAAACAGTATTTATAAAAATTCTAAATAATACAGAGTAAATTACTATCTCTTATGATCTGTCCTTCGGGCTGGGATCAAAGTGTAGTATCTATTCTGTCCTCAGCCAGAATTTTGGCCATATTTATGATTAGTGTACGAGTAGCTTCAGTGAAATAATAATACACGTACAGGGTGACCCGAAAGTCTTGTTACTCCCTACTAACGTGCAGCAGCAGCAGCAGCAGCAGCAACAACAGAACCTAACTAGAACCTCTGTTCCTGCTGACGTCCAACTTAGTTGGACCCGTTGATGTTCTGTCCATCCGTTGATTCGACCAACCCATGAACCTAGCACAGCAACCGACGAACTTTTTTTCCGGACGAGGCACTGCCATTCGATTCGTCCGTCCTAGGACAAACACTCTCCTTTTCCGGACAAATTACTAACTACAAATTAAATGTGTCACTCGTCCCTTTCAGGACACCTTATTTTTTCAGCCTGCCCAGCAGTTATCTAACCTTGATACGACGTTCACACCTGACCAGCATCGATTGAAGACAGCGATCAGATATACAGAGCTGTTTCTCCAATCCCTGTGACTCCCACATTTTGAGCATGAAAGTTGTAGATGTAACCCGACCAGTCACTCGACGCCTATGACACTGTGACGACGGCAGCTGATCATATTCATTTACCTGTACCTTTACGGCCAAATAAACCGGTTATTTCATTTACAACTGATAATTCTTTGTTTTGTCGTCTCTCTTTGTTCATTGTCATAAAGTCGTAGCTCTAAAACATTCTAGCATCAATCATCAGCATCGATCCCCGCAACAACAGTAATAGAAACACATGTAATAGATTCAGTTTATTCGCTTTAAATCCCACTGTCACATATCGAGAGGAACTATAGGAAAACACTAATTATCGTAGCGCAAAATGATGCGGTAAAATGACTAGTGTGACATTTTTTCGAAGGTGGGCTTTGCTGATTGTTCTGGTATGGTTATTACGTTTTAGTAACAAGAATTTAAGATCACCATGTATAATATTTTAATGAATGAATCTTAAAATAAGATGACAAACGCATGCTTACATTTTATGACAAAGTTTTCGGATCACGGTATATAGTATTTGAATAGATCTTAAAATAAGTAGACAAACGCATGCTACATTTTATAACAAGGTTTTCGGACCACGGTATGTAGTATTTGAATAGATCTTAAAATAAGTAGACAAACGCATGCTACATTTTATAACAAAGTTTTCGGACCACGGTATGTAGTATTTGAATAGATCTTAAAATAAGTAGACAAACGCATGCTACATTTTATAACAAAGTTTTCGGACCACGGTATGTAGTATTTGAATAGATCTTAAAATAAGTAGACAAACGCATGCTACATTTTATAACAAGGTTTTCGGACCACGGTATGTAGTATTTGAATAGATCTTAAAATAAGTAGACAAACGCATGCTACATTTTATAACAAGGTTTTCGGACCACGGTATGTAGTATTTGAATAGATCTTAAAATAAGTAGACAAACGCATGCTACATTTTATAACAAGGTTTTCGGACCACGGTATGTAGTATTTGAATAGATCTTAAAATAAGTAGACAAACGCATGCTACATTTTATAACAAGGTTTTCGGACCACGGTATGTAGTATTTGAATAGATCTTAAAATAAGTAGACAAACGCATGCTACATTTTATAACAAGGTTTTCGGACCACGGTATGTAGTATTTGAATAGATCTTAAAATAAGTAGACAAACGCATGCTACATTTTATAACAAAGTTTTCGGACCACGGTATGTAGTATTTGAATAGATCTTAAAATAAGTAGACAAACGCATGCTACATTTTATAACAAGCCGCGCGTGTGTCGTCCCCCTCTGTATGTGACTCGATGTGGCGAGTGTAAAATGCAATAAATTTGGGCAATTTGGGGCATTTTTACCCCCCCCCCCCTTTGACCCCCTGGTAGCGCGAACCAGAATTTTTCTGAGGTCAAGGATGCTCATTTTATACCCAGAACAATTGCCTCTACATTTTGGCCAAGTTTCAGAAAAATTGAATGGATGGATCAAACGTTATGGGAGAAAAGGGTCATTTTTTGCCATTTCGGGGCCTTTTGACCCCCTGGGGGGCTAACCAGATTTTTATTTCAGAAATCGGAGAATGTCACTTTCTAACCTGACCAAAGTTACAACTTCATGCAAAATTTCAGAGAAATTCAATGGATGGTTGCGGAGAAATATCCGGATGGACGGACGGACATGCCTCAAAACATAAGTCCCCCGATTTTATAAATCGGAAGACCAACAAGGTTTTCGAACCAGGCACGTAGCCAGACTTCTAACTTAGCGGGGGCAAGACATTTTTAGGGGGGCAAGGCATTTTTTAGGGGGGGGGGGCAAAACTAATATTGATATTCTAATATGAGTGACGTTTTGGTTCAGTGTGTGTGTGTACTGATATATAAATATAAATAAGTAGATACAAAATTTCAATTTCTTTTATATAATCTAAATATATTGTTGTGTATTTCGGTAGGTACATGTAAATAACAACATCAGTATAGTAAAGCACATAAAGCATAGTAAACACAGTAATAATAACATAAAGTTCGTAAAATAAGGTAGCTACTTGCTAGCTCTACAGAATTCTATTATAATCTTCTATTTGTACGTGGGGTTTATACCCTACCAATGCTGTTTTTCTTTCAACTTCATCTCGGGTGAAATCTGGGATTTTTTTCTATGTTAATTTCAAAAATGTTGAATGTAACATTCACAATTTTTAAAATTAATAGTTGCAACTGACAACAAAAAGAAAAAAAACGTATTTGAGATTCGTGATAAAATACAAAAATAATTTTTTAAATTAATTCCCACTTTCATTTGAAAATAATTTAGGTTGCTAGTATTCGTTTCTATCTTTTGAATGAAGACAACACTTTCTTTTATAAATTAAAAAAATATCTTTAAAAGAAGCTGGCAGAACAACAACGTGAATTAATTTTGTGTTTATATTACATCATTTGGATTATAATTATTTAATTGATAATTTATAATATTAAATAGTGTGAATTAACAATATTTAAAAAATATATATTTGGTAAGTTGACAAAAAAGACAGATACACTGACAATCTCTTTCACCAAGCAGGAAACAGGTGAAAAGCATCGAGGCTTTGTTTCCCTCACCACTTGATCTGAAACTAGCGAAGTTATGTTTGAGTTTGAGAACACGTACATTTTAATTTTTTTTTCTTTTTACAAGGTAACATGAATTTAAATCATATTTAGATGTTATTATGGTCAATAGATTTATTTTAACTGGTAGTTTAAAATCCGTAAATATTTATTATGGTATCATTAGTACCAGGAATGGAAAATTAAGTTTTAAACAAAATAAAATCCAAAGAAGCGTTTTTGAAATCGGAAATTATGTTAAAAATTGGTGGGAGGTCCTCTCTTGGTGGGTGGCCCAGGGCCCCAGCCCCGTGGCCCCTTAATCCGGCCCTGCTGTAAAATATATTACACAAAAGTAAATACTGGTTCATAATGAAGAAGTATAGTTGACTAGGAAATATAAGAGTATTTATATTTATAATATTTTTTGGATCACAAATTTCAGGGGGTGCAAATGTAATTGCAGGGGGGGCCTTGCCCCCCCCCCCCTGGCATCCCCCTGGCTACGTGGGGGTTTCGAACTACGCTGTATTGAATTTTGAATACTCAAATCTTAGAATAAGTACTCAAACTTACACTTACTTTTTATAAAAATACTTTTGGACCACCTTGTATACTATTTGAATAACTGCATCTTCGAAGAGAGAGAGAAAGAAAGAAAAAAGATGGGTAAAAGAAAGAAAGGATGGCCGAAACAAATGAAAAAAAGGGCGTCCGAAAGAAAAGCAGAAAGAAAGAAAGGAGAGATAACCGCAAGAAAGAAAGACAGAAAGAAAGATAGAATAGAAGAAATAAAGGATGTCAGAAAAAAAGAATGGGTTAAAAAAAAAAGAACAGGTAAAGTAATTAAAGAGAGGAAGAAAGTAAGAAAGGATGGAATAAAGATAGAAAGAAAAGATGGTGGAAAGAAAAAATAGAAAGGAATAACGAAAAAAAGAAATAGAAAGAAAGAAAAAATGATCGAAAAAAGAAAGAAGTAATGGAAGGAAGAAAGAAAAAAAAAATGGAAGAAAGAAAGAAAAAAAATGGAAGAAAGAAAAAAAATGGAAGGAAGAAAGAAAAAAAATGGAAGAAAGAAAGAAAAAAATGACTAAAACCAAGAGAGAAAGAAAGAACAGATTGAAGAAAGAAATAAAAAAAGAAAGGGGGAAAGAAATAGAGAGATAAAAAAAGAAAATATGAATGAAAGGAAGGAATTAAAAAAGAGAGGAAGAAAAAATGAAAAAAAGAAGAAAGAAAGAAGGATGGAAGAAAGAACGAGAAAAAAAAGGACCGAAGAAAGGAATAGAAAAAAGAAAACATAGAAAAAAGACAGAGAGGATAGAAGACACAATGATAGAAAGAAAACAGATAGAAGAAAGAAAGGTAGAAATAAAGAAAGAATGTCCGAAAGAAAGAGAGAAAGAAAGTAAGAAAGGATGAAAGAACGAAGGAGAGAAACAAAAGGATGGCACAAATAAAGAAAAGACGAAAGAGATAAAGAAAGAATGGGAGGAAGAAATAAAGGATAGGAGAAAGAGAGAGAGAGAGAGGATTGAAATACAGTAATAGAGAAATAAATAAAGGTGCGCATCAAGAAATGGTAGAAAAACAATGATAGAATAAAAGAAAGAAACGAAAGACGTACGAAAGAAAGAAAAACAGAAGAAAGAAAGAATGAAATAAAGAAACTATGAGCGATAGGTAGAGATATACAGTGAGATATATAGAGAAAAATAAGAGGAAAAAGAAAGTGGAGGAGAGCGATATATATATATATATATATATATATATATATATATATATATATATATATATATATATATATATATATATATATATATATATATATATAGAGAGAGAGAGAGAGAGAGAGAGAGAGAGAGAGATTATGAAAACTAAGCTACAAGAGTTAAGGACGAGAGAGAGAGAGAGAGAGAGAGAGAGAGAGAGAGAGAGAGAGAGAGAAAGAGAGAGAGAGAGAGAACTAATAAGAGACCAATATAATAAAACAATTCTCTATACGTTTTTATTATTAGATTATAAAGAAGAATTGTGCTTTTTTTTTCAGCGCGCACATTATTTTGGGATATTATTATTATTCGCATCACAAAATCGGCCACTTTCCACAGACGCACTCGCACGGACAACGCCAACCACCCACGTTACAATCGCAACCCTCGTACCCTCTCTTTTGACACATGTGTACACACACACACGTGTACACGCACACACGGACATACACACGTACACATGTACATACGGGCACGCACACACACACAAGGACAGACAGACAGGCATATACACCCACCCACACCTTAGCATTTACTTAGGTAACTGGTTTCACTCCGCCCCCCCCCTCTCTCTCTCCCTCTCTCTCTCTTTTTCTATTGTACTCGATTTCTCTCTGTCTTTCTTTCTTACTCTCTGTCCCTCTATCTTCCTTTCACCTTCATTCATGGACAGCCGCTACAACCGATTGCCGAGATAAACCATATTTCTCGCTGTGACCAAAAGGGAGGAGTATCTTTAGTCAGACGAACTTTTGCGGAGACATTTTTGCATTTTTGCCTTTTTTACGTAAAAAACAAAAACAAAACAAAAACAACAACACACACACAACAAAAAGCCAAAGGGGGAAATACAACGCAGCAAACTGAATCGGTAGCTCAACGCGTACAGGAAAATAAAAACGGAGTCGATCAACAACGAGAAAAGAGAGTTTCAACTTTTCTTTGCTTCGCATTTCTTCTAATTTGGTATTTGCCCAGCTGCTGTGTAAGGAATAATAACTATAACAGTATTAATGTAAAAATAATAAAAAGGACAAACTGGCGAGTGGTGTTGTATAATAATCAACTATTAACACAATTATAATCAACAGCGAATCTGTCCTTTTTTTGTAAAAAAAGAAAAGAAAAAAAACAACTTACTAACAAAACACAAGTGAAATTAAAACATCTGGCAAGTGAAAATAAATAAATAAATACATAAAATAAACGATATTTGGTGGAAACAATAAAAAAAAATAAAATAAGAGAAAAACAAAAACAAAACGTTAAACGTCAAACGTCAAACGTCAAAAAAGGCAATCTGCGTGCACTGATTTGAGCCTGGGTTCAACGTTCTTCGCAAAGTGAGAAAAAAACTCTAAAAAAAAAGAAAAAAAAAGAAACATGCCTGGAGATTCTGCCGAAGATAATCCCGCTTCAGCCCCGGCCAAGGAAGAGTCGAAAACAGACGACAAACCCAAAGAGCCGAAAGAAATGAAAGCTGTGGTTTTGACGGGCTTTGGGGGCCTGAAAATGTTAAAAGTTCAATCGAAACCACAACCGACCCCGGGAGAGGGCGAAGTTCTCATTGCAGTCAAGGCGTGGTAAGAAGACTTTTTTTTTAATTGTTTATGTTTAAAAAAGAAAACCAAAAACCCCAAAAAGGAAAAAAAAATATACATCAAGAAACTTAAAGATCTTTTAAACTAATTTACATCATCTGTTCAACTCCTTACAATTCTATTTATCTATTTATATAAAGTTAGGTATATTTGCATGTACAGGATTCATCATGAAATTTGGAACACATCTGATAGGCGTAAGGGGTCGCAATGTGTCCTATCTTTAGTTTAATTTAGTTTTATGCAAAGGGGGGTAGAAGCCCTTCGCATAAAATTCAGATACCTTCAATTCTCGTGAAATTTTAACAATAGGTATTAGCCATTAATTAATACATATTCCCCAAATTTCAGTTTCTTTGAAGTGTTTGAAGAGGTTTTTAGAAAGCATAATATGGGCACATTCGAATATTTCAGATTTGCATTGAATTTGATCCATAGTCATTAGCCACCAATTAAGCAAGATTCCCTGAATTTCAATTTCTTCTTAAGACCAGCCTGTAATTTTAAATATTTTTTCGAATTGAAATCATGTAATGGATTTTGATCAAAATTGGAATAAGGATTCTAAACATAAGGCTTAGTGGCATTATATCTTGATTTTAATTTTCTGTAAGTGGTGCAAAACTGTTCTGTTCGGAGAATTCATTTTATCCGCCCTGGGACGGGTATTCTTCTAGTTTCGATATAATTCTAGAATAATTAAAACAAAAATGTAAACACCCTTTCTCTTTCTTAAAAATCAAAAAAATCAAAAACTCTCTTACTTAGATGTCTATTATAACGTTTAAACTCTTAATTTAAACGTTTGTCGTGTTTACTATTCGCACGAGAAAAGAAGGAATGATGATAAAAAGCGTTTGGAATTTCTTTTAGCAAATCATTGCAAATTATTATTTGCGTGTTCATTCGGCGGCACATTAATCTTCTAAAATGTCAAAATGTCAAAATGTCAAAATTGTAATTGAAAAAACAAAAATACATTGACAAGTTTGACTTCGTCATTTATCACATTATATTTCAATTTAATGTTGTGGTTGTCAACAATAATTTCTTTTGACATATTTCCTAAAAAAATACAAGTTTTGAGTTTACGTTGTGTGGGCAACGTTTCTTCCTCTTTTTAATGATATATTTATTTGGTTTGATAAAAATAGAAATTCTATGCAAAACATCTGGATACTTTGTATCATTGGATTATTCGGACTACTATTCTCAACTTGGTTATTATATTACCAACATTGCGACGGGTGTAATCACCGGAGTTCCTCAGGTACATCTTTTCAAACTTTAGAAGGCTTCTTAATTAAACTTAGAGATCGGCATAAAGATTCTTAAGTTCGAAAAGATGCACCTGGAGAAGGTCGGAGGTTACATCGGCCGAAATCTTGTGGCTATAACAACTAAGATTAGAATAGTAGTCTGGATAATCCAAATACTATAAATTATCCATCCTCATCGCAAAAATTCGAACATGTCTGACTGTTTTAAAATTCTTCCAAACTTAACAGCAAAACTATTTAAAAAAAAAAAAAATGATGAAATGACGGCTTTTATTTACAAGAAGGTTCCGTCATGCTTCGCCTTCTTCTCAGAACGGTACCAAACAAACACGAGAGTCTACAAACAACAGGTGTTCATCTTTAGACTCTTTGAGTCGACAAATCTCTTCGAAATAATCGCTCAAAATAATAAACATTCTACCAGAAATTTGTGCTGCACTTCGAGGAATTTGAGAATAGCGTCAAAATCATATAATGTTGGTTTCCTGGTTGGAAAAACTTGAACCATATGTCAGTGTTTCGTCGTTCATCGCTCATCGTGCACCATTCTTGTTCGCTTCTTCCGTCGATGGCACCACCAGCTGTTTAGCAAGCAGATCCCACACATTCCCCCCCCCCTCTCTCACTCCATCCGATGGCTGCTGCCGCGGTTTCCAAGATAACAACAGTCGCAGATACAACTCTTCTTCATCATCGTCTCTTTTTCGCGGGAGTTTACTGATAATAATATAACAGAAAACACTCTCATCTTGTTATTATTAAATCTTGTTTTTTTTAAAGTTATTTTTTAACGGTGCAACATGTTAGAATTGCTTCTATATACGTACATACATCATCAGAATCGAACGAAAGTAATTAAAATTGCCCATCTGGCGTTGCCCGGGATTCTTTTTAACTTTCATCCTATTTTTTCGCCATTGTTATTGTATTTGAAACAAAAATAGAATTTTGAAAATAAAATTTAATTATAATTACGATATCGTTTGGTCATTAAATTATTCATTGAATCATATTGTCATAAAACTATAACTAATTTTGTTACGTTAATGTTTTGTTTTTTTTAAATCTCTATTTATAAAATCATTGCATATGTAAATAGCTTTCAAAAACTTTCAATCTTTTAATACCCAAAGATTTGCTAAGGATTTAAAAGTCACAAACAACTTTCTATTCGACAGTTTAAATGCGTCTAAATTTCATTCAAGTTTCGAAGGGTCACAAAGTAACCCATTCTTTTTAAACTATTAACAAAAGATTAAAATGGCTGACTTGTTGATAAAAAAAAGAAAAGAAATATTTTCTGGGTGATTCAATTTTGCAATGACATTGCTTTTTGAATAAAGATTTTCAAAGTTTGTTTGAATATTGGCGTTTTTTCATCTTTTATTTCAATAAATAATCGATTAATAATAACTAAAATATGATAATAATGTGTAAGTCACGTACAGGCGAGAAATACACAGACATAGACAGACGCACGGGAAGTTGTCACACATGTATAAGCAATATTAAATAATCATCCTCATGTGAAAACAATGTATTATAATATGTGCATATAAAAGCAATATTAAATAATCATCCCCATATGAAAACAATGTATTATTGTCTGTGCATATAAAAGCAATATTAAATAATCATCCCCATAACAAAACAATGTATTATTGTCTGTGCATATAAAAGCAATATTAAATAATCATCCCCATAACAAAACAATGTATTATTGTCTGTGCATATGAAAGCAATATTAAATAATCATCCCCATAACAAAACAATGTATTATTGTCTGTGCATATAAAAGCAATATTAAATAATCATCCTCATATGAAAACAATGTATTATTGTCTGTGCATATAAAAGCAATATTAAATAATCATCCTCATGTGAAAACAATGTATTATAATATGTGCATATAAAAGCAATATTAAATAATCATCCCCATATGAAAACAATGTATAATTATCTGTGCATATGAAAGCAATATTAAATAATCATCCCCATATGAAAACAATGTATTATTGTCTGTGTATATAAAAGCAATATTAAATAATCATCCCCATATGAAAACAATGTATTATTATCTGTGCATATAAAAGCAATATTAAATAATAATCCCCATAACAAAACAATGTATTATTGTCTGTGTATATAAAAGCAATATTAAATAATCATCCCCATAACAAAACAATGTATTATTGTCTGTGCATATAAAAGCAATATTAAATAATCATCCCCATAACAAAACAATGTATTATTGTCTGTGTATATAAAAGCAATATTAAATAATCATCCTCATATGAAAACAATGTATTATTGTCTGTGCATATAAAAGCAATATTAAATAATCATCCTCATGTGAAAACAATGTATTATAATATGTGCATATAAAAGCAATATTAAATAATCATCCCCATATGAAAACAATGTATTATTGTCTGTGCATATAAAAGCAATATTAAATAATCATCCCCATAACAAAACAATGTATTATTGTCTGTGCATATAAAAGCAATATTAAATAATCATCCCCATAACAAAACAATGTATTATTGTCTGTGCATATGAAAGCAATATTAAATAATCATCCCCATAACAAAACAATGTATTATTGTCTGTGCATATAAAAGCAATATTAAATAATCATCCTCATATGAAAACAATGTATTATTGTCTGTGTATATAAAAGCAATATTAAATAATCATCCCCATATGAAAACAATGTATTATTATCTGTGTATATAAAAGCAATATTAAATAATCATCCCCATATGAAAACAATGTATTATTATCTGTGCATATGAAAGCAATATTAAATAATCATCCCCATATGAAAACAATGTATTATTGTCTGTGTATATAAAAGCAATATTAAATAATCATCCCCATATGAAAACAATGTATTATTATCTGTGCATATAAAAGCAATATTAAATAATAATCCCCATAACAAAACAATGTATTATTGTCTGTGTATATAAAAGCAATATTAAATAATCATCCCCATAACAAAACAATGTATTATTGTCTGTGCATATAAAAGCAATATTAAATAATCATCCCCATAACAAAACAATGTATTATTGTCTGTGTATATAAAAGCAATATTAAATAATCATCCTCATATGAAAACAATGTATTATTGTCTGTGCATATAAAAGCAATATTAAATAATCATCCTCATGTGAAAACAATGTATTATAATATGTGCATATAAAAGCAATATTAAATAATCATCCCCATATGAAAACAATGTATAATTATCTGTGCATATAAAAGCAATATTAAATAATCATCCTCATGTGAAAACAATGTATTATAATATGTGCATATAAAAGCAATATTAAATAATCATCCCCATATGAAAACAATGTATAATTATCTGTGCATATAAAAGCAATATTAAATAATCATCCCCATAACAAAACAATGTATTATTGTCTGTGCATATAAAAGCAATATTAAATAATCATCCCCATATGAAAACAATGTATAATTATCTGTGCATATAAAAGCAATATTAAATAATCATCCCCATATGAAAACAATGTATTATTGTCTGTGCATATAAAAGCAATATTAAATAATCATCCCCATAACAAAACAATGTATTATTGTCTGTGTATATAAAAGCAATATTAAATAATCATCCCCATAACAAAACAATGTATTATTGTCTGTGCATATAAAAGCAATATTAAATAATCATCCCCATAACAAAACAATGTATTATTGTCTGTGCATATAAAGCAATATTAAATAATCATCCCCATAACAAAACAATGTATTATTGTCTGCGCATATAAAAGCAATATTAAATAATCATCCTCATATGAAAACAATGTATTATTGTCTGTGCATATAAAAGCAATATTAAATAATCATCCTCATATGAAAACAATGTATTATTATCTGTGCATATGAAAGCAATATTAAATAATCATCCTCATATGAAAACAATGTATTATTATCTGTGCATATGAAAGCAATATTAAATAATCATCCTCATATGAAAACAATGTATTATTGTCTGTGCATATAAAAGCAATATTAAATAATCATCCTCATATGAAAACAATGTATTATTGTCTGTGCATATAAAAGCAATATTAAATAATCATCCTCATATGAAAACAATGTATTATTATCTGTGTATATAAAAGCAATATTAAATAATCATCCCCATATGAAAACAATGTATTATTATCTGTGCATATCGACTGGGACAATTTAAATTTTTATCCCATCCAGAGTACCCTATTTTGGGGAGCATCTGATCCTCCACGTTATATCGACATTGTGTCTTATCCAATTCTTGTGGGGAGTCAGTTAACAGGAACAATTAACATTGACATCTGTGGACTCGCCCGAGGATTAAAGTGTATTTTATTTCGGCATTTTTTGTTAGATTCTCCAAAATACACACTTTTATTTTTGCTCTTGTCCCTAATTCCACTCTTATTTCTTTTTGCTACCATTTAAGTCCCACTCCTACTTAGAGATTGACCGGCCTGTTTTCTGTGCTAAACAGACTAGAAAACAATGGGCGGTATACGCTTAGAACTGGTAGGGAGGGGCTTACTAACCTGCCCCTGATTTTATTTGCGTTCTCCTTTTTATTGGGTTTTTTTTTTTTTTTAGTCCTCAACTTTTTTTTCCCAAATATCTTTTGTAAATAAAATTGGTTTTAAACCATTTGGGATATTTTAAGTAGTCCATGAAGTAAATGTGGTATTGTTGTGACTGCTGAATGGAAAATAATGGACAAATGGTGAAAGAATGAAAGGAACGGTGCTTGGGCGAACGGGTGTAAATGTTAACATCTCAGATGACGACATTACCAGGCATTGCCCCCTTCTTTTGGAGGGGTGGGTTTGGTTGATTGTCTGTCGCCTGATTCGTGAGGGAGTGCCGACGGGACTATACAAGTATTTATTTGTCCCTATCCAGAGTGCCCCTTTTGTAAATTTGTCCTCGTGGGGAGGCAATAAATAAGGACAATTAATATTAACAACATTTCATGGAGGGTAGAAAGTGGACCTTGGGTTTACTTTCGGCAGCCGTGTAAACCTCGCTTACCCCTATTTTGTTCTTTAATCCTCACATTCCATGAGCGATATTTATGACAAAGGGGAAATAATTGCTGTTTTCTGGGTCAGCTGGTGTTCTGAGTGTGTGGCATGCAGATATTTCCAATCCTCTCATAGTATTCGTCATCATTCAACTGCCAATCTATCCATCTCATTAACTCTTATCCTCGAGTGGTTTCTCGCCTTGATAAGTTGTAACTCATTAGTAAAAAACAAACTGAAAAAATAACAAAACAAAAATTCCAAATATAAATAGGTGGATACGGAGGAATGTTTTCAAATGACCCTGACCTTTAAAAAGCGCTCTTCGCCCACATTAAAACGACCTTGTGTCACACCCGATCTGGTTGATGAATAAATACAAGAAACAACAACAAAAAAATGTATTAATGTTTTTCTGCATGATTTCGCATAAAAAAAAGTCTTTATTTTTCTACGTTTATTACTTAGCGTTCGTCTCATTTAAATAGTCTTGCTTGTTGTACTCCTTATTGTTATCAGTTCCCACGCGAATCATTATCGGTGTTTTGTTTGGTATTATTGTCCGTACCAGTCGGAGATACGTCCTCGGCAATCATTTCGACAGTGATTTTGTTGCTGTCGAGCTGAGGTATGGTTCTGTTCAGTTCTAGGAGGTCCACCCTCCCAGGCTTTACTTTCTCGTTTTGAGAAGGGGTTAGTTTATTGCTAATTACCTGGGGCGCCTCTAACGAGGAATGCCGACGGGGCTGCTAGGCACATTTTTTATAGGTCAAAGTGCACTTCACCTAGTGCGCTGGCGTTTCAACACCTCACTTAACCTTCTGTCTAATCTCCTGCAAAAGAAGTAAATGAACATTATCGGTGATGTATTCCCGGTGCTGTCATATAAGAAGCTGAATGACAACAACAAAAACAATTATTATTATTATTATTATTATTATTATTATTATTATTATTATTATTATTATTATTATTATTATTATTATTATTATTACTACTACTACTACTACTACTACTACTACTACTACTACTACTACTCATTAAGTTTTCAGCCAACTCATTATCAGTGATTGCTCCCTGGAGTCTGAGTGACAGCATGTCTCCCCAGATTTCCAGCATTCTCAGCCTCTTTCAATAACCGTTGAAAATCATTTTGCGTTATCGCAACAGTCGTTTGTGAATGGTTCATCACTGGCATCGACCACTGGTCTTCTCTGAAATTTAGGGTGGCAATAAGCCTCCCCCAACGCCCCAGTACTTACCGCACCCTTTCAGTATAGGTCTGGATGGTGGTCCCCCTTCTCGGCCTTTCCATCCTTCTTGGCTCTTCATAACCGTTCTTCTTCTTCTTCTTCTTCTTCTTCTTCTTCTTTTTCTTCTTCTTCTTCTTCTTCACAACTAAATGCCTTCTTTTAGTCTTGAGAGACAATGCAAGGTATCTATAGTGAAGCAAGGGTGGCACAATTGCCAACTGCGCCAGTGGCAAAAAGTTCAGTCTTGAGAGAGTTCTCATACGAGTCATTATCTGATTTACTCCCTTACCCCAGTCGAGGATACGTCATCGACAGTCAGTCCGACAGTGGCTTTGTTGTTGTCGGGCTGAGGTAGGGTTCTGTTCAGTCTTTACCTTGTCTTTTTGAGTGTCTACGCGGGGAGTCTACAGCGCAATTTCCAACCGGACGCCTGGAAATAATGCCGAGATAAGCAGAAAAAGACTGGTGCTATTTCATCGCTTTCCTTCTGTCTATTATTTAACCTTATTTAGAGGGAGGATATACGAATCCATACTTTTCTCAAGGCTATTAGTGTAAGTGATGCAGTAGTCCAAAGTGAACTCGAACCCGGCGCGCCGATCTCGCAGACCGCGTCTCTAACCACTACACCACGTCACTCCCACACAACTTGGTCACAACTAAAGTTGCCAGTACCTGTTTTGAATAAATCCTGTATCATCGTGACATCGACATGCATACTTCTTGATCACTGATGCATATACATCGCTACCCGGCGATCAGTAGAGAGACACGCGCCTGCATATCTATGTGATGAAACAACTTAGAAGAGCTTATACTTTAATACATACTAAATAATCAACAAAACGCAGGCAGGAGTGCAAAGATTAAAATAAGAGTTCGTATATATTGTTGAAAACATTAAAACAAACAAACAAACAAACAAACAAACAACAACAACAATAAGATGTGCATATCGACACTGTCTTTTCGGGCGTCTTCGAAATTGGGAGAAATGCTGACGAGACAGAATTATTGTTTTTAATTAATTATGAAATAAAACCATTCTTCTCAATAAATTAGATTTTAAAATTATCTTTTGCCAATAAATTATTTTTCAAAAATTATTTTCAAATAAATTATTTTTCAAAAATTATTTTCAAATAAATTAGTTTTCAAAAATTATTTTCAAATAAATTATTTTTCAAAAATTATTTTTCAAAAAATATTTTTAAAAATTATTTTCTCCCATAAATTATTTTTCAAATCATTCGTTACGGACTTCTAACCTAATCCTAACCCTAAGCAAACACTAATTGGCAGCCACTCGGACTTAGAGTTAGTTGTAAAAAAAAAATTGTTAACTGCCCTAAAACGTTAGAATAACCCGAAAATAGAGAGATCATTATACGTTAAATTTATATCTGAAACTGATACCCCACTCTAAATTCTAAAATAATTGTTTTTTGTTTTGTTTTTCTTCTTATTTCAGGGTGTTCACACATAATCGTCTAAAAAAGTAGAATCAGGTAAAAACGAAAGATTGTAGCAATAGGCAATTTAAAAACCCAAATTAACCGAAACGTAATTGCTCCAGCCAAGAAAGTAAAAAAATATACTGAAATTGGAAAGGAATTTTTAAGCATTTTAACTGTCGAATAGAAAGTCATTTCTGGCTTTAAAATTCTTAGCAATGAATAAAATTATACTGACCATTGAATTCCCCCCCCCCCCTCTGCCACAAAGTTAAAACCCGACCTTGTCTCAAAGCCAACCTGTATGGGAGGGGGGGGGGGCACATAAATACCGAGAGAAATAAACTAGTTTTACGCATACCATCGTTCTCAAGGAGTCGATATGCAATTTACCCAAAGCCTTATAAGTTAGATAAAAGAAAGATTTTTTAAACTAATTATTTTTTCACACACGATCTCAGTTCGACTGCGTTTGTTTCACAAATGTTAGTCATTATTGACTCTCTAATGTTTTGAAAATAAAACTTGACCTCCCTGAGAAAGGGATAGTTTCTTGCTAATCGCGTGAGGCGCTCCTACTGGAGAATACCGACAGCGCTGCCCGGGCATTTTTTAAAGCCATATTCTAGTACACTAACTTCTGGAAACACACACACACACACACACACACCTGACCTTGTGTCTAACCTCCCGGAGAGGAGGTAAATAAACCTTTGAAGATATCTAAAAGTATTCCATTTTATTATCTACTTATTTACAAAGTATTGCGTTGTTCATCTCATCGACGCTGAACAGCAACTTGCACCAGAATTGTGCAATAGGCTTTTACTATTACAACTGCTGCAAGATAACTTCGGACAGTTGCACAGTTTAACCTTCAAACCGATAGACAAAAAAGATCAATTATACTTTTAAGTATAATTGATTTCCAGTAATTTAAGGCATATTGATATTGAAACCGTATGATAATAAACATATTGTATTGTGTCAAACTCATAATGATACGCAATATGACTGTGTTTGATTGACGACATATGGTAGATCTCACAACAGAATCCTCATCTAGAGAATAGTACTGATTCTGCTACAGACGCTGAAGAAATATTCCTCATTCTTGTCATTATCGATGTCAATAATAATAATAATAATAATAATAATAATAATACTAATAATAATAATAATAATGATGATGATGATGATGATGATGATAAAAATAAATCTTTTTTACTGCTTTTCTTTTCTTAGAATATATATATATATATATATATATATATATATATATATATATATATATATATATATATATATATATATATATTAGTAAAGTATGAACATATATTTATGGTAATTAATCTGCACAGAGGCGTGCGCGTTTCATCCCCACAGAGAATCGCCAGGCTAAGGCTAAGGCTGGCGATTCCCTGAGGGGCTGAATCGCGGACGCCCCTGTGCAACTTAATTGCTATAAATATATTTTCATACTTTACTACTAAGATCTACTCACGTATTGAGCACTATTGAAGTAAATACTGTAAATCTATACACAATCTATTATATCACTTTATAGTATTATACGTGCATACACGAAATAATATATATATATATATATATATATATATATATATATATATATATATATATATATATATATGTATTGAGCTTCAGTCATTATCCGGATGTTTTGCTAATTAAAAGATATTAGTTGCCTCTTATATCTTTTGTTGGATTTACTTCATATATATATATATATATATATATATATATATATATATATATATATATATATATATATATATATATATATATATATATATATATATATATAGTAAAAACAGTCTTTAGAGAAAAAAAGCCAAAAACACAGACACAAAATATATATGTATTCAAAATTAATAATTTAATGCCAGCCAAAAGCAACATCCTGTATAGGCAACTCACAATAAACGCTATCCACAGAAACAGACACCACTGCTAACAATACAGAAGCATTCCTCTCTTCCGTATTCCTAGTGACAGCAGTAGTTTTCTAACACTACGGCCTCCAAGAGGTTTATATTCTTGGGATACGGGATACTAATATATATATATATATATATATATATATATATATATATATATATATATATATATATATATATATATATATATATATAGCTGCATTGGTATATTTATTGGGCGAGTGCTTAACTATAGTAGGTAGATCTTAGGTAGCAACTTTAGAGATATAGGACCAACAGCACACGATAACTGGCAGTGTGTCGCTTCGCTTTTTAAAAACCATTTAACTTAAGAAGGTGTATCATCCGATGCGTGGATGTCTATGTGAAAAAGAGATCAATCTGACATGCGATCATTCACAACATCACATCCATATTTTGAGTTAAAGTATATAACCTCAGTGTGTGTGTATGTGTATGTGTGTGTATGTGTGTGTGTGTTCGTATGTATGTGAACAAGCTAGACGTATAGTTATGGCAAGAGAAAAAGATGAGTGGGTGTTCAGACGAACATAGTACCCGGCCGGGTTTGTGTGCGGTCGGTCGTAATTCAATGTTTCTAACGTAATTGCGTGGATCGTCATTTATCCTTCGCAATGTCACCCGGCCGCTCTAATACCAAATACCAAATGGTCAGCAGTTACCGGAGGAGAAAAAACATAAAAAAAATTTAAAAAAATACAAAAAAAAAACAAAACAAAAACAACAACAACAACAAAAAAACAACAACAACAACAACAACAAAAAACGAATGGCTTATTTCTGTTTCTTTTTCTTTTAATAATTGTTTAACTCTTGATCAGGGCCGAGATCATATTGATGTAATTTAATATGGCTACTGCCAACAAGTGTTAATAATGCTGCCATATTGTAAAATCACCCACGGACAATATTGGTTGGCAACGGAGGGCTATAAATATCTCTACCGATTCCGTTGTCGGTTTTATTATCGTCAACTGTGGTGTGTGTATCCGCGCGTCAGTACTCGCTTCAATATGGAAGTTACATCCCGGCAAATTAGAGATATTCGTTTGTCCATTGGGAAAATTGGGAAATCTCAACTTGTCTAACAAACAAAAAAAGCGATAATTTTAGCACTTGATGAATATTACCTTGAGAAAACGGTATGCTTCCCACAAACAGCGCTCTCACCTTTCCCGCACGCACGCACACACACACACACCACACACACACACACACACACACACATGTATGTGTGTATATATGTGTGCGTATATATATATGTGTGTGTATATATGTGTGTATATATGTGCGAATATATGTGTGTGTACATATATATGTGTGTATAAATATGTGGGTGCCTATATAAATATATGTATATAGATATGCATATGTATGTATGTGTATTAATATATACATATATATATATATATACATATATATATATATATATATATATATATATATATATATATATATATATATATATATATATATATTAAATGACCTATGTAAATGTAATTATGTTTTAGTACTCAGTGTACCTCATCGGAACCAACGTTTGTAATGAAAATAATTCGCCTACACGATTCAGAACTAGAGATTTCAGACAATCAAGTACAATAAGATACAATGAGTACTGAAACGTAATTGCATTTATATAGGCCATTTTAAATGTTTAGATAATGTATATTTATAAAGCTCTACTTGTATTGAGCACCTTTGAAAAATATTCGTTTTAATCCATTTTATCAATATATTTGAAGAAATTTCACCCCCCGCACACACACACACACACACACACACACATATATATATATATATATATATATATATATATATATATATATATATATATATATATATGTGATAACTAGAATGATGGGGATTTTCCTAATATTTGTATCATGTCATACATAAGATCGTGTTATTCAGTTATTTTAACCCTCTCAGCTCTGTTTAAGTCAGCATCATTAGGGACACTGACATCAACTAGGGTTGCTACTCTCTCCTTCTTTTCCCATATCACTATGCCAGGTTTAACAGCTCCGTTTTCTAAGTATGTAGCTGTAGGGATCGCATAGTCATAGTGGATGGTGGATGACTTATTTCCAACAGTTATTTCTGGTATATGTTGCTGCTACACTGGATATTCAATTTTTTTACAGAATGACCAGTGGATATATTTACACACTCCATTGTGTCGCGTTGTATCCCCCCAGTAGAACCTTACAACTGGGTATTTCACTTTCTAGTTCTGTGTGGCGGAACTTGCACTTGTTGTTACTGACATCTGTATAGAATAGATAGGCAGAATCAAATATCTATTTGACAGATCCAATGCTATTTAGGTCTATTTACAGAAAAAAATCCACTATATATATATATTTATATATATATATATATATATATATATATATATATATATATATATATATATATATATATATATATATAATTTAATAATAAACAACCTTTATTAACATAGCTAGTGTGATGTTGACCGAATAAATTTTAAAGAGTTCTTTTAAGCTAGCAAATGTATGTGTAACAACGTGTTTTTAGAACTGCTGTCTGTCTGTCCATAGTTTTCCTCCCCCCCTCTCGCTATCTAATTATTTATTTTAAATTAAAAAAGTTACAAGTGAGAACTAAGACGAAATTAACCGTCGTATAATCTGTTAATACTTTCTTTTTTCTTTCACAATAGGTTTTAAAGTAAATATGTTTTGTACGAAAATATTATTTAATATTAGTATCTCATTTTGTTTTGAATTATCTGACAGCACACACACGTAAACGCACGGGAAAAACATTCATTTTGTTGTCTTAATAGCATAATGTTATATTAAATATTAAATATTGATTGCAATAATTGACGGAAAGAAAGTGGGGGAAATCATTCAGTAGTGTTTGTTATAACCGTAGATCGAGCTATCATTTTAAACAAAGCGAAATATGTGAATAACTACATATATGACAAAATATTTTTGGCAGCCATTTGCAAAAACACATATCAATAGCAAATGGAGCAATATCATTGGCTAATTCTATCTGTTGCTTTTCTAATGAAAGTAAACAGTGGATCTCCTGCAGTTTATTCTATGGAAAGAATTATCAGACTGGATATAATATGTAATTGATGAAAAATGTTTGAAAAATTCCATTTTCATTGTGTGAATAACACAAATTGAAAAATTCCATACTTCACTCGCTAGGCAGAATCAAATATCTATTTGACAGATCCAATGCTATTTAGGTCTATTTACAGAAAAAAATCCACTATATATATATATATATATATATATATATATATATATATATATATATATATATATATATATATATATATATATATAATTTGATAATAAAATATTTCATATCCACGGACAAGCGTTTGTTTAGTCTTTTAAAAACTCACTAGTGTGGCTATACAATTGATCCGTCAACCGCATAGATCGAACCTTATACATTGGAACTGATCTATGCGCTAACCGACCAACTGCGTGAATGAGAAGTGTAAATACGGCATTTATCAGTACTATTAAATTGTCTATAAAGGGATCAAATCAAGGGAGAGAACTTTTGCATTACTGCTTTAAGTGAAACAATCAATTATCATGAAACAGAGTTACTTCCCTTTAAGGGGGGCCGATAATCATAATCTAATAATTAACACACATATATATATATGCATATATATATATATATATATATATATATATATATATATATATAGTACATGTATTATATTAGTTTCTGTAGATGTTAATCCGTTGAAACTCCAGTGTTTATAAAAAGTGCTCAATAGCAAGTAGAGCTTTTCTTTAGTATAAATTTTTTATTTATACAAACATTATTGATTACATATGTGCATACATGTTTCGGTGTACTCTTCATAGAGAGTCAACCCCTTTAGACCGAAACGAGGTGAGTAACGTGGGCACATTATTCTTTTTTTGTTGTAAACTTTACCATTTATCGGGCTGCCACCTAAATGCACCATACACACAAAGAATGAAAAAAGATAAAAATTTAAAACTTATGTTATATTTATTGCATTTTATATATTCATTGGGTATTCTACTAGTCTCTCTCTCTCCCCCCCTCTCTCTCTCTCTCCCTCTCTCTCTCTCTCTCTCTCTCTCTATATATATATATATATATATATATATGAGGAATAAAAGAAACAATGTTTCTGACAAAATGTAAAATAAAAATGGAATAAAGGATAAGCAAATCAACAGCTAAGCAAAAATAAACTCAAAAACACATATTGGATAGTTCCACCAAAATATTTCAATTGTTAAGACAATCATCATCAGTTGGCAGCAGAACTTTAATTAAAAACAGAAAAGTTTTCAAATTCGTACAAAGAACGCAATTTGGAAAAAATAGTCACGTGTAATAAACAGTAGAAAGGGAGAAAGAAAGAAAGAAATCTTAAAAAGAAAAATCAGCAGTTAGCATGTAAACGCCGATCGGAAACGCTGTAAGTTAATAAAGTGGGGAGGGAAGATTAATAGTAATTTAAGATGAATGACAGCAAAGAATTAAACAAAGAAGGAGGAGGAGCACGATGAAGACGGACTCAAAGTTGTAGAAGTTATCCGTTATCATATTGATTTAGGTTCATTTCGATTAGAATCGATCTGGCAGATGATGTAGAAATATTAAAGGATCCTGGTATTTGAATAATTGTGTTATTATGACGTAGGATTAAACATGTATATATATATATATATATATATATATATATATATATATATATATATATATATATAATCTAATTTTTAAAATGTTTTACGTACATGTACGTAAAAATAAATATGCATAAATAAGAATACGTCATGTTAAGGGCGACGTAATGCAGTGTTAGGCATACAAGAGAGGAAACTCTTTACCGCTTAGGAAGTGGAACATATACAAACGCTGATTATATATATATATATATATATATATATATATATATATATATATACACACACACACATCTATACATATACATATATATACACACACACACATATATATATATATATATATATATATATATATATATATATATATATATATATATATATATACTTCAAATTACACTATTTTTGAAAGACGGAATATTGTTAATATTCTATGACATTAATGATGTGAGCGAAACCAAAAAATCTGGAAAATTCACATTTTATATAATGACAGAAATTACGAAAATAAATATATAAAAGAATAATAAAAATTACGAAAATGCTATTTCAAATTGAAGCGTGACAGACAAACAAAAATGATATTTAAAACTTAAGCATAACAGACAGCTGAAAATGCTATTTCAATCTAAAGCATGATCGACTAACGAAAATGCTATTTCAAACGTAAGCGTGACAGACTAAAGAAAATGCTATTTCAAACTTAAGTGTGACAGCTCAAAAAAATGCTATTTCAAACATAAGTGTGACATATTAAAGAAAATGCTATTTCAAACTTAAGTGTGACAGCTCAAAGAAAATGCTATTTCAAACTTAAGCGTGGGAGACAATCGAAAATGTTATTTACAACTTAAGTGTGACAGACCAAAAAAATGGTATTTTAAACTTAAACATGGCAGTCAACTGAAAATGCTATTTCAAAGTTAAACGTGACAAACTGATTAAAATACTATTTCAAACGTGACAGACGATATCAATTTGTTTTCAAACTTAAGCGTGACAGACCAACGAATATTCCTTTTCAAACTTAAGCATCATCAACCGACAAAAAATATATTTCAAACTTAAGTATAACAGCCTAACGAAAATATTATTTAAAACTTAACCGTGACAGATCAACGGAAATGCTATTTGAAACTTAAGCGTGACAGACCAAAGAAAATCGTAGTTTAAAAAAAAAACTTCAAAAAGCTTGAACTAATGTAACCCACTTTTTAAACTCTCGTTCAAGCTATTGTCACAATCGACACACCCATTTTTATAAAGCTTGACTGCACGATCTAAAATATAAACCTTTATTTGAAAATAACCCAAGCGTAACAGATCGACCAACATAAAAATATCATCTTGCGGCATTTTTTATTTGAATATGTTTATTAGTAAGTACCGTTTACAGTATGGCGTAGTTTGAATATAGGTAAGTAGGTAGGTACTGGCAACAAGATTGTTGTCATGATCTAAATACTTACCAAAATATCTAGTATATGAAGAAAAGTTAGTCGGATTCTCGAAGTTAAACTGGTATGGCATTGATTTCTAACAAATCGATATTTGATTCTGCCGAGTTTCGGAAGTTTTCAGTCGGTGTTGTTTACATAAAAAGGAAATTATAATCAATTTAATCGATTACATATACTATCCGACCTTTATTTAAAAATAAAGACATCTAATATAATAATGACAATATGGTAACGTATACTTAATGTTTAATTTTACTTCAGTCGAAGTTCTCAGAAATAAAGGGGCCCCTTCCTGGGGCTAACACTTGATCTCTATATGAGATACATAGACACCCGATTATTCTATTAAAATTCTCCTTTATTTCTCAAGCATTGAGTTAGTAAAAAAGTTAAGAATAATTTCTTCTCTCCTCAACTGACCAGTCAAGTATGTCATAGTATATCTTTCTTGTGGTCTGTTGGTCTTACGGATTCCAGGACAAGAATTCATCTAGTCTGGTGGAGTATCCAGCTACGTGGTGTTACTTGAGGTAACATCACTAGGAGAAGATGCACTATTCCTCGTATGAGGGGATCTTATTTGTGCTGCGGATACCATGTAATTTTGAATATTTGGTCAGGATTTACTTGTAGGGGTAAGTATCCTCATGTCAGGTTGTCCTGACACACCCTTGTACAGAGAGACCGAAGACACTCGAGGATAGTGTCTAGTAGGTAATTCAAACTCCCTGTGTGCAAAACGGTGTGTCGTATTATTCGGTTCTGAAAATAGTTTAGGGGCAGAGATGGGTATTCTGAATGGTAATTAGGACAGAAATAGCCGATAGAAACCTTGCTATTACCCCCACCCCCTTTTATTTACAACACCGAGCAATGCCGACGATTCCGATCATGGCTGTTTTTATAACCTTTCACATTGCCACATCGTGGAAGCTGCATCCTCACACCATGTACCTCTAAAAGTTACACTGACTTAACTATGCATCATAAAATCCTCTTATATACTAGAACTTTGGGCCCTATAGCCTCAAATTCTAGTATATATTCGATATTTAATTATTTTTTAACGTTAATACGTACTTAAAGCAAAATAAATTGTTTTGGACTGTTAAAATAATTTCCAACGCTATTGATACTGTTTACCCATTCATTTATTTATTTTTTATTATCGCTTATGTTTGAGTTCATGTTTTGAAACATGACGTAAATCATAAATCCATGACGTCAAGCGTAGGCTATAATTATTTTGTTAAGGTAATGTTTTAGGCTCTATTTATAAGTAAGTCCAAATAGTTCAGTTGTTAGAACGTCAGACTGAAAATCACAAGGTATCGGTTTCGATTTCCGGTCATGGCACCCGCTTGAGAATTCATCATTTACTATTAATGGAATATTTTCCATTTCTAAAAATTAGACAAATTCCGGAATTTGTTTTAAAAAATGGTGACTGACAGACGGACACAATCTCTATTTATATAAGATAAAATTAAAAAAAAACCCTAAAAGAAATGCTTTCTCCGATAAAAAAAATAAAAAGCTTTTGGGCGGAAATTGAGGGATCAGTCCTCGATATTTCACCTAAAGTAAACCGAACCCTGATTTTCGGTCAATCTTAAATAGAACTGATTTTAATAAGCTTTCTTTTTACTACGTCTCTGCATTTATACAATTATGTAATTGATTCTCACGTGTCTGTGTATGTATGTTTCTCGCCTATACGTGACTTACACAAAAACATTTTCTTTACTATCAATCGATTATTTCTTAATCTAAAAGAATGCAATGACATAAAGTAATAAAACTAACTTTTTAAACATAATAATTTTCATTACTAAATAAATCGACCAGAATGCATTTCGATTTCTTCGTAAATAAGTCAGCCATTTTTAACTTTACATCCAATAATTAAAAAAGAATACAGATTAAAACAACATTGTGAGAAGCAGTTGATGTTTCTGCGTATCGACTCTCGATTGAGCAAAAGCTGAAACAAACAGTTTCTTTCAACCAATCACATCACAAGAGATATTCACTTCCAAATCTCGTGCGTAGTATAAACACCCAAACACAGTGGGTTTTTTTTTGGGGGGGGGGTATTCTTTTTTCACAGACAACACACGTGCGTACGTCACAGTCCAGCCTAGGTCATTTGGGGCCGAATGACACTCAACAAGTAGCACACACATGACGAGAAACTTTCACCAACGACTAAACATGGCGACAGCATATACACATTACTACGCTAACATAGTTCATAATACGCGCATTCATTCACTAACAAAACAGGCACGCTAATATACGCACATATCTACAATGCCTATATATATTACATACAGTGCCAAATGCAAACTCATGCGGTGGCAGTCGAAATAGATATATCTACTCAATTTCTCCTTACATACAAAACACCTCCTTTCACCTAGAACGTTCACAGACACTCTGAACTCTCAATCTTTAACAACTCTTCATTTTTCATTGTCTGAACAAATTTTCAAAAAAACAAAAAAACAATGAATTATATTTGTATAGATAGACTTTGCCATTCTTTCATTCGATAATGTCCTATCTTCAACAACGATAATTTAGTTATAGTTTAATAATAATTGGGTTAATGATTTAAGTAACCGAACCACACCATACTAATTAACTTTAACTTTCTAAATCCCATTAACAAATCTATATAACAATACTTAAGGCATTTCATGTGCGTACTACGTTATCACCTTCCACATATATCTAAAAAATGAGATTGTTCGATCAGCTTGTGATTGGTGATTAATTAGTTGTCGCTAAAGTTTACAGTTCCGACTTCACCTATTTTAAAATGAATTGTTCCAAAATCAAATCATGGCGTCCCGAACAATTTTAAATAAATACATTTCAAAAAGTGACATTCGTTTTATTGATTCGAAGAATATTTAGTTGACAATTATTTTTACGGTAAGAAGACGGAGAAGATTTATTGCTTTAAAAAGAACTAAATTGCTACAATTTTAAATAAATAAATAAAGAAAGAAAGAAAGAAAGTAAGAAAGAGACATATTCGTTTTATTTCCTTTAAGAATATTTAGCTTACAATGGCGGTTATTTTTACGGAAGAAGAAAAAGTCCTGTTTTGTTAAGAGTATTGATCATGATAAACATTTATGATTTCAAAAGGAATATTATTATTAACAGTAATTTATACAGATTGATGTAGAAATCAACGTGGAATTTAATTGTATTTTTCGAAAAACAAACAGCCTAGTTAAAAAATTAATTAAAAAAATAAAACACAAATAAAACTAAAAATATTTCCTGGCAACGACGGATATATATATATATATAAAAGGAATATTGCAATTCTGCGTGTGTGTGTCCGGCTACAAGTCATGAATTATACAAGATATACTTACAAATCTTACATCGTCGCATTCAGTGTTACCCCGACCAAGTTATGGTAATAAATAAATAAATAAATAAATAAATAAATAAAATACAGTGATATTCATTTCATTTGAGTATTGATTTACTCCTCTCCAGGAGTTAGGCACAAGCCCAGTTTTTTTATCTTACTCCCACAAGTAAGATGTGACCCAAGGTCGGGTCGGGAAAGTGGGGTTTAAAAATTGCCTGGGCAGCCCCGTGGGCATTCCCCGGTAGGGGCGCCTCAGGCAGTAAGCAATAAACTTACTCCTCCCCAAAGAGGGAAGGCGAAACCTGGAGGGTGGACCTCCTAGAACCGCACAGGACAGACCCATAGACCGGCGTAAATCAAGTCCCGAAGGCCAAGACAATACCAGTCTATGGGGTGCAGTATCCATCGGAAAGTTAAGTAACGAGAGATCAAATTAGTGCATGGGGTCAGAAAAGAAATATACTTTTTTTTTTCATTCCCATTGGTAGTTGTTTCAAAAACAAAACTGAAACTCACAGTCAGTCAGCTTTTTTTTACGTTTTTAAAGCAATAAATATTCTCTGTCTTCTTACCGTAAAAAATAATTGTCAACTAAATATACTTCGAATCAATGCAACGAATGTCACTTTTTGAAATGTATTTATTTAAAATTGTTCAGGACGACATAATTTGATTTTGAAACAATCAGTCAGTCTTTTTCCTTCTTCCTTTCTTTTACCTTTCTTTCTATTATATTGAATGAGTTGAGAGAGAGAGAGAGAGAGGGGAAGAGGGGGGAGAGAGAGATGGGGGTAGAGAGGTATGAAGAGAGAGAGGGGGGGGGGTTAAATAAAGATGTTGCGTAAGCTTCAATTTTGGTATCTATGGTCTCCGTCAATGCAAGGTAACACAGCTCGGATTGATGTGTAAGTAGATGCAAACCAGTTACGTTTAAGAGCGACATAAAAGCAACAGTTTACACACCTAGAGAGAGAGAGAGAGAGAGAGAGAGAGAGAGAGAGAGAGAGAGAGAGAGAGAGAGAGAGAGAGAGAGTACGCGTGTGAAAAATAAAGATGTTGCATTCCATACACTTATTTTTTTAAATTCTTCTATTTTGTTATACATGCTTCCGGGCAACGCCAGGTAAAACTGCTAGTATTGCCATTTCGGTAGATACAAAGTTCACAAACCAGTTACATTTGAGCGCAGCTCATAATAACAATACACACCTAGAGAGAGAGAGAGAGAGAGAGAGAGAGAGAGAGAGAGAGAGAGAGAGAGAGAGAGAGAGAGAGAGAGAGAGAAATAGGTAGATAGATATATAGATAGATAGATAGAGAGAGAGAGAGAGGGGGAGGGAGAGAAAAGAGACACACGCACACAAACACATACATACACAAAGAGTGCATTATGTACACAGTCACATCTATTACCGGTTTTCAATTTTATACGCTAAGAAACTTTTGATACTGTGACGAAAATCACAAAACATTCCAATAGAAAGCACCGATCAAGGAGTGTTTTTATAATGAAAGCAGTTTCACATTTTTAGCATATTTAATATTTCTTCGCAAACATCATACATATAAAAAGTCAGGCCCAAATAAATCTCAAACTGACAAATGAAACTTTTTTTCTAATTAATCAATTTTTATTAATTAATGTTGTACCATGCTATTGTCAATATAATAACGCACTTCGATGCAATTTATTTTACAAGTAGTCCGTCCAGACGACTGCCAATATGAAACATTCTTAAATAATAATAATAATAATAATAATAATAATAATAATAATAATAATAATAATAATAACTCATATTTTTAATTGAAGAAAATAATAAGAGTTATCTACCTTACAACTAATTTTTTATTTCTTTTCCTGTATAAGTTTAAAAAAATAAGTTTTAATATGTGCTAACAAATGAATATTTAAAACTAAAATGATTTCAGCGCATTCCGGGCAACACCGGGAAGGTACGGCTTGTCACTATCACAAAATGGATTAACCAGTATGGCTTATACCAGATGAATAACCTTCACGTAGAAAGTGTTAGGGTTGGAAATTGAATAATTCAGTAATGTCTAATCATGAATTTATGACATATTCATTTATATCTGTTCTAAGAATGAAATATCAACAACTGTTTAGTGTACGATCGTTTCAAAGACGAAATGGACTTTCATGAATACCAACTCTCTTCATCAGCACAAAGTAAAGACACCAAAGTTCGAAGAATAACAGAGCTGCAAAGATTACAGTATTTACACCCTCAGTGTGTGTGATAGAGAGAGAGAGAGAGAGAGAGAGAGAGAGAGAGAGAGAGAGAGAGAGAGAGAGAGAGAGAGAGAGAGCTAGGAATTTGAATCGGCGGCTAGACATTAAAACAGATGACGCAGGATGTTAAAAAATATCAATGACATTTGCAGAAGATAATAAAGAAGATATGAAAAATTAAAAAGGAAAGAAAAAACGTATAAATCGCTGCAGAAACGAATTACAGACAGAAAACGTGCCATGAAAATATAGTGAAGGCAAGTGAGAGGGTGGCTGACCCCCCTTCTCTTATTCGACAGGCAATTTTGTATTTTGCATTCGCTATTTTTTTATATGACGAGACGGATATATATATATATATATATATATATATATATATATATATATATATATGATTATTTTTATTTATACAAACATGTACAAAATCTGCGACATTGTTATGTTGATGTTATCGATCGACAGCTATTATAAACTGAGATCTCATCAGGGAGAGTTAGAATCCGATCTTTACCTCAGATTATATTTGGGAAGAATGAAATGGGGAAGAAAAGAAACGAAAGGATAATTTAAAATTTGGAAATTCATGTGGTTAGATTTGAGACCGTTGAAAGTCAAATATAAAATGAAATAAAATGAAATGGAGGAAAATGCGATATAAGATAAAATATTAAAAAAAATAGAAATATGAATTATAAATTCATTGAGGATAGAGAAAAGGAAGGAGAGAGCGAAGTAGGTGGGAGAGAGAGGGAGAGTGACAATTAAAAAGAAAAAGAAAAATGGGGAAGGGAAGAAGAAGTAAAAAACACACAGCTAATGTCTGAATTTTCTTGGTGGCTGTTGAAGACGCGTCGATATGCTGTTGGCGCTTTCCCCGTCTGGTTTCAATTAGTGGTTGGTGTTAATACATTAGGCTCTAATCTTGTTTGTTTGTTTTCCTTTTTTTTAATTTGTCTTAGCTTTTGTCCATCTTTTAATTCGAAGGTTTACTTTTTTTTCATCTTATTGTTATTAATTAATTTATTAATTTATTTAGGCAACATATAATTTGGAGGTTTATTAATTAAAAAATTACTCAACTATGATAATAGCAGCCCCGTGATAAAAATAATAAATATGATAGAATAATAATAATAATAATAATAATAATAATAATAATAATAATAATAATAATAATAATAATAATAATAATAATAATAATAATAATAATAATAATAAAAACTGTAATAGTAATGGTATTTAAAGTCATATTTGGGTATGTGAGATAAAAGAATGGAATCGCTAGAATTCGGGATAAGTTCGTTGTGATGGGATCTCAGTTTATAATAGCTGTTGATCGATAACATAACATGCTAGTGTCTCAGATGTTGTACATGCCCGTATAATTAAAAATAATCATATATATAAAAGCTCTATTTGATATTGAGTACTTTTTTATAAGCCTAGTTGAAATTCTTTGGATTTTTATCCTGTGGATGTTCACCTTGCTTGAATTATAAACGATCGTACGCCAAACTGGACTTGATGTTCTAATTCTTGGAAAACTAGTAATGTTTTAATTCATTATATATATATATATATATATATATATATATATATATATATATATATAAAAATATTAAATTATTAATACCTACAGACGCTAGTGTTTCAAGCTTATTGCTCTCATCAGTGCAGGAAAGTAACAATTTCAGACTGTCGGGAGGCGCGAACCCGGTTCACAGAGTAAGCCTAGAATCTACAAGCCGTCGCCATGTTTACTCGGCCAACGGAAACTGTCACGTAATTAAGTGAAATTAAGATATATATATCTACCTAGAGGCGGGCACAAATAGAAGACTAGTTGAGAGTGTTCGACGAACGTATTCGGAACTTTGCATTAGTTACTGTAGACGATGTGTAGCATTTTGGTGTATGGTCCATCAAGTTTCTTAGATCAAGCAACAGTTATTGCCCAAGAGTCTGATCCGTAGAGTTGGAAGTGTTTAGCTTTGTCTGATTCTTGATAGCAGTTTTCCTAGATTTTGTTGAGAGAGTTAATTGCGCTCTACGTCTGAGCGTATTCATATCATAACCAGAGTCGGTTAATCCTCCAAGATATTGTAAGTCCTTAACAAGTTTGATTAGTGCACCATCTGAGGAGACCAGAATGGTGATTTCTTAGGGTTTAAGTGCATCTATTTGGTATTTGGTATTTGGAACGTTCTAAGACACTCTGGACTCTCATTCACTACGAACTCTTTATTTGTTGTTGTCCTAACAAGTTGTCTATAAAAATTGATATACTTTGTATGGATAGACTTTGTCATTCTTTCTTTTGATATTCCCTTTCCCTCTACGAAAGTATTCATTTTTGTTTCGAACCGTTTCCCTAGTCTTGTTTGTTGCCATATTCATAATGTTTTGGCCGTTGTGTCCTGTGGCCTCCCTTACCTGCTTCTTGTAGTAGTCTGTAAGTTTTTTTTCTGGTAACTTCGAACTGTAGCAACCCAGATAAGTAAAACTGGCTAAAACATCTATTACTAATGTAGCGTTTATATCTGTCTGTGTGAAGCCGAAACTATACTATTACTTCTATTACTAATAGAGATTTGGTATCTGTCTGTCGGAAGCCGAAACTATACTATTACTTCTATTACTAATGGAGATTTGGTATCTGTCTGTCGGAAGCCGAAACTATGCTATTACTTCTATTACTAATGGAGATTTGGTATCTGTCTGTCGGAAGCCGAAACTATACTATTACTTCTATTACTAATGGAGATTTGCTATCTGTCTGTCGGAAGCCGAAACTATGCTATTACTTCTATTACTAATGGAGATTTGCTATCTGTCTGTCGGAAGCCGAAACTATGCTATTACTTCTATTACTAATGGAGATTTGCTATCTGTCTGTCGGAAGCGAAACTATGCTATTACTTCTATTACTAATGGAGATTTGGTATCTGTCTGTCGGAAGCCGAAACTATACTATTACTTCTATTAATAATGGAGATTTGCTATCTGTCTGTCGGAAGCCGAAACTATGCTATTACTTCTATTACTAATGGAGATTTGGTATCTGTCTGTCGGAAGCCGAAACTATGCTATTATTTCTATTACTAATGGAGATTTGGTATCTGTCTGTCGGAAGCCGAAACTATGCTATTATTTCTATTACTAATGGAGATTTGGTATCTGTCTGTCGGAAGCCGAAACTATGCTATTACTTCTATTACTAATAGAGATTTTTATCTGTCTGTCGGAAGCCGAAACTATGCTATTACTTCTATTACTAATGGAGATTTGGTATTTGTCTGTCGGAAGCCGAAACTATACTATTACTTCTATTACTAATGGAGATTTGCTATCTGTCTGTCGGAAGCCGAAACTATGCTATTACTTCTATTACTAATGGAGATTTGCTATCTGTCTGTCGGAAGCCGAAACTATGCTATTACTTCTATTACTAATGGAGATTTGCTATCTGTCTGTCGGAAGCGAAACTATGCTATTACTTCTATTACTAATGGAGATTTGGTATCTGTCTGTCGGAAGCCGAAACTATACTATTACTTCTATTAATAATGGAGATTTGCTATCTGTCTGTCGGAAGCCGAAACTATGCTATTACTTCTATTACTAATGGAGATTTGGTATCTGTCTGTCGGAAGCCGAAACTATGCTATTATTTCTATTACTAATGGAGATTTGGTATCTGTCTGTCGGAAGCCGAAACTATACTATTACTTCTATTAATAATGGAGATTTGCTATCTGTCTGTCGGAAGCCGAAACTATGCTATTACTTCTATTACTAATGGAGATTTGCTATCTGTCTGTCGGAAGCCGAAACTATGCTATTATTTCTATTACTAATGGAGATTTGGTATCTGTCTGTCGGAAGCCGAAACTATGCTATTATTTCTATTACTAATGGAGATTTGGTATCTGTCTGTCGGAAGCCGAAACTATACTATTATTTCTATTACTAATGGAGATTTGGTATCTGTCTGTCGGAAGCCGAAACTATGCTATTACTTCTATTACTAATAGAGATTTTTATCTGTCTGTCGGAAGCCGAAACTATGCTATTACTTCTATTACTAATGGAGATTTGGTATTTGTCTGTCGGAAGCCGAAACTATGCTATTACTTCTATTACTAATGGAGATTTGGTATTTGTCTGTCGGAAGCCGAAACTATACTATTTCAGACTATTGTACTATTGTACTATCTTTAATGCTCAATTTAGTAGTATATGTTCTGTTGTCATGAGACTATCCTCACAGGTTTTACCTCCTCCTTTGAGTGTAGTGTAGTATATCTTCGTTTGTCATGATACATATCCCCCAGGCATCACCTCCTTTTTTCGAAGGATAATATAGTATCTGTTCTGTGGTCATGATACCATTATCCCAGGCATTGTCTTCTCCTTTTAGGGTATTGTAGTAGATATTCTGTTGCAACTATGCCGTTTTCTCAAGCATTACCTTTTTCTTTAGGGGGAATTGTAGTATCTGTTATGTTGTCATAATACCATTCTCCCAGGCATTACCTGTTCCTTTGGAGGGGGAGTGTAATATATGTTCGTTCGTCATGATACCATCCTCTCAGACTAGCAGAAATATGCGATCGGAGGGAACATGCATTTGCTAGTGTGAATAATTTAGATTGGATTTTTTTCTTTTTGTTTTATTTTTGTTTTTTGTTGTTTTTTTGTCCCGAACAAAAGAATTAGTTGGTGGGAATTTTGTGTCGACCTTCACACTATTTCAAGCGATTCTACTTTATAATATATACATATATTAATAGACTTATTCACACACACACACACACACACACACACACACACACACACACACACACACACACACACGTACGCATGAACGCGCCTGTACGTGTGTTCAATCCTAAATAAGAAATAGTTTTCTTTTTTAAATCTCTGCGAAAAATATTGCAGAATAATCTTAATTTTATAAAATAATTTTCTGTTGTGTATACCTATGTTTTATTTGCTGCACCCACCGCGGCGTTGGCCGGAAGTCTTTTTACTTTAATTTATGTTTTGTTACTTTGTTTTAACTATGCTCTTTACTGGCTGCGTTCATTTCATGAATATAGGCATATTTCCCTTTCTTCATCGTATAACTGCCTCAGGGATGGTGGAGGCAAAAATGTCGGATAAAAGTAAAAGGTGACTTCAGTCTTAGGGTCCGGATCATGCGGCCGGTGGCACACGGTTACACCTAGCCACACTGATGATTCTTGGTTTAGATGTAACATATATTTATGTGGATATTGAGAATTTTTTATTATATATATATATATATATATATATATAACAATTATAGTTCTGCTTAAAATGGGTTAACATATTGTTTCCCGACCCATGTGACTTTATCGCGAAGACGATATGCAGTAGCTCAAAAAATATATTTTAAAGATTATGACATGCTGAATGTATTGGCGTTAAAATCAATGTAGTATTACGTATTATATAGGAATAATAACATTTTTTAAATGGGTAAATATTAGGCATATTTCTAAGATGGACGTTTGTCGATATACAACTTGGAACGAAAAGTAGATAACATGAAAAAAAGTATGGTCTTTTAGTGATGTATATAAAATAATTTATTTTAAACAAAAGAATTATGTTGTGAAACAAATATTCTTATAAATATTTAATTGTTTTAAATTAATAATTTTATATAACTCACTAAGACACCTTTCTTATTTTAATGTTACTAATTCTTCGTTCCAAGTTTTATATCGACAGGGGTCTAAGAAAAATGCCAGTGTGTCGGGTAATTGACTAATCTGTGTTTTTCTTCCTATTTCATACGTAATACTAAATTGATTTTAACGCCAATACGTTCAGCATGTCATAATCTTTAACAAATACAATTGTCGAACTACTGTATATCGCCTTTCCGGTAAAATTACATAGTTCGGGAAATGATGAGTTTACCTTAAAATGAGAATGGCTCGTTTAGACTTTACTGGTAAAAGGTTTTTTTTTTTTTAAATATTTGTAAAAAATCCTTTGATGAATTTAACGCATGACGAATAATGTATTTGTTTATGATTTATTGGAACTTTTTATAGATTTTCTGATGCAACGTTTATCATTTTAATTTTTTAAAATTTTCTTATTAGGAATGAAAAAGAAATGATACAATTTGGATTTATTTGTTAAAATATAAATTCTAAAAATAAAATCACTTTGAAACAATTGTACAAAAATTCATGGTATGTCATTTTTTTCGGATTAGCTAAAAAGCTATATATATATATATATATATATATATATAATGGAAATTGACAACATGTTTGAAGCACGCATGAGAATGTATTTAAGTGAAATATTTTGAAAATCAACAATCGTGCAATTTAAATGAAAAATTCATTTATTTAATTTTTTTTGCAAGCTTTCGTTGTAGAACAACTTTGTCATGCGAGACTGTCTTATAGTTTTCTTTTCTTCTTTTCTTCCTCCTCATTTTGATGGATCGGATCACGATATGAGCAGAAAGAGACGTCAAATTCTAAAATACGTTAGGATATAGGAGATATATATAGGATAGACGTTATATATATATATATATATATATATATATATATATATATATATATATATATATATATATATATATATATATATATGACATGAACATTGGACGCATTTTTTTTTCAGCCGGACTGTGGTGTGTTATATACACTGATGAAGCCTTTTTGTGAATGTTTGGTAAATTTTGTATACCATAAATGTCTATATTTAAAAAATGAAATGAGTCTTTTCTTCCTGAGATTCTCATTGATGCCGTTGCTCTTGAGGAGAAATTGACTCTGAAACGTCTTGATCTTTCTCTCTCACTAAATTACATTCTCATACATTAGATCCATTGCTCTTTATGCTTTTTGTCAAGTCGGGGCTCTCTATCGTTCCAAACACTTTCTCACTCCTGAGACTATTCTGTATCTCTACAAATCTACAATCAGACCACGTATGGAGTACTGTTGTTATATTTGGGCTGGTAAATCTCTGCCCTATTTGAGTGTTCTTGATAAGGTGCAGAAACGTATCTGTAATTTGATTGGCCCTACCCTTTCTTCTTCTCTGCAACCTCTCTCTTACAGACGGGATGTTGCTTATCTCCATCTTTTCTATAAATACTATTATGGCATGTGTTCTTCCGAATTGTGTGATATATTCCCTGCTTCTTTTGTTCCAGCTTGTTTCACTCGTTGGTCTAGTGGTCTCCATTAATTCGCTGTTTTGATACCTCATTGTAATACAGCTTCCTATTCCAGTAGCTTATTTCCAAGAATTGCAGGCTTATGGAACTCTCTTTCGTGCCGACAGCTTTCCTCCTATCTATAACATTGGTCTTTTCAAGACCAAGGCCAATAGGCATCTCCCGTCTTTGCAATAATCATATTTGTTCTTGTTAGCTCCTTACATCAAGTGGCTTCATGCCTTGTCTGAAGCGATTTCCATAAAAGAAAAAAATGAAAAAAGAAACAATTGTTTGTGAATAAAATGCCTTTTAATGAACTGGGATTATATCATGTTAAATTAAGAGCTTTGGTCGTATTATACACCATTGAGCTACTATATATACGTTTTTTTGTGATAAAAATAAATTTATATATATATATTTAATATTTAATAGAGAAAAGAATTGAACTGCATAAAATTTTGAGTTATATTATGTAATACAATTTTAACAGAATCAATGTGCGCGCAAAGCATCAATAATATGTATGTGCGGGGTAAAATCCTAAATTAATGAACATATCATTATAAATTATGGAATACCTATTCTAGGCAACACGGTGAGTAACGTGGGCACATTATCATTTTGTTGTTGTAAACTTTATCATTTGGGGCGTGTCTCCCCAAAATCGCACCCAAGCAAAGAAAAAAAAAATTAAAATTAAAAACTATTGCTCATAGTCGTCCTGGAACGAGTAGTCTGCTAGTTGTATATGCCCAGTTGTAATCTAAGGCGAAGCCGAGCACTTCGACTAGTTACAATCTAGGATTTCAAATGATTGTTTCAAAGGCAAATATTGAAAGATTAGCGCAGCATGCTTTCTTTAACATTTCTATTACTTGACCTTACAGCGGGCAAACATTTTTTTTATAAAAATAAAAAAATAAAAACTGGCTCTGGAACATGTACACCGGTCCGAACGTAATGGGAAAATATGGATGAATATTTGATAGATTCGTCTGCAAACAGCTGTTCGGAAACGAAAGACGCATGCAAAAGAAAATACTATAATGTGTCCACAATTCTCTTTCATTCTATTTTTATTCATTTATTACGAATCAAATATTTTTATTCATTTATTACGAATCAAATACTATTTTTTTCTGTCGTTATTTCTTGACTTGAGACTTGATCAATGGAAATATTTACTCGAAATGTATTTCCTTTCTCTACATTCTTTATTGTAAAGTGTGATGTAAAAAAAAGAAGGCGTGCGCATGCGTAGTGACAGGATTGCAATGCAATCCACTTCCGTTTCATCCCGTTTACTTCTCCTCCTCACCCACACGATTTATATAAACCAGGTTTATTTATCTGTTTACCTCCCCCCCCCCTATTGCAGCGAGGTTAGGCATGTCGTCAGTTTATAGCAGATAATAGAGGCCCTACCCTAAAATAGGAGATGGACGGGTGCAAAGTTTGCCGCGATCGGCCTCATCGGCATTCCTCGGTAGGCAAAGGAGCGCTCAAGCGATCGACGGTACCCCCCCTCCCCGAAGAAGGAGGTAATACCTAGGAGGACGGTTGTTTAGTGCCTAACATAACCATAATTAACTTCGATCCAAAGACCGAGCCAGATAAGCCAGTAGGTTCTTGTGGTTACTTGCGTCCCCACTTTACGTGATGTGATATGACCAATGGATCAACTCCTTGATTGTAGGCCTCAAAGACTCAAGTATAAATCCTAGTACTGAGAATTATTATGAGAAAAGGAAGATAGTTTGAATATGATTGGATGCCTGGGTCTACCGCTCTTTTTTTTCATCCCCCTCTGCACGCCATTAGATGTGACCCAAAGTCGAGTTTAAAATAGAGAGTCTAGCTCCCACCAAAAGTAGGCACTCTGAACGGGTTATAAAATATCCATGTTACAACCTGTCGGAATTCCCCGGTGAGGGTACCCCAGACTACAGGCTATAAAAATCTCTCTCCCCTTCGAAAAGAGGGGGCAAGGCCCGACAGGGTAGATTTATGGGCAAGAACAGGACATTTTGGTAATCCCAGTCCGAAAGCGAGGACTAGCATCTCGAGTGTAGGACTGTTTGGTCAGCACTTATCAAGGTCAAGCGCCAATCGAAGATAAGGGTTAATGAGCCGGAATGATTGTCTGCCGAGAGATGAGGAACACTATGGGAGTACTAGCATTGATCAAAGGTATGAACTGCGTTTGATTACACTGCAGCAGTCTCGTTGTAATGTTTTCCACAGGCAGTAAGCAGAGGAGCTTTGTCTATGAAAATTCCCGCCTGTCGCTACACACATGAAGGGAGAAAGGAAATCTACTTGCCGTTCTGGTAGAAAGACACGTTCTTGCTGTGAATATCTTACAAGGATGTGGGCCAAAGATTGGAGCTCAGTCGAGTTACTTTCACGCTTTGAATTGTATAAGTCTTAGTCACAATGTTTAGAACGAAGTGGCATTTTTTCACCATCAAGAAGCAATGTTTAAAAGGATAAACTTTGTGCAATAATGTGTGGGTTTGTGAACTTATGTATCTTATTTTCCTCTGTGGGAAAATATGCATCGATGGCAAAAAAATGTACTTGTATTTCGGTGTGAACGGATTCTTTTTTTCTTTTTCTTTTGTGTCGCAATTTTTCTTTCGTTCTTTTCATGCTCGTTATTCATTTCTTGTAAAACTTTCTTTTTTACCGCGTTTATATTTTGTGTTAGTTTCTATTATTTCATTTACCCCCCCATCCCTTCTCTCCCTTTTCTTTTTTATTTCTTTCCTTTTTTTTAATATTTTTCTCTGGATCTCTTTACACGTACAATGTTTCGTCCGTCTTTAACTAGTTCTCTCCTTCTGTCTTATTTACTCTCTTAACTTAAACGCTTTTATTTACTTTCTACCTTTCGCTCTCTTTTTTCACCCATTTCTTAGTTTTTGATGTAATCAAGGGAGGCGCTCTGGCGCTCTATCACTTAATAGACTTCAAAAACGGCCTATGCTAGAAATCTCATTTCTTTGATCAATCATAACTCAAAAACCAATAAACCAAATTAGTTAAAACTTTGCACAATTTCTTTTTTTTTTTGATAGGTTCTATAAGTGTGTAGAATTTCAGCATCATTAGTCAAGGCAACCCAGAGATCCAGAAAGGTCAGGCATGATTTTGTGTTATCCGTGTGTACGTACGTACGTACGTACGTACGTACGTATGTGCCATTCTGTATCTCATCAACTATTTGATGGATTCAGCTGATTTTTGGCAGAGATAGAGTTTCTAGGGTCTAGTTGATGGCATTTTAATTTCAGTTTACCATATACCTTAGTTTTCCAGAAAATTCCAAAAAACCTTTAAAATTACCATTGTATTGGGACATAGCCTTTACAAAAGTAGTGACATTCCATGATAAATGCCAGTATACTGAAATCATATGCCCTTAATAGGGTTAAGATGAAAATTCATATACACTAAATGTACAAAAGCAAGGAAATTCCCAAATTTTTACACTTTTATTGTCATTAAGGGTATGCGAGCACAACAGGGCTATGTATTTTACTGGTAGGAATTTTTCTTCAGCGCACCTCACACACTTCATCCACTCATGCATAGAGATTATTACTGTAGTGATGTGGTTGATATGTAGTCATACCTTTAATTAATGACAATAAAAGTGTAAAAATTTGGGAATTTCCTTGCTTTTGTGCATTTAGTGTATATGAATTTTCATCTTAACCCTAGTAAGGGCATATGATTTCAGTATACTGGCATTTATCATGGAATTCTACTTTCACTTTCATATTTCACTTATTTTTGTTCTTTCTTTCTTTCGTTCTAATGCCGTTCCTTCCTTTCTTTTTTGTCATATTATTAATTCAATATTTGTTTCTTTCACTATATTGCCCGTTCATTTTACCTTATTTCTTTTCATTGTCTCTCCATTCTTTTATTTCTTACATACACATTGCCCGTTATTTCTCCCATTCCATTGTCTATTCTTTCTTCATACTATTGCCCGCTCTTTCTTTCATTCTATTGTCGAACGGACAATAGAATGATTTCTATTTTTTCGTCCTTTCTTTCCTTCTATTGATTTTTTCTTTCTTGCATTCTTTCATCTGTTCTTTCATTCTTTCGCTCTATCGCCGTTTTTCATTCTTTCGTTCTATTGTTCTTTCTTTCTTATTTTCATTTTTTCATCCTTTTTCTTTCGTCCGTTCTTTCTTTTATTATATCATCCGTTCTTTTTTCTATTGTTCTTTCTTTCGTTCGTCGTATTGCCCGACTTTTCTTTCTTTATTTATTTTTTCTTTCGTTAGTTTAGCATTCTTTATTTCTTTTTTAAAATCTATTTTCTCTTTTTCTTTTCATATGCAGTTGTTATGCCTTTGACATATTTCTTTAACAATCCTTTTTACTTTCATGCATTCTTTTTCTTTCTTTTTTCTTTCGTTCGCCTTTGTGTCTTCTCCCCTTATTCCTTTCTTTTTTTGCTTTGACTTATCTATTGTTTTCTTCATTTCTTTGTCCTTTTTTATTTTTAGTTATATTCTCATACCATACCCTCTTTCTTTTATCTTTCTCTTCTTCTTCTTCTTCTTCTTCTTCTTCTTCTTCTTCTTCTTCTTCTTCTTCTTCTTCTTCTTCTTCTTCTTCTTCTTCTTCGTTTTCTTTTCTTTTTGATTTCTTTCCTTTCTTTTTATAGTCAAACTTTATTTCTATGTCTAGTCTATGTTCCCTCTTTCTTTCGGGGGTTTCCTCACTTTAAACCTCTACAAATTGTTGTCTTATTTCATTTTGATACTTTCCTTCTTTTTATTTTCTTTCTTTTCTTTTTATCTTTTATTCCTTTCAGTTTTACAAAATTTTTTCTAACTTCCCTTCGATTTATTAGAGCACATATTTCAGATATCAAAATGACTTAAATCGGAAAAATTCATTTAAATGAGTAAATCCAAAAGTTGTTATTTATTTATCACTCTTATATGACCATCAAAACTGGTTACTGTTATTTAAATCAATAATACAACAGAATATTTTGAAATCATCTATATATAGTAAAGATGAACGATCACAAAACAGTTATTTGAATGCTTAATTTGCATAACTATTTCGAAACAGTTCATAACAAATTTATGTTTGGTGTTATTCATTTGTAATTTTATTGCCCTATTTTTTCTCTACACATGCAATAGTTTTCTGTTAATAAACAGTAATTAAAATGATTTAATATAAAACAGGATAAATTACTAAAACCTTTCTTAAAATGTCTTTTTATTAATTTTCAAGAGAGGTAATTTAAATTAAACTAACATTGTTGGCTAAAACGAAAGATTTACTGACGGTACATTAGCAAGAAGAGTTTATATAGAGGAGGTGACTGACTGACAGACTGCTCTCTCTTTCTCTCTCTCTCTCTGTCTCTCTCTTTCTCTCTATCTCTCTCTCTCTCCCGTTAGTGATGCTACATTTTTTAAATTCAATGATTGTTTTGATCCAGTAGACAAACGTTTCGCATTTGTGTTTAAATGTTCCTTTTCGGCTTTTAGGGGGCGGAGCTCACTTGATTTTCAATAATTTGCCATCCGTTTCTAAATTGTAAGTTAAAAAAGCCCATCCAACACCATCGTTCAGGCAAATTGGTTTCTTTTTATTTTCATTTGTTTACGGTTCTATTTAAAAAATAAATAAATTTGCATCAAAATTACCAAAATGTTAATTTATATGAATAAATGTTAATGTTTACCTATCTATCTATCTATCTATCTATCTATCTATCTATCTATCTATCTATCTATCTATCTATCTATCTATCTATCTATGTATATATCCCTCTCTCTATATATATCCCTCTGTCTGTCTGTCTGTCTGTCTGTCTCTCTCTCTCTCTCTCTATATATATATATATATATATATATATACATATATATATATATATATACATATATATATATATATATATATATATATATATATATATATATATTGTCTTGTGTTTACAAAGAAACTTTCTGTCTGTCTGTCTGTCTCTCTCTATATATATATATATATATACATATATATATATATATATATATATATATATATATATATATACATATATATATATATATATACATATATATATATATATATATATATATATATATATATATATATATATATTGTCTTGTGTTTACAAAGAAACTTATGAATGAAATATGTATTATTTAAAATGTTGGTTTCAATTATTTAAGGTGGCGAACTTTGCGAAGCGATAGCAAGCCGGCCAAGCCAACTCGTTTTTAATAAAATTGTGAGTTAATGAATCTATGACAAATCCATTCATCAAACACACTAGCAGAATTATGCGCCCTCCGGATGTATTTTTTTTTCAGAATATAAATAATTATAAGAGAAACCACATGTGAAAACATTGCACTCATTTATTTTTTATTTATAAATCGATTTCTCATTTCTATTTACCACCTCCCCTACGAGGGCTGCATGGGACACAAGGTCGGTGTAATGTGGAGAATATCGATCTCCGTAAAAGGTGACACTCTGAATGGAACGAAAAAAATTGCCTTAGTCGAGAAAGATTTCTTTTTCTCTGACTAAGGACAGAACAGATACTGTACTTTGATCCCGGTCTGAATACAAGGTAGTATCAAATAAATTAGAATGTCTATAGTATTTCGACCTTTTCATCGTATCCAATATTGGTGGCTATTTTGTTTAGCTACGCTCTAATACTGTAAACATGTATATTGTTGCATGTTTAGTGGGATGCATAGTTGCAATGCATACGGACGACAGGCCGGCCATGGGAGAAATATTTAGCTAAGAGAATGGAGACTATTCAAGAAATGGGCTGACTTTGAAATAGTAATGTTTTCTTGGATACGAGGTTCCATGCTTATACCAGATTGTGTAGCTCATGGGCAATCAGTTTTTTATGTTCATAGATTAACAGCTGACAATCTTGAGTGGTCTCGGTGTGGTCCAAGTGATATCTATATATATTTCAGCAGAGAGGCAGAGAAGGGCAGTTGGGTTTTTGTAGTTCTCAGAGACCGATGAGCCTTTGAGCTTTAAGCTAATGGATTTTGTTCGGTAGGAGAAAACAAATATCATTGTAACGTCTTTCAAAAATAAAGCATTGTTAATTGTTTTAAACTGGAGTTGTTGTTTTGTTTAGAGAGGAAATCCTTCTGTTGCAGGACTGAAGGATATCACACGATTGACATTAAGGCCAATGTCGGAATCAGGTATCGAATCCAGACAAGCACAACGAGCGGACGATTACGACCTGTGCAGTGGACGCACACGGCAGCACGTTCATAATACCATTGAGGTCCTTCAGCTCTTGTTGTATACCGTCTCGATACTTTGGCGTCGATATGAGAATGGTGAGGATTTCATCTGATGAAGAGTCTGAAACTGGATACGTCTATAGTGAGAGCTTCTTTATAGGGCGTGTCTGTGTGCGGTTCATTATTAATTATAATAAACTCAAATAAAGGTATTTATACCGAAATCACATAATTCTTTATTTTACTTCATCTTAGGTACATGTTTTGGGCATAGATATCTATAGAGAGAGGATATAAATAAATAAAGAAAGAGGAGGAGGGGAAGAGAGAGAGAGAGAGGAATAAATCTATCACAATACTCAAATCATATTGTTCTTTATTTTACTTTATCTTCGGTGCATGTTTCAGGCAGAGAGAGAGAGAGAGAGAGAGACGGGGGAGGGAGAGTCAGTGCTATATTTTAAGATCTACATGTCAATACATGTGTTTACCTCGCCTTCAACCGAATTCTGTCCTTGCTCCTTGGTCACGTGGTCTCTGACTTCCGCTCTTCTTCTGCCCAAATTTTCCCATAAATGTAAAATTTAAACATCTGTCCCCACTCTCGTGACAACCTACTTCATATCTTCGTCCTTCAAGGCCACCTCAATATAGTAAAATAGCAACCTGTATTTAATCAACCGTATACACTTAATCGTTTACAATAGATATTGTATTTAAATAAATAAAACGGGTGGTTCTATGCTGTAAAGTAGACAGACAAGAAACTGTCTAAGTTTGTGGACATTTGTGTTTCTGCTTTAAGTGTCGCCAGGAAAAAAGATAGGGAAACTCTGCCCGGAACTCACGTGGTTTCGTTGACTTCTGTTCTGGGGTCATCTCTGACCCTTAGGTGTCGCTCAAACTTTTTCCATCGAAACAACGGACTTCGTTATGTTTCGATTTTATCAGTTGTCCGTGCGCAACTACATGTAAAAAAATGTACGTTATTATAGTGCCAAAAAACATGGCACAGCAATCGAAAATGAAAATTCACGAGTCAGAATAAAGGTTTGATATGCCAGCTTAAATGCTAATTAGGTCCAAATTTTAAAATCTTACCAGATAACTTTATATCTTAGGTGATGTCCTGTTCAGTGTGATAATTAAAAATAACACGAAATATTAGAAATTCACTGTTAGAGCACTGGAAAGTTACTGTTAGGTAGCATTATGGCACTATGGTTGGTGTGAAACGTTGGCTAGCAATATTAGATTGATTAATTACAATTATCTTAAATTAATTATCAAAATAATTTGTTAAGCGAAATAGGGGTATACTTACTTTTGACTGGCAAGTGAGGAAAATATTGTTCTAGGTTTTGTCATTTGAAACTGGCGACTTGAGGCGTTACTGTTGTTTAAATTACATGCAACTATAGGCAAAGTTTCCACATCTACGTTCTGGATAACTTAGCTTGAATTATCAAAATAGAACACTAGTGAAAAGTCATTCTTATTTATAAATTTTACAAGTTAAGTGTGACTCTCGGATGCCCGTGGGTTATTCGGTGCGGAATCTTTTAATGTGACAGAAAACTTGGAAGACTTGTGAGCTAAAATAGCGTGACAGCTTACTTCTGATTTTCTAACCAATTAAAGAAAATCGGATGGAACTTTTGCCCATCTTTATAAGTTCGCCCCATGGCTCGAGAGTAACTGATTGGGTTCGATTTATCATGTGACGTAAAATAATATTTGGATGAGGAATATATCTGAAATGAAAGAAAGTAGCTGGATTCACTACGTTAGTCAAGTTACAATAAAGTATATATTTTTAAAGACAATCGTTTGTAAGCGAGCATTTATCTCAGCTTGCTGGTCCCAAAACAAGACAGCCAGAATACAACGAAACGGGGAATAACTCATATATTTATTGAAGTATATATAAAGAGGTGTCTTCCTATATTGCGAGTGACATACATTTAAAAATATATATAATTATCCACGGACACGTGTTTCACTGTCTTGTGACTCATCAGTGCGGCCGAACCTAGCTATATATATATATATATATATATATATATATATATATATATATATATATATATATTTCTTTGTAGTACAAAACTTTATAATGGCATGAAAGATAATTATGAAATCATACATCATAATCATAACACCAGCACAGACAATATTCTGTAAAATTAAAACTATATATGGAAATTATGCGCAACAAAAAAACATATCAGCACAGTTATAACACAATTACATAAGTATGCGTGCAAATTAACATCGATAACGGGCAAGTCACACAATCGGATAAAACAGTATTGAAATCTCAACAATTCTTAAACATTATTAATTAACCTTACCAACGTAAAATATAGTGGGACAGATATTATTCTGTTTACGAATGTATGTGACTGATGCCTATAATTCTCCAATGTGTAAGTGTATAGGGGGACGGGCGAATTAGGCTAGTCGGTGATGATAAAATTTGACATGATTAAAAAGTCTTCACTCCCTCTCCACCCCTGTATTATAGCCTTGAGAAGAACGCAGTCGTAGATTTGCTGACCCAGACACCCATATCTCTGAGCTTCTTTCCGACAATTTTTATTATTGCCGTTACAGCGCCGATGACGTTTGTGTAGCACAGAAACGCCAGTTAATTCGCGCAGGCTGTTTTAATGTTTATATATTTAAAGTTTATATATAAAGCTCTACTTTGTATTGAGCACTTATGAAAAAATATTGGCTTTTAGTTCATTTTATCAATATTTGAACTTAATTAACTGTATATATATATATATATATATATATATATATATATATATATATATATATATATATATATATATATAAAATTAAAAATGGAACAGTGGAAGACCCATAAGCTCAACGTTTCGCCCGATGGGATGTGGGCTTTTTCAAGAGCGGATGAAAAGTGTGCTAAAAATGATAAAAGACGATATCATATCATATGTGCTAAAAATGATATCATTTTTAGCACACTTTTCATCCGCTCTTGAAAAAGCCCACATCCCATCGGACGAAACGTTGAGCTTATGGGTCTTCCACTGTTCCATTTTTAATTTCATCCCGTCGGATTGTTTTATCCTTTTATCTATATATATATATATATATATATATATATATATATATATATATATATATATATATATATTATCGTAACACAACTGTGTTCCAATAAATACTTATTATTTTTACACCGTTTTTTTGTTGGGGCGGGGTTGTCTACCTAATCGATCAATTACCCTATCTAAATTGTGTCAACTAGAAAGTTCTGTAGAAATTTCTCGACACAACGTGGGCACATTAACTAAGGTCATCGGAGCCGAGAAGCACATTATTCTACGAACTGGTTTGCAGAATCAACCGTAAATAGATGCACCCTACTTCATTTTACTTAAGTAAATAATTTAGTTAAGAAATACAACAGTTTACAAGGATAGGCCTAAATACCTCCAACAAAAATGGGCGGGTAGACTAACCCAAATGCGTCCACGTTGTCAATGTTGTCACGTAGGTCAAAATTGTATCTGATATAATGCATAAATAACAACAACAAAAGTCTCACCCACGAGATTCCATTGCGGTAACCGAAAGATCAAAATAACCGTTTCTACGCCGAATCACTTGTTAAATATCTCTTTTTCTTTTCTCTTATGGAAGCACATCAGTGATAAAATCGGCGGAATTTTGCTCGATTTGGCTGAGTTTTAAAGTACAGCAAAGTTTTATAAATATTTATTTGGATTATTCCCATCTTAGTTTTTATTTTCACAACGTTTCGGCCGACTTTCTTCAGATGCATCTATTTGAACTTGGGAATGTTTATGTCGAACACGGGTACCAATAGGGAATTTCGAACGGAACCCTTTATTTAGATTGTGCTCGCCCTGTTGGCTATAGCCGGGTAAAAGTGTTAATTATTTTTTTTATGTTATTTCTAGTTTATTACCTCCTTTAGTAAAGATTGAACCTTCAACCCCCGAACTATAGAAGACTACCACTTAGAACTGATTATTAATCAATACTTTAACCGTTACGCCAACCTAGTCTTGTCTAAATGTGTAATATATATAAATATATATATATATATATATATATATATATATATATATATATATATATATATATATATATATATATATATATATATATATATATATTAAAGTGTTGTATAACTACAGACGACGTCGTTTCGGGGGTTCTATCCTCATCAGCGCAGGAGTGGCGGATGCAAGCGGTCACATGAGCTCGAACGCAGTTCGTAGATTCAGACTAGAATTACGAGCCTTACTTCAAGCCAACATGACCGCGAGAAATCACTACAGACAGTAATTGAAATTAATGTACACTTACCCGGGAGGCAGGAGCAAGCGTCATGTTGTCGATAGTGCTCAACGCTCGAACGGAACTTTATTTAATCGCAGGGTGACAACAATCTTGTAATTTCAAACAGGGCTTTATTATTGAAACTATTTAATCTTAAAGGGAAATTAACTATAAATATGTTTTTTTTTAATATTAAAGTGTTTTATACCTACAGACGACGTCGTTTCGGGGTTTCTATCCTCATCGGTGCAGGAGTGGCGGATGCAAGGGGTCACATGGGCTCGAACGCAGTTCGTAGATTCAGCCTAGAATTACGAATTGGCTTAGTGGCTTAGAATCTTGCTACGTCTAGCCACACTGATGAGTTGTAGAGACGATATAGGAGAGCGTATATATATATATATATATATATATATATATATATATATATATATATATATATATATTCCGAAGCCAATTAAAAAATAAAAAATACTCGAAGCTCTCTTTATTAAAATCCAGCAAACTACAATTAATAACATTACGTATTAAACCAGTAACAACATTTGAAAATACTTAACGTAATACAATTTTATCATGTGACGCTAATTCTGGCGTCTCGGAATTTAAATTGTTAGCGTCTTTCCTGGAACAATGCGAGATTGTTCTTCACGTGTGCGTTTCTCAGCTGTCTTTTGAAATTCTCTTCTTTTCTCCAGCCTTTCTGTCTATTTACTCTTGTCACCTGAAGATGATACAACAAAGAACTGAATATGTGCGTGATACATATGGAGCATACATTATTTTTTGGGATTTTAACACAAGAAATGATCATTAGAAAAATAGAAAAATAAAAGATATATAATTAAGCAGAAGAATTCTCTTATTTTTAATAATGTTTGCTTAAAATATATATATATATATATATATATATATATATATATATATATATATATATATATATATATATATATATATATAATTAGGCAGCTAGTCATTATCTAAGCAAGCGTTGTTGAACGTCACGAAACTTTCTCGTTTGTATATCTTCTTCGTGAGATTCTCAAACCGTCGAGCTATTCTTCTGGTTTCAGGTGGCAATCCGTATAGTACTTCTCTGATTGTTCTTAATTCGGCTATTTTTTTCGAGCGCTTTCGACTTTCATAGTCGTCTTCAGGATTAGGTTGTTTTAAAAAAACATTTTTTTTAAATAAGAAGACTTGAGTTATTGTTTTATAGGTATCGTTAAGGGCGAATGAAAGAAGAAAAAAGGGGTGTGTGGTTGAGTTCATTTTATTTTATCGTTTGTGTGTTTGGTTTTATTGTTTATTTATTTATTTTATTCATTCTTATTTTTGCTATTATTTATTTATTTATTATTATTTATTCCTATTACTATTTTTACCATTATATATATATATATATATATATATATATATATATATATATATATATATATATATATATATATATATATATATATATATATATGGAATACTCTGGTGAAAGAAATGACGTTTTCCACTTAGCGTAAAAGCAATAATCTTCTTTAAAAAGAATTGAATACTTTCGATTATCAGTAGCTTAAAAATGTAAATAAATGAATTGTTTCATTTAAATTTTATAGAATTTCTCCCACTTCCAGCGTCAGTTTCGTTTTGCCCAGTCGGATAAACAGCAAAAACAACGTTTTATTTTATTTTATAAACAATAACTTGCAAATTGAACATGAAAATAAACGGAATAAAAATTGTAATATGGGGTTCAGATTCTGGGAAATAGCGATTACCATCTAAAATTACTATTTAAAACACTAGCCAATATATGGTTCTTCCGGTCGCATATTTTTGCTAGGCTGGGAGTATTATATAATTGTGAAAGAACTACATACAATACGTAATTAAAACAAACGTGACAGACTGACGAGACTTTTATGATGAACTTAAGCGTAACAGACCGATCGATCGCTCCACAAATAGAGTCGCTCATTGAGAAACTTAGACGCATCTAAAAAAACAAATGAGTATTGAGAAGGAGTCAACAGATAAAAACTAGAGGTTATAGGTTCAAATCTTTTGTGAAGGAACCTAAGAACAAATAACTAGTACGATATATCTAAAAATACATGGATTGCGAAATGATGGTAATGAATCTATTTTTTTTAATGAGTTTTTAGAAAATCGCTATTGGAGTTAAATTTTGTATACTTGCTCGAGGATCGGTCAAAATCACTTGGTGGTTCCGGGGATGACCCGTTGACCATCATATAAACTTTTGAACTTTTCATAGTGTTCGTATTGGGAATAAGCAAACAGATAAAGGAACGAAGAGGGAAACAGTGCAAAAAATAACGCGTGACAAAGACTAGGATATAACATTGACAGTATCAAATTATGCCACTGTCACTGCTGATTTAGTATTATTAGACTGAGCTTGTATTGTGGGTGTCCAAAATGTTATATTAAACAACTTTAATTTGGATTGACAGAAAGCGGCTGGCTAGCGAATTATAGAGACCAACTTCCGTCAACTTCCGTGGATCCTCTACTTCTCAACCACGCAAACGAACAATAAAGATATACGATTATATGTCCGTTGTCATTTGTTTAAGCAAAACAGCAACATACAACACTAGAAGTTATTAGTTCAATCTTTCGTAATCTTTCGTGAAGGAACCTAAAAACAAATAACTAGTACCACACGCACACATACACACACACACACACACACATATATATATATATATATATATATATGATATTAAAAATAAATACTAAATTATATATTTTAAAATTACATTTTATATATTATTATACTTTTTTTCTAAAAACATTAAATACAAAATGATAGTAATGAAACTATATATACTTTTTAGAAAATCGCTATCGGGGATAAATGCCGACGCTTTATATTTTGGCGGTTCCGAGAGCGACCCGTTGACCATTATATACACTTTCAAACTTTTCATAGTGTCCGTATGTTGTATATACCCCCTCCAAGAGGGGGTATAATGTCTCGTATGCCACGATCAAATAAAATACGTTTGTTATTGAATGCAAACGAACAATTAATAACAGCACAATTAAATCATACCTCGTGTGTCGCGCTGCTCCTGTGACTGAGACACTTCATCCTCGATTGTCTTTGTGGGGTGCGTTCTCGCTGGAATTAAAGCTTCACAACCACCAAAGAAAAGAAAAGAATAATATTCTGAATCTGGAGACCATTTATCAATCGGTTTATGTCGCCTTCTTTTCTGACAGCGGCAGAGGAGGGGGAATTATGCGGCTACAGGCATTTGGGGTCTTAACCCTTTAATTTATCATTGATTCTTAAGTGATTTCCTTACACGTGCTGTCCGCTTCAAAGCTTCCCAACGAACTCTCTTCTCTCTTAACTCTCTCTTTGAAACATGTGACGCCACATCTGTTTCCAGCACATAGCGGTCGAGCTGACATCTGAGTTCATACGCCGACCCCTTGACTCCGATTTTCTGTGTATGTGTGAACTCTGCCCTCCAAACCCAAATCACCAGATATGTACTAGCGAACGTACTCCTTGCTATTTAACACGTGTTTAGTTTCACTAATCTGCAAGGCTGAATACTTGTGCAAGTTAACAGTGTGATATCATTATTACAGTTTTTTTTATGGAAGTTGCTCCAGATAAGGCATGAAGTCACTTGATGTAAGGAGCTAAAAAGAACTAAAGATGACAAAGTTGAATAATAACAAAAAGGGAGAGGAAGGTAGAATCACTTCAAAACAAGGTATTCTTTTAACTGATGTGATAAATTCAGAGGCCAAATAATCGAACCTAACGCCGAAACATTTTCATGGCAGTCTATCACGTCAGAAATACCCGAATGAACACATCCATGCGCAACATAGCACTTTAGAATTTTGCGCGGGTGCTGATGGAGTAGCCTCTCAAGTTCGGCCTTCTGTACTATCTTTTACCAAGGATATTTAACTACCTTCATTATCCACCAGTTATCAGACAAACCAAGCATAAAAGGAACACCACCACCAACGTTCAATCCTCTAGACTCTAAACAGGCTAGCCAAAAAGATAACCCCTTCAAAAGCACAATAAGGAAAGAAGGGGTTACAAGGCTGGCTAGCAAAAAAGTCTACCCCTAAATCTTTATATCTTTTAAGTAAGCTCGCGTATGAAATGCAACATTCGTTTTGCATGCGTTTTGATGACGGATGTACAACATTTACCAATATTTTCGCTAATTTTAAGTGACAAAATATAAAATGAAGTCAATTTGAAATCGTTGCTCAAGAGGCAAGTAAACTTGACACATAATTAAAATAGACGGACGCTTAATCCGGTTGCCTCTTTCCAGTTTGAAGGTTGAATCAGCTGATGCAGAGATTGTCCAATGAATAAATGACTTTTATATCAGGTGGGTTCGGAATGAATCTAATTTCTGACCCAAGAAAACTTTTTTCTTTCCAATCGGCTGCGTTTTTCTTCTTCTTTTTCTAATTGCCCGATGCAAAAATCTTAGGATCTAATAGCATTATCATAACTACTTCCTTGCGTTACATATAGAGTCAGAGCCGGTGCTAAGAAATTGCGGCTATCTTGAACAATTCAACTCAGTTATGGCTGACGAATGTTACGTCACATATTTCGACCAGTGTTTGGCCTATTTTAAATAACAATTTGTTTTCTGATTCATGAATTGAAATACATAACAAAATTTAATCTTAAAAAAAAAAATTAATTAATTAATGAATTGTTTAATTTTTTCCATTTATTTTTCAAATATTAATTAATTAACAATTAATAAAATACAACAATGTTTCTTATAAATGTAATCGAAACATTACATTTTTATTTTGAAAATATTAATTAGCAAATTGTTTGCTTTTTGCATTTTTTTCAAATATTAATTAATCAACAAATAAGAAAATATAACAGTGTTTCTTATAAATGGAATTAAAACATATTACAAATTTAGTGTAAAGTTAGGGTTAGGGTTAGGGTTAGGTTTAGGGTAAGATTTTGTGTAATACCAGCAATAATCACCAATCTAATAATTTCTTTTTCTGGCTTGGAATGACATTGGCTGTTGGCATTTATTGCAAATATAATGATAAGCGATTAATCCATGCCATGCCAACCATCTAATAGCTGTAATGTTATCAGAAGTTTTGACGGCCAAATCTCTTATAGAAAGTTAAAAACCCAAAACTCTAAAGCTGGTACGACTTCTTCAGAAATATAATGCACGATTAATTACCACATTGGCATCAAACAAAAATTTAAAAAAAAAAAAAAAATGTGCCCAAATCGAACAGGGCAAACACCAAAATGCAGCATTATTTTTGCCCTAACATGTGTGACATTACATTTGGCAGCCATAACTGAGTTGAAATGTTCAAGATAACTGTAATTGCAAGATCCGATTAGAAAACTGATGATTGGAGCCCCTATTCTAGATTGTAAAATTTATGGATGTTTATATTTTATATTAAAAAAATCAAAACACATACAAACAATAAAAAGAAAACAAACACCCATTAAATGTTTGATATTATTATATCCTTAAATAGGCAACAAAACACGACCTATCCAAAGAGCAATGTTATAGCACATAAAGAAGTATGTGTTCTCTTAATCATCATCAGAAATTCAAAATTAGTAAAATAATATTTTTTTGATCATTAGATAATTTCAACACTCAGGCGAATTCTACCATTTAGTCATGATAGAAATAAGATTCCAGTTGTTAATAGAAGTGACATAACGACAATTGACCGTTAATTCATCAGATATAATAAATTACTTTTATGAAGAAGAATATCTTGTATTTTGTATCTTACATAATAAAAAAGTCCCCTTCATGTGCAAGGCCAAATTTGATCAAATTGGCCGAATCAGCTTAAAAGCGGCCCTGTATAGGGTCTTCCCACAAATACAGCTAGTGCATGTAGACTAAGTATATTTTTCTTACTGTAGGATCACCACTTATCAAGGCCAAGAGCCATTCGAGGATAAGAATTAGTGAGTCGAGACATTAGGAACAATCACTACAATGGACTAAGTTTGATTACTTAAGGGGAGGTTTATGACAAGTATTTGCTGACATTGGATTTGAAGATGACCATGTTGTAATCTGAAGGGAGAGGGGTCCCGTTTTAATATGTTCCACAGATAAAGAAGCCTTATCCATGGAATTCGACTGGGGCCAAACAATGGTTCCGAGCATTTTACCCTGTCACAATTTATGTATTTACTTACGTCATTTATGAGGTTTTAACTTTAAGGAATTTCCATAAATAACACTAGCCTACTTATGTACCTATCTACGTCTTAAGTTTGGAGTATTTCTAATAATGATAATAATAATAATAATAATAATAATAATAATAATAATAATAATATATATATATATATATATATATATATATATATATATATATATATATACTACTGCTACTACCTATGAACCTATCTACGTTATCTATGATGCCTTAAGTTTGGAGTATTTCTAAAAATATTAACATATATTTAGATACTAAAGTGACTAATTTTGTATCTACGTCTTAAGTTTGGGGTATTTCTAAAATAGTAACATATATATATCATTGCTACTACCTATGTACATATCTACGTTACCGATTACAAAAATAAAGATGAAAAATGTAAATATAAATAAATACTTAATGTACTCAGCGTGACTCGGGGATTTTTTTATATGAATCATATAATGTGAGAAATGTGAAAGAAAATTAAATAAGAATTTAAATAATAGTTAAAAGTATGAATAATATAAGTTTATTGACTTTGTAGAATGTTCTGTTTTCCGCTATTCATTTATTCCATCATTCCGGAAGAAAAAAGAAAAAGACTTGAAGAGAGCCGCCTGTAGTTAGATTAAAAATATAGTGTAATTTATAGACAAGAGTCAGAACGGATATATGAAAAACTACTGGTGGTAGGCCCAAATAATGGACCCATTAAGTACAATCTCGGTGAAATGGGTGGCTGTGGTAGTAGATGTTAGCATGTGAGTGAAAATACTCCTGACCTCCTTTGCGGGTGACTGTGTTAGAAGAAGCTGCTGAGTTGGACAAATGTAAGATTTTTTGAAAGAGTACGAACGAACGCATATTTTCTGAAAACACGCATCAGGAATTGGTCTAAGCGGCCGGCAGAAGAGATTAGCATATGAAGGTTTTGATTCTAAAGCTATAATGGTCAACGAAATAGGAGAAACTTTCATTTTACTTTATATATAAGATGAGAGATAAACATGACAACGGCAGAAAAAACTTTTAATTAGAAGGACTTTATATGTGCTGGAGAAGGATATATATATATATATATATATATATATATATATATATATATATATATATATATATATATATAGAGAGAGAGAGAGAGAGAGAGAGAGAGAGAGAGAGAGAGAGAAAGAGAAAGAGAGAGAGAGAAAGAGCGTGTATCAAAGTTTGTTGTAAAATAAATCAATAAAGTGCTCGATCGTAAGTTTTGCGAGAGCTAATATAAATTATTTATTTAAAAACTGTACATGACAGTGGCTGTAAGCGAACTAGGGTTTCATTGTTACGGACAGGCCTTTTTTGGTTTATAAAAGTCCTTTGGTCTGGTTCAATTCTTCAGCACCTCAGCAAACAAAGACAAATTTGGAAAGAGATAAAACCGGCGAAAAACGACATTATTCAATGTCAGTAATTGGGCGGTGTCTTTTTCTGTCTTTTTTTTTGGCCTCCCCTTCAGAGTAAGCTTGACATTTATGACACACCCAGCTTTTGTGGCGTTGCAGATTAATAATAAAAAAAAACTTAAATAAACTGACAGATGATTAAATAATATAGATAAAAAATATCTTCTTTTTTTTAATTCTTCTTTTAGCTTTTCTTTTTCTTCTTTTTACTTTTTCTTTTGCTTCTTAACTTTTTCATTTTTCATTTTCTTGTATTTCTTTCTTCTATTTTCGTTCTCGTTTTCCCTCTTTTTATTCTCTTTTTTTCATTTTCGTTTTTTTCTTTTCTTTTCTTTTTCTTCTTTCTTTTTTTCTTTTTACTTTTTCTTCATTTTCTTCATTTTTCTTTTTATTCCTTTTCTTCTTTTTTCTTTATATTTTTCTTTTTCTTTCTTTTTTTTTCGTTTGCTCCCTTTTTTCTTTTTCTTCTTTTCGTTGTTTCTTTGTTTTTTCTTTTTATTCTTCTTATTTTTCTTTTCCTTTTTTTTTTTTTTTTGTTTTCTTCTTTCTATTTTTTTTTTACTTCCTTTTTCTTTTATCTTCTTTTTTCTATTTTCTCTTTTCTGTTTTTTTTTTTTTGCTCTTCTTTGTTCTTTACCATCATGATCATTATAACCACCATCATCATCTTCTTTGCAATAAAAAAAATTACCGCCATATCCATATAAAAGAAGTTCATTAATTTCACTATTTCGTATCTTTTAATGGATTACATTTGAAATATGTAAATCTTCATAACGCCCATCCCTCCACCCCTCTCTCGTTCTTTCTCTCTCTCTCTCTCTCCTCTTTATACCCTCCTTCAAGTTTGCTCTCCAAAAGTGAACATATTTCCGAAAAATACACCCAAATTTAATCTAGGCCAGCTAAAATCGGTGAACATCGCTCCTTAACGATACTGTGAACTTTCCACAGTGCATGGAACGATGAAAATGGTGAAACAATCATTTGTCAAGGCCGTTCTGAACTGGTTATGGGTGCACGAGTCCAGGTTAAAAATTCAAGACTCCTATTTCGAATTTCCCATCAAGTATATTTTGTAATATAATTTGATAAAAAAGTATATGTGACATGTGTGGACAGTTGCGTGCGGAGGTCTGGTGATGCCCTGGTGATGCCCGGGACTAACTCCTTGTTTATATGCCCCAAAGACTCAACTATGGTACTGAGAAATATTATAAGAAAGAGAGATAGTTTGAATATAATTGCATGCCCCCCTCCAATTCGGATAACTGTGGCCACCACCCCGTGGCTCATTTCTGCATGCCACTTTTTGTGGATTGTTTACAGCCATATCATGTTGCCACTCGTTCAAAGTTAAGCAACGCTGATCCTGCCCAATACTTACATCGGTGACCATTTATTAATACTAATTGCTGTAAGTTTAGTAGTGGATGTAAAGTCACCTTCCTAATAGTCTCAGTAAACGTATGAATCCCATCCTTCTTCCCCTCGTTATGAGTGAAGTAGTAGGGTAGACGAGACTTTCAAGCTTCGTTTGCATATATATATATACTATTTTGTTGGTGAGTTTCCGAAACTTGTACCTGATATATATATATATATATATATATATATATATATATATATATATATATATATATATATATATATATATTTACTTACAGACACATGTGTTTCATGCTTACGCAATCTTCAGTGATAATTACAGTCAGTGTAAGGATTCGAACCCAGTCACCTTTGACTCTGCATACATATATATTCGAAATAAAACAACTTTAATGTTAATAGTTATTAATATATCTTTTTCTTCTAATATTTCATCCGAGGAAAATTGTTCCTGGAGCTGTTTTTTGTTTCTTTTTCTTCGGATCTGCTGCCACACAGTTCCGGTCTGATCACGAAACGTTAATTCCGTGTTTTATAATGTTACCCCCTTCACGTTTTTACTGTTTTTATGACAATTCTTAAACTTCAACGTGGCTATATATATATATCAGATTGTACGGAAAGTAATGACAGAGTTCCGAAACAAACTTTTATTGATAACGTTTTTATAAGGAAGTCATTTCTTGAGCCTTTTTTACATTTTTGTATAATGCTGCATGTTGGTGGACATTCGTTTTTTCATAAGTATTATTAAATGAAATTGTTAATTGATCGACTTGACAATAATACTGACCGAATGGATATAATGTGCGCTGAGAAAGATCTTATTGACCGAAATGTTGGCTATATGAGACAATAACAATTATTTAAATTAAATAACAATATTTCCTAACTAACTAATATATATATATATATATATATATATATATATATATATATATATATATATATATATATATATATCAATGAAACAGACGAGTGGAAAAAAAAGAAAAAAAATTGTTAAAATTACCTTAAGGCCTTATCGTCTGACCCTCTGAGAGGAAACGTCAGAATGGTAAATTAAAAACTAAAAGTCGATATGAGGGGAAAAAACTTATTTCAGTTGGAGGAAACGATTGAGAGGGGGGAAAAATGGTAAATCTTTCAACGTTATGGTGGCTTTGAATCATTAAAGATCTCCAACTGACGCTTCAAAATCTTTTGTCTACACAGGCTAGGTCGAGAGTTGTTAATAACTAACGTCTCAATAATATTGAGATAGTAGTTCGACCTGGCACTATGTAAAACAGAAAACCACCCATCGGAATACTTGTCAGAACAACTATTTGTACTAACGAGGTGATTACCGATGGCTGATTCCTGTGCCTGAAAATTCCCGGATGATCTCGAAACCTTGTGTAGGCGAATATCACGTGGTATGTGTTGGGATATTCTAAATTCTAATCTGTGGGATGTCTTGCCAACGTAGTCAGCTCCACACTGACACATGAATTTATAAACTACAGAATCTTTAATGATTCAAAGCCACCATAACGTTGAGAGATTTACCCTTTTTTCCCCTCTCAATCGTTTCCTCCAACTGAAATAAGTTTTTTTCCCCTCATATCTCATTCGACTTTTAGTTTTTAATTTACCATTCTGACGTTTCCTCTCAGAGGGTCAGACGATAAGGCCTTAAGGTAATTTTAAGAATTTTCCTTTTTTTCCACTCATTGATTAAAATAATGCTTCCTCTAAAATTGATCCTACGATTCTGTTGTACACGATATTTACTTATATATATATATATATATATATATATATATATATATATATATATATATATATATATATATATATATATGTGTGTGTGTGTGTGTGTGTATTGTTGAGGATTTAAAACATTTTCAAATAAATCATATTTCAAACAAATAGTATACACAAAGGCATTAAAGTTGTTTACAGCTGTTTCAAAGCAATGTTTATTTTAACATTCATATAATGTACGATAAAACATCAAATTTCACCAGAAAAACACTCGTAAATACTCAGTAACCAGTCCTTACCAGATTTTGTTCTAAAAAGATTTGATGTTTTGCAAAGATTTCATGTTGCATTACATGACTTAAAATAAATTTTGCTTTGAAAACACACACACACACACGCACGCACACACACACACACACATATATATATATATATATATATATATATATATATATATATATATATATATATATATATATATATATATATGTGTATATATATATATATACATATACTCCACCTTATCTCACTAAATATTGAGCTACCGGTTTTCCTTGTTGATGATAGATCTGTTTAGTTTAATCAAAACGAATTTTCTATTTGATATCAATGTGAATGTGCATACATATATGTATAGATGTATGGATATCTGACTAATATATATATTAATTTAACTGTATATGCCTTAGAGCAAATTGAAAACCGGAGTTTCAAGAAGAGGCCAAACCCAGCTTGAAATTTCCGGGCAGAAAAAAGGTCTATTCAATCGTCAGTCCAAGATCATCTGGATTAAACAAGGGAAAATTGAACTCTTACATTAGGGGCGGAGGGGGGGGGGTAGAAAAAGCAAGTGAAAGTCTAATTTCCACTCCACAATATGTAGGATTTACTGGAAGCGGAAACTAAACCTTTACTTGCTTCTCTTACCGACAGAAGAGTTCCGTTTTCTTTGAGATGACTTATGGACTGACGATCGGGATTAATACATATTGTGCTCTTACTCTTGTAATTGAAAATTATGTTGCTTTTCCCACACAATTCATAATCACTATATATATATATATATATATATATATATATATATATATATATATATATATATATATATATATATATATATATATATATATATATATAATCCAGGTAAAACATCCACAGGATAGTAATCCAAAGGATTTCAACCGGGTTTATAAAAAAGTGCTCAATATACAATAGAGCTTTTATATATGATTATTTTTATTTACAGACATGTACAAAATCTGCGACACTGGCATGTCGATGTTATCGATCAACAGCTATTATAAACTGAGATCTCATCAGGCAGAGTTAAAATCTGATCTTAACCGTAGATAATATTTGGAAAGAATATATATATAGTGCTTAGTAAAAATTGAACGGTAAAAATGGCAACGGTAAAAATGTCACAAGTGAATAAATAGGAGAAAATGGCACAAAGCATATATAAAAATATGACAATGCAAATTTACAACTGTATATTACAGAATATTGATTTATGAGAAGCTGTTTATAAAATAAATATACAAATTAAGAAGACTTAAATGTGTATGTGGGTGTTTGCAGTGTACTATATATACGGTATTAAAAATCTAATGTTGTACCATAGAATTAAATTAAGCACAACCTGATTTGGTGTTAATATAGTTACGATAGATGAAAAACATTTTTCGCAGTTTATATATATATATATATATATATATATATATATATAACTGCGAAAGTTTTTACCATAATCCCATTTCCATCTTTAAATCTTTCGTCACCGGACACTTTGTCAACGGACATTCACCAACTGGACAGATTCTATATTTTGATAACCTTTTTATGCAAACACTTTTACTTTCCATTACTTTCTATTGTTTCTTAATTTTTAAAAATTTTGAATTTTGGCTATTCCCCTGCCAACTTATCCATCTATGTAATTCCTCTGATGATAAAATTTTAATCTTTGAAAAGCCAGGCTTAAGGAAAGAAAAATAAACATGTTTTTATCGAGTACACCTTGCATTGAACATTCGAAGATGAAATAGATTTGTCATCCGCACATTTTTATCTCTCTTCTTTCATTTATCTTATACATATATATATATATATATATATATATATATATATATATATATATATATATATATATATATACTTGTTGGTTGCATTCCATTGACCCCCCCCCCCAAAAAAAAAAATCAATACACAATCATCATTTTTTATTATTCATTATTTATTTTTATATAAAATTATTATGATAGAGATAATTTAATATTTTGAATATCGGCGGCTCCGGCTGATTGGCACCTATTTCATACTAGCCAGGGAGGGATTTGGACACATGCTAAAATCTAAGGTAAAAATAGCTGGGTGAGGGGACGGCTCGACACTTTTAGCTGAATGAGGTACGGTTCCGTTATGTCCTAAAGTACCATCCTCTCACTCATCACCCTTTCTTTCTGAAGGAGGTGGGATTTATTGACGCTCGCCTTAGATGCCCCTACTGAGGAATGACGACGGGTCCGTTCTAGGCCATTTTTGTCCCCTTCCACCCCCTCCCGTTAAATTAAGTTTATGTCTAACTTTGCTGCAAGTGAGAAGCAGTTGCACAAATTATAAATGTGTATATTTTTATTGTAGTATGCACATGTCTGCTAAAATCTAAATTAAGAGTGTGATCAACTTTAAATGAAGAACTTTTGAAATAGACAACTGAATTAGACCAAGGTTTAAGCGCCAGATGTTGGGCGCAAAACCGTAATCTATATATATATATATATATATATATATATATATATATATATATATATATATATATATATATATATATATATATATATACATAACACTCAATGTCTGTGTGTATGTATGTAATCTGTGGTGTTTGTGTGTTGCCTATAGAAAGAAAGGTTAAAGAATCTACATAAAATTTAAAAGTGCATTTTTATGTAAAATTTACCAGGAAAAACAGTGGAAATATTCCCGAACTTCTAAGTGCACACCTAAGGGGACTATGAGCGCAAAACCCACTTAAAACATTAAATATATCCTATTTTTATGAAATTTAAATTTTATGGGGAAGACAATGGAAGTGGTCCCGAATCTCCATGTGCTTAATATCTACCTCCTCCCACCTCTAAGTGACTCATAGTGACAGAACCCCTTTAAAACTTCAAATACGTACATCTGATTTTAATGAAATTGACACCATATTCATAAAACCCAAACTCATAGAGTTTTTCAATATTTCAGCTTCTTCTGATTAAATTAGGGGGCGAAATGGGGAAGAGAGACAATAAAAACAAAGAAAGTAATATGGTGGTGTAAGTTTAGTGAAAAAGTACATGGTAGTGATCCTCATTCAATCCTGAGCAACGTCAGGTTTTCCTACTAGTCTATATATAAATGTCACTGTGTGTGTGTCCTACACAGAGAAAGGTTAGAAAATCTACATAAAAACAAAAAGTGTATTCATATGTAAAATTTTCCGAGGAAGACGATGGAAGTGGTCCTGAATTTCTAAGTGCACCCTAAGGAGTATATGAGGGCAGAACACCCATCAACATTTCAAACATATCCTATTTTGATTAAATTTAAATCATATCTATAAATGCTTCCGGGTAAGAGAAAAGAAGTGGTCTCGAATCTCTAAGTCCCCTCCTAAGGGAGCTATGGGAAGCGGCGAGAACTTTCCTTAAAACTTCAAATATAACCTATTTTATGAAATTTAAATCATATGTATGAAATTATCCGGGGAAGACAATGGAAGCGGTTCCGAATCTCTACGTGCCCCTCTGTGTGTCGAATCTCTACGTGCCCCCGGAGTGGAATATGGGGGTAGAACCCCCTTAAAACTACATACGTGTACGTATATCCGATTTTAATTAAATTTAAACAACTAATTCAGAGAGTTTTCACAAATTTAATTTTATTCCGACTATATCAGGGGGAGAAACGGAGTACAGTACAAAAAATATGGTGTTATGAGCATTATTTTTAATGGCAATCGCTTTACTTGATGCAAGGAGCTAACAAGAACGAAAGATGATCATCTCAAAGACAGGAGATGCCTTATTAGACCAAGGCTATAGGTAGGAGGAAAACAGTCAGCAGGAAGAGAGTTCCACAAGCTTGCCGTTCTTAGAAAGAAGCTACTTGAATAGGAAGCTGTATTACAATGAGGTATAAAAACAGCGAATTGATGGAGACCATGGTGAAAAAGGTCAGAGTACAGATTCAATCCCGAGCCACGCCGGGTCTTCCTGCTATTGTCTTATGTACAACTGTCCACCAAAATCTGAGTCCATTGAAAAAACCGCGCAAAGGGGCAAATTGGGTTTCTTGTGAACTTTTGCTTGAAAACTGAACACAATATTCTGATGTCTTTAATCGTCTCTCAACTCACGATATTCATTTGTTTCGCATTGCATTGTTACAGGTGATGGGTACTGCATGTTAACAGAAGACGAAAAAGGCATCAGTTAACATAAAGGTGATAGATCGGCACCAGTACGAACACCAGAACTCTATTCACAGAAATCCTTGCTTTGAGTTTGATGAAATATAAAAGATGTCGTCCATTACATGCTAATGGGATCTGGAAGCCATCGTCACGGTAGACGCTTATTGTCAGCGACTTGATCGGTTCAACGGAGCGTCATGTCAACAGTATTCTACTTTGATAAACAGAAAAGATGCTATTCTCCAGCATGACAATGCGCCAGGAACCGTTCTACAAAAGAAACCCTAGACCAGATCAGATCTTTGGGATGGAATGTTCTTCAATATTCTGCATGTTCACGAGATTCAACACCTACACGTTTTGATTTGTTTTAACCACGAAAACATGCCATAAGTAGCACGGACATTAGGAAACCAAAAAAGGTGAAGATTCTAAAGCTTTCGTTGTGCAACTATTCCAGAGGGAAAGAAAATCATTTTTTCCTACTAATACTCTTGTGAAAAGTATGAATCCATGTATCCTCCCTCCAGCTATGGATTAAATAGTAGCGTCGACTCTCAAACCTTGGTATTTACACCCCCCTCTCACCGCGAGAAGATGTGACACAAGGCCAGAAAGTGAAGAAGGAATAAGTCAGCACACAAGTGAATTCTGGCCTTTTAAAAAATGCCGTCCTGTCGGCATTTCCCTGGTGAGGGCACCACAGGCAGTTAGTCATAAACTAACTCCTCAAAGCGAAAAGTCAAGGCCTGGGAGGGTGGACCACCCTGAGCTGAACAGAACAAATACCCTAGCCCGATAGAAAAAAAAGGCCACCGCAATGGACCAGTGTCTGTCGGACTGATTGTCGAGGACAGATCCTCGATTGGTATGCTAGGCATAAGAAAGAAGGCGGACTTCTTCGACTCTCAAGCCTTGGTTATGCAACTATTTTATGAGAAGGAGAGCTCCGAAATAACACCAGTCTTTCTCTGCTTATTCGAGCATCGTTTACAGTTGTCTTGCACTTCTCATTGCCACTAGACTCCAGCAATGTCAGTCCAGAGTAGATGCGCAATCTTTGTTTCACTCCACACTCCTCACGGAGACCACTATTACATAGAGTATCCTTCGGCTCTTGAGACTGAAAGAGATCTTAACTTATGCAGAATATTTTTTATTGATGCATGACTACTTATCTGGTAGCTTGAGTGGGTGTTGTTCGTACCAGTCAAGGGTACGCCCTAAACGATAAGTTCAACAGTGGCTTTGTTGCTGTTGCTCCCTGGGTTTACTTTCTTTCTGAGAAGGCTAATCGTCTGAGGCGCCCCTACCGGGGAATGCCGACGAGGCTGCTCAGACATTGTTTGTAGGCCAGAGTGCACTACACCTAGCGCGCTGGTATTTCAAAACCTGGCCTGACCTTGTGTCTAACTTCCTGTATAGGAGAAAAATAAACATGACTAGTTAAAGATTATTGATAAACAACCAGATTGTCAGCTGTTTGTCCAACTTTAGTGAATACGAACGAAGTATTTGGAGGCATGTGGAAAGAGAACTTTAAAGGGAAACCTTTCTTTGAAGCCCGATGAAGGAAACGATTAAGCAAGGTTTAACAGTAACATTAATCATATTTATTTAGTAGTGAGGTTCGAAAGAGATGTTGTACAGCTGTATACAAGAAATGACGGAGAGAGAATATTATCTGCGATTATCTAATGGGTCTGGCTTGTTTAAAGTTAAAGGAATGGTGTTATGTAATGTATGGGAGAATAGTGCATTTAAAGAACTGCTAGTTTCTTTAATCAGCACTCATAAACTAAAAAAAAAACCAATAAAACAACGTAATGGCTTCTACAATTTACCTCCACATATTTCGAATTTTAATGCCATCATCCCAGGCATTACCAACTTTTTGGGAAGTTAGTGGCAGTGTAATATACGATCGTTCGCCATGATACAATCTTCTCAGATATTACCTTCTTATTTGGAGGCAGTGTTATATATGTTTGTTTGTGATGATCCTATCCTCACAGGGTAGAAGAAAAAAAAACGGCGAGTGTTTCGCTATTGCGGTTAAAAAACATCCCTCAAATGACCACGAAATCTTTGCTCACAGATACATGCTTTTTTCACCACAATCTCCATGGCCGTACGCAAGGTTTCAGGTCATTAACATCGGATTTTAAATACTCGCTTTTAAATTGCTGGAGGTTTATTTGCGTAAACCCGTTCTTTCAAGTAGCCCCACAGAAAGCAGCTGGTGTGATTCCCTCGGATTCGCAGGACCTACCCCCACAACCTTCGGTTTTATTTTAATTTCCAAGAGATGATCTAAAACCTGAAAATGATAATTAAATTAAAACGATTTAACACAAACATGTCATAACTTTCTCAAAACGTAATTATATTTTTTAATAAAATGATAAATTATAGGATATGTTAATAAAAGCTATTTTGTTTCTTTCAACTTTTCAGTCGTCATTATGTACAAATGTTAAAAAACAACATTTACTTAAAGTACATGTTGTATCAGTATAAAATAATTCGCAAACCCAAACCATGTTTTTAGATGGCGATTTTCATGAAGTTCAGTTGTCTCAATCAATTTGAGGATCAAACGCGCCAGATGAGGTCACGTGGTCTACCGAACGTCGGGGCCATCAATATGTACAATACCAGATATTATAATTACATTATATGTACAATACCAGATATTAATATAAGTGATAAAATGTGATTATCAATTATATAAACGACGAAGGACGAAACATGGGGATGAACAGCGTGCATGCATGTTAAAATGGAAATGCATGAAATATCGAGGGAATAGAGGGGTCACCAGTCAGCAAGTGCTAACTTAACACATGTACACCGTTTTGTAAATGAAGAATCGAGGAAAACATGATTAAGTAACAAAACATTTATATAAATATAATTTTACACGAATATAAAAGTCATTTTTAGTCAAGAAATGTTCATTTAGAAAATGTATGCAAACTTGTGTTTTCTAGAAAATGTTCAGTAAATAAGCAGACACGAGGGCTAGGGATGTGTATGTCTACGTATTTGTTAGTGTAAATATGCGTGTGTGAGTAATATACGTATGCGAGTGGCACTATGTATGTTTGGGTCTACCATTGTTTTGTTAGTGCGTGTGAGTGAGTAGCAATTTGCTCCAGTTCGCCTGACTTTTGTTGTTTACCTGATGTGTTAGCGTGGAGAAATGTGTGCACGAGATGATGGAGTTTGGACGTGCGTTTGAAGTGTTCCTTTACGCCCCTCCCCCTGGCCAAAGGTATTGGGGGAGAGGGCATGCGTTCTGGTCCTCTTACGATGTCCGCCGGCCTGGACTGCTTTCGTTTGTTCCGTTTTTATTGATATCTCCAACTTCGCGTCGGATTGTTACATTTTGGGTTTACATTGAGCATGAACTATTTTCACTGGTTGAAAAATGTCAAGTTAACATATTCTTGTGAAAGTATGACTAAACGAAACGGAGAAAGAAAGAGAGTAGCTATTCAAGCCAGTAGCTTCTTAACATTAGTTTGAATCGCATCTCTCTTCACCACAGTCGTTCAGTCCTTCAGACTTCATCTGACGAATTTGGCTTTCAAAACACATAGTCCCTGCTGTTGACAAGACATGATAAATAGAAGTGGGTTTCTTCACTGGACAACACCTTTTGGAGAAAATCAGGCATTTTCTTCCGTTCACCATGCCATCTCATTGATTGTTTCTTTTTTTGAAACGTTATTCTATCAACCTCGAAAAGCATAGAATAATACCATTAATATTGGCGGATTTATTAAACCTCCAAATGGGTGACGTTTATACCAAGACACCCTGTATTATTTTGTTTTAAATAAATTATTTTCATATAACTCACTAAAAGACTTTACTACTTTTCGTCTGACGTTTTCTTCGTTCCAATTTTTATATACACTAGTTTTACAAACCGCCCATCTTGGATCTATGCCAGTATGTCGGCTAATTTACTAATTTAAAAAGTGTTTTCTTTTTCCTATTTCTTACATAATACTAAATTAATTTTAACGCCAATATGTTCAACATGTCATAATCTAAAAAAAAGTACAATTTTTAAGTTACTGCATATCGTCTATCCGATCAAATTACATGTATCGGGAAACGACACGTTTACCTCAAGTGCCCACTAGAATTCACCCCCCCCCACACATCATTCTCAAACCACAACAATACGATTATGCCATATTGCAAGATGGTGACTCACGCAGTGCGATGCACTCCACGGAGTTCAGTGACTTCTGCAGGACTTCATCTGGCGCTTGAGATAGGCAGAACACAGAGTTCATGTTATTAACACGCCCTGATAGAGAGAAGTGGGCTTCATCACTAAACCACATCTATTTGGAGGTCAATAATTCCACCAATATTAATGATAATGTCATCTTCTACTAACTCTGAAAAGTACCGAATAATATCATTAATATTGACCGAGTTATTCACCTCCAAATAGGTCACGTTAATACTGAGACACTGTATTTCGTTAACATTTCTTCCATATCATTGAGAAAGTAGGGGATGTGATTTGTAAATAGTGGAAGTAGGAGGATTAAGAGGTCATATTTTCAAAACTATTGGGTGGGGGTATAGAACACGTGATTTGAACACAAATCTTTTTTAGATAACACCGTTTTGGAAATATATATTTCAATTGATCCGTGATATTTTTCACGGGTCCAGCTAGTAAATAATGACTACTATATTAATAAAATTGTATTTGTGTGTGTGTGTGTTTCTCGCCTTTACGTGACTTTAACATTATTATTTTTTTTATTTACTATTAATCGATTATTTATTGAAATTAAAAAAAAATGCAATACCGTAAAATAAAGCGTATTTAAAAAAAATCATATAAAAAACTTAATTACGAAATTAAATCCTCCAAAATGCATTTCAGTTTCTTTGTAAAATAAGTTAGCCATTTTAAAATGTTGTTCATAGTTGAAAAAAAAAAAGAATGAATTACTTTATGAACCTTCGAAATTTGAAAGGAATGTGGAAGAATTTAAATTGTTTAATCGTGTATTAATAATTGAGAGTTTTGGAAGCTGTTTACATCCAAATATAGAGTAAACAGAGATTAAAACGACATACTTCTCGGTCTTCATGCTGGGATCAAATTGTAGTATCTGTTCAGTCATCGGTCAGTTAACGAGAGGTTCTTTTGACTGAGGAAATTTTTATTTTTGTTCTAATCCAGATTGCCTCTTTTAAAGGAGCTGAATTCCCCCACATTAAAAACCAACCTTGTGTCTAACTCTGCCCCCGTGAGGAAGAAAGTAAATAGGGACATGACTTTAATAAAATTAGTTATAGTTTTTATAGCAATTCAGTTGAATTAATGATTTAATAACAAAACGATATTGTAATGATTCAATTTAATTTTCAAAAACCTATTTTGAAAAAATAAGTGAAGCAAAAATGAAAGTAAAAAGACTCCCGAACAACGCCGGGTAGCTACACTTAGTAATCAATAACACGATTTGATCAAAATGGGTCATGGCCATTTTGATCAAATGATCTAGAGCATGTTCAAATGGGGAAACGCGATCGTTTTTAAAAGATGGTTAACTGAAGATACGCCACCTGGTGGTGATTATAAATTTGTCTCTTCGTATTGGGCGACTGGTAAGCATTTCCCCGCCTTTTTAATCAGTAAAAGGTGATTTGGCACTAAATAAACATTCGTTCTTCTCGTTCGATATTCTTTTTCATTTCTATATACATTTTTATAATTCACGGTAAATGTATATATGTACCAATTGGTCAATAGCCAGCTAAGATATGATATAATTTTTCAGGCCTTTTAGCCTGACAATTCCCTACAGGGATGAAACGAGGAAGCATCTGTGTAGTTTAATTGCTATAAATATGGTTTCATAATTACTATATATATATATATATATATATATATATATATATATATATATATATATATCACATATAAATGCTCTGTACCCTGTAATCGAGTATCATCGAGCTTGTTTTTATTGGCCTAATCCCGGTCTTCACCGAATAATCTATTTTCTAAGTGAAAAATCTAAATCCATATATATATATATATATATATATATATATATATATATATATATATATATATATATATATATATGATGAAAATTATAGATATTAAACCCAAAGTAATATATATATATATTCATCTAAATAATTTTGGGTTTTCTTTTCTCATTTTCCACACACACACACACACACACACACACACATATATATATATATATATATATATATATATATATATATATATATATATATATATATATAACAGAATTCGTCTGTTTAATTATACCTTTTTTATTTTTTCTATTTTTCTCATGTTTTTTTGTATTAAAATCTAAAATATTAATAAATGTTCCATAGGTTTCACGAACATTTTCGATTCTTCGTCGAATCATCCTTCAGTGTTAAAAGCATAAAACAAAATAAGCTGAAGAAATAAGAACATTTGTAAAAAAGACGGCGGAGAAACGCGCAGAGAACGTTTTTCGCATTGTTCCAGGAAAGTCGTTGACTATTTAAATTCACGACGCTGGTGTGGCATCACAGAATAAAATCGCATTACGTTAATCAATTTTAAATGTTGCCACTAATTTCATACGTGATGTTATTAATTTTAGGTTGTTGTGTTTTTATGTATTTTATGCCGTCTTTTTAAAAAATTCTCTTCTTTCTCCAGCTTTTTTTGTTTATTTGCTTTTGACACCTGAGGATGAGTCAACGAAGAATCGAAAACTTTTGTGAAACCGATGGAACATTTATTATTCTGTTTGATTTTTATACAACAAAGACCATCAGACATTATTTTTAAATATAAAAAGGTATAATTAAACGAACGAATTCTGTTATTTTTAACAATGTTTGCATAAATGAGAAATTGCTGCCTAAATACACACAATATATATATATAAAGTAAACAATATAAATGTAAATTTCTGAATAAAATGTTTGGATTGTAGCTTTTTATTTCCATAACCTTTTAGATTGTAGTATTGGTAACCTTAAATAGGCAGAGTTTAAAATCTACCATAAAAAAGGTTTCTTTTAAAAGATTTTCAAGTGGTCTTAAATTTTTGATCAGGAGTATATATATATATATATATATATATATATATATATATATATATATATATATATATATATATATATAAGTTAGGTTTGTGTATATGTTTGTATATTTATATGAATAGGATTCGCTTGTAACCTTACTAACCGATCATTATGAATATTTAAATACAACTATTAGGCGTAATGGTGGGTAATGTGGGCTATTTTATTTTACTTTAGTATTATGTAGAGGAAGTGGAAGCTTTTCGTTAAAATCCATATGCCTACGATTTCGTGAAATTTTAACAATAGGTATTTGACATCAATTGATAAATATTCTCTTCATTTCAGTTTCTTTGTGTTCTACAGGTGATAGATGTTCGCCTAAGAGAAAGGGGCCACAGAAGAAATTGAAAATGTCTTTGATTTTGGGTTCGGCCACACAGAATTGGATTTTAAAAAATGTCGCTTTAGACGGGAGTTAAAGCTGAGAGATAAAGACAAAAAAAAAGAATGTTTATAGATTGTCTGTAGATAGGCCCTCTTCAAATGGACAGTGACTAGCTGTTATGTTAAGTTGATATCTGGATGGTCCTTCTGGGTGATCGAATGGGGATGATTGAGAAAAAGACCTGAATCTAAGATTTCCGGTCAAAAGTAAATATATTCCAAGAGATTGGCAGGGGTTGTCAGTTAGTCTTGACCCTCTGGGCGTCACAGAGACAGTTTTGTTTTCTGGGGGCTGCCAAAAGTTGGGTCTGTGTGTCTTTCTCAGCAAGATGGGCGCTGGGACTGGTGCTTTTGATCGGACAAAAATCTCTGATTTGGCAAGTCTGCTGTTCAGAAACGAGTACCAGTGTACTCTCCATAGATTAACCTCTGTTATCTGTTTTAAACTGGAGTTGTGGTTTTATTTGGGGGGAGAATTCTTCTGTTGCAGCATTGACTCAGATCACTGCAACCCGTTTCAGAATCGAACAACAACCTTAGACCAGCACAATGAGCTAACGATCGCGGCCTGTGCAGTGAACGCAAACAGAACTCGTTAATAGTTGTAAGATAGATAACTCATATAATATTCCTGAAATTAATCCCTCTTTACATTATCTATTTATTTTCACGATGCGTTACGTGTACTTTTTCGTCATCAAAAATAAAAAGTTTACACGTATTACCTATATATTTGAACAGAAGTTTTTTTTTTATCTGAATGAAAATATGATTTTTTTTAAACAGTTATTTACTCTTATTAAACAAAATAATGTATCAATAATACTATTCTGTAATAATAGCAAAATTTGCTGCCGATAGAAAAATGGCTTAAATCCGTAATTGACATTTTCTGCAGAAAAGAAATAATTGTATTTGCAAAATAATAAAGCAAATCACATTACATTTTTTCTTTTAACAACATGGATCGACGCTAAAGAAAAGGAAATGGTTATTCAAATGAAGTATTAGTATTTTAGGACGGAAGCTATTTAGGCCTGAAGTAAGAAAACCGGACCACTTTATATATATACAAATGCTAAGACTGTAATATGTTGATTTAATTAGTATCCCTATGAATTTAAACCTATCTTTTTTGGTTTAGGAATAACTAAAAGCTTCTTTAGACAATATATATATATATATATATATATATATATATATATATATATATATATATATACTAGTAAAATACCCGTCCCAGAACGGTATAAGCAATGAATATAGTATTAGTTTTAAATTTTAATGTTTTTTCCCCTTTCTTTGGGAGTATAGTACCGTTTCGGTGGCACCCCACTAAATGGTATAGTTAAAAACATGTACCCTCGTTACATACCCTTTTGCCTAGGATATATATTCCATAAAAACCAGTTGTAAGGGAGGCAACTCTTCCTTAAAATATGAGTTATTGCCCTTGCTCATTTTTAGTTTTTCAGCGATTAACTAAAAATATTTCATAATATAGATTGTCTGGGCCGGACTAAGTAATTAAAAAAAACTGTAGCAAAGTGTGTTATTATATTGCCAATAACATGATACAAAAATCACAAGTAAAACGTCCCCAATAAGAAACAAAGTTAGATTTATCACCTTAAATACTATTTAGCTCCAACTTTTAAAATCCGACCGACATCATTTTATAGGTAGAGTTTTCTATTTTTAACCGGAAAACGCCATATTGTCCAGATAAATTAATATGATTGAGCCAAAAACTAAAATTGATTTTATTTCTCCATTACATTACTTTGGAGTGAATTGTAAAAATAATTCCCTTTGATTTGAGTTGTGTAGTCGGAACGTATAAGGTCCGAATCCGACTCTTAAGATTCCAAAAATTCCTTCTTCGACTCTTTGACTTCCAAAATATCCGACTCCGACTCTTTATTTTAAAGTCACACAATATTCAGTGATAATTGGAGTCGAACTAAAAATCACAATCCGACTCCGACTCCCAGCATTCTGATGAGTTTGACTCCGATTCTTTTCAAAACTTCCGACTCCATCCGACTTCGACTCCGCAAATTGGCTTTTTTACGCAAGTTAATGGGTTAACGAGGAAAACTCTTTTTTAGTTATTTGATATTGTAAATACAGTTCAGAATTTTTAAATAATCTGTAAATACATTAATAAAATCAAGTAATTATTTTATTTTTTTGCTAAAATTTTGAACGTTTGGTTGCTTTTACTGTGTCACGTGTTTATAACACATGACATGATGATCGTTTTGCTAAACATTAGAAATTTGATCTATAAAAGTCACCTATTTTAGGGAGTGTAAAATAAATGATTTTCATATTAAATTTGTTGGGTAGATATGCGATACGAACGAATGTAAAAAGTTAATAGCTTGTATAAGCTACTCTCTTTCTTTCTCCGTTCGTTTCGCTTACTCTTTCCTTTTCATTTCTTTCTTTTCTGTACAGAGTGGAAATGGGAGACAGTCAAATCAATAGCTTTGTGCTACGTCCGCTTCCGCAAAAGAACACCATAGAGAAAAGAAAATTGAAACAAAAAACACAGAAAACAAACATATGGGCATACACACTTTCAACACTTATGTCTTCTCGGACACTGAGAACATTCTAAAAACACGAGAACTTTTCTAACGAACAAATTAATCACTTTATCTATATTACACACCACTTTTTGTCCGGCCCTTCTTAATAATACAGCACCGCCATGTTGAATTGTTTTTATTTTACGAGATTTTTTACTTGATTTTTTGTTATAAGTGGTAAAAGAAATGTGCGAAAGTTTGGCCATACCTCGTGATATGATAACCATAAAAATATTGTTTCTCCATAATGACAACATGGTGGCGTGTCTCCAGATTCCTACGTTCGATACCGGATGTTACATGATCGAATTTGGCAATGAATTGATTCGGACACGACAATAAGCCACGGTATGTTGTTGCTGTTAACAGCAGGTGTGATGACCGCATCGTGTTCAGTTCGGTTTTTGACATCGTTTTGAAACGTGTTCCAACAGCTGTTAAAAGTCCGTATTTACCTGCATCCTCACGAGAATAAAGTTGGACACAAGATCAGTTTTAAAAGAAAATAAATTCAGCTAAAAAAAAAACACTACTCTTGATGAGAACAAAAAATACCTGTGAAAAATAAGAATGTTTGGTATTCTAATTTTTCAAGATTAGCAACGCGTGCGTCGAGAATTTAAATTAATTCTCGGACCATGTATACTCTTACTAAGAAAGGCCGTTTATTACTTTGGCAATAATGCACGCCTAAAAAATAAAATACGTCGTTTATTAATTGTTTGTCTACAAAAAAAATATAAAAACAGTCAAATAAAACATATACTATACATATATTATACGTGTTAGTAAATATATTGTTCCCATACAAATCAAAATGCACAAGTTATTCACAAGAAGACAAATAATTATTTACTAATCATATTGCAAAAACTTACATTTTCCCCTTTTTTGTTAGAGGACGCGATCAAGGCAGGCCCCCTCTTATTCTTTATCCAGCAAGAAAATGAGAAAGAACTATGGTTTTAATTCTCGATCACGTGTTCATGAGAAAATTGATAACAAGAATCTTGTATTCACGACACTTGGGAATTTAAGCACAAGCGAACTTCTCATCAAAGGGAGATAACGGGTGGTCTTTACGCCTGTATGATCAGTCCCGTCAGCACTCCCTCACATGTGGTGCCTGGGAAAATAATCTCTGAGGTTCGATCAGATACTATACTTTGATCAAAGCCCGGAGACCTGGTTAAAAGCCTACGGAAAGCAGAGACTACCTTTTCGGGCTGGGACCAAAGTGTAATACCTGTTCGGTCTCAGGAGACCATGTGAGGAAATGCTGATGAGATTAAACGGACATTTTTGTTCCCATCCAGGGTGATCCTTTTTGAGGGGCTTGATTTTACTCACATTAACCTTGTGTCTAATTTTGTCCTTATTATGAAGCAATAAATAAAATCTTACCGGTAAAAGTAAGCGACCCCATGGTTGCCAGTTAATGATTAACGACCCATAAACTTTTCCAGGTAACTTTAAGCGACCCTAACGCGATCCTGTCCCTGTCCTGATGGGGCACGCACACTGGGCGAGTTGAGTTGGCTTCATTCGAAGAAGAAAGTTTCTAAGGAATATTAAATTCACAAGCGGTCCACAGTCGCATGTGTATCACGCTCAGGCGAGGTAATTTTTAATGACGTTATTTTTTTTTTTTTGTAAGGAGGTGTCGGCATCCTCTCACATACATGGTATTTCCAAATGGTCACCCATCTGGTACTGATCACGCTCAATGTTGCTTAACTTCGGTGATCTAACGAGAACCGGCGTGTCAACGTGGTCGCTAGTATTTATATAATTTTCACAAAGTGGGGGAGAGAAAAAGCGGAAGAGCTAGACTGGCCTTTAAAATAGCCTGGGCAGCTTCGTCAGCATTTGGCAGGTGTCTTGAGTAATTGGCAATAAATCAACCCCTTCCCAAATAGAGAAGGCAAGGCTTGGGAGGATAGACCTCCTAGTACTACCCAAGATATATACCACAGCCCAATAGATAAAGGCCACCGAAATGGTCAGTATATGTCGGACCGATTGTCGAGAACGTATTCTCGACTGGTATTTGGGCGGAAGAATCATCATACAACTTCCGCCGACTAAATTATTTTAGAATCCACTTCAGTATATAGGTCAGTATTTAGTATATGGGGGTCGCAAATCTTTACCTGATCCCATGAAACATATTTTCTAGCATGTCTATAATAACTTGTTTCAAACAAACAACAGAGAGAGAGAGAGAGAGAGAGAGAGAGAGAGAGAGAGAGAGAGAGAGAGGGAGAGAGAGAGGGGGGAGTATGGTCAAAATTGCGTAGGGAGAGACACTTTCCCGAAATATTTTTGTAGTTCGTTTAGTTACCACTTTACGGGTCTAAAATCTTATTCCATTTCGACTGCTGCCACATTAAAATTGGATGGCGTTTGAAAATCAAATACGCCAGCATCCAAAGACAACTTCTTCCAATAATCCAGTTTCAATTTTATTAAAACAAAATAAAATAAATATTAACCTTTTCACTGTCCATTTGAAATTCCAATCAAAGTGAAGAAAAATCACTTTTTATTAATTATACAAAATTTAGTTGTTTTTTCTATTAAAAAAAACACAAAAAAACGAAAGAGAACACCCACAAACAAAGCAATTAAAAAATTAATAACTCTTAAAATTAACGCAATTGATTTTTTTAATGGAGGGATTCATTGATTATTATTAATGAAAAGAAACCTGGATAAAAAGGAGTGCTTCATCGTGTTTCACAAAACAGCGACTCATCACCAGAACAGAATTAATAACCAATTCTCGAACTTCACCACCCCTAAATAATTAAAATGGACTCCATGTTGTCGGAATCATTGGTTGAGAGGCTATTTCGATCTAACATACACAGCTGATAATAATTCCTGCTTGTTTTTATAAAAAATACTAAAATATCCGTCCCGGACGAGTTCATGATATGATTGTTTAGTTCAGAGGTTTCAAGCACGAGTCCCGCAGGCCGCATGCGGCCCGCAGACTGTCTTTTTACGGCCATTTTCGTGACCTATATTTTCCTCAACTTTTAATGTTTATTAGAGTTGCTTCTCGCCATTTTCCATACGTATCCTGAAATAGGATGTGATTTTTAATATATTTTTAAAATTATTTTGCTGTAATATGTCTCCATACAGGCAACGCTAGTTAAAACATACCTAGTTTTATATAATAATATCAACATTAAATTCTTATAGTGATGTTTATTTAAAAAAAGAAAGCGAACAACAGAAACAAATGTCAACATTATTATTGAACGTTTCCTCCGCGAGCTGCAGAATACACACTAACATGGCTGAGTGTCTTCCAAGCTTTACGATCTTGGGCCAAGGTGTTCGCTTGTTTCGTGTTCATGTTCGTTTATTCACAGACGTTGTCTATCCATCTTTTCTTTTGTCTACCTATATAATGCCTTCAGCGCATATTTTGAATAGCCCGCCACTGGAACGCTTAACGTGATTAAATAATCTCAAGACTTTACATTTGATGACACAGGATATTGATGGGATGCCAGTAAGTTTTCGCAACTCTGCGATACTGATGTGATCAGATAGTTTATGATGAGTAATAAAGTGCATAATGTGGTTTTGGGAAGTTTATACTTTCTGACTTATTTTACAGTCCAGTTGACACATTCAAGTCCGTATATGACTACATGAAGGACATATGCGTTATAGATTTTCGCTTTGATTTTGTATAGTAGGCGTTTAGAAGTTAAGGCGGTTTTGTTTCTTGTGAAGACGGCCCAACCTAAAGGAATTCCGTGATTTTCAGCTGTTTGTCCGTATACATAGTAGGACATAGATTTTGTGGTAGTCGTTCATTAATATTCTAAGTCGAAGTGATGTTTTCTGACGCAATTTTGTAAGACATTCAAGCATAAAACTTAGTGGACAAATCCGGTATAGACTGAAGTCTATTTGTACCAAATATGGTTAGACTGCAGAAAGGGTTGTGGATTTTATTAACGATTCCATGGATGGTATTATTTTATTTTAGTGGGGGAGAGTCACTATGTATAAGCAAAGAATAATATTAAAACTTATAATGTGTACCGTTGTTATTAATAATTGTTAAAACCGCTGCTATTAAAGAAATAGAGAGATGACAACTTTTACAAAGAAAGAAAGAGGGCAACTCTACAGCAACGAAGAGAGACAGACCAACCCTAATGCTTCTATCACGACAAGTCTTACAGGTACCGCTGTTTGCAAAAAAGAAAGGAAGAAAGAAAGAAAGAAAGGGGAAAACGTATAACCGAACTGCTACTAAAGGGTTAAATAGAACAACTCTACACACAGCGGAAAAAAGAGAGACGTAACGCTACCGTTACGACTGACTATACAACATAATTAATGTAAGAAACTGAAAAATTGTTTGTAGCACAATACATTGTCAACGACGGTCTAAAATTTGGAAGGAATTCTTGTTTTAACAACACCGGGATCACACTAGTAAAACGTTCTCAAAACTGCACGAATCTTTTTCTCGTCTATTCCGTCCCCCATCGTTTTACCTTCTTCATCGTCTTTTAAAGCGTACCGGTGTCCACGGCTGCAAATTAATAACACCTATAAAAATAGAAACACACAACTCTGAGCATGCACCTTTTCCATCTTGCAAATGGTCGCTCGACAAGCAAGACATGGCAGATGCTTCGAATCCACTAAGTGTTTATCTCTACGTAACAATTACGAATTTTCACTGACTAACTTTAAAATATTTTTCCATCGAAGTTTCTCAAAAGATGTCTGACGACATGAATTTGAAAATAATAATTTGAAGGTATTTACTCCGTATATTTATTTTATGGCATATCAACACTTTCGTAGCGTATTTAATATCAACACACAATATGTATTGCAAATGATTCATTGTGAAGGATTCATTTAAAAGAAAGTGTGATTTTATCCATTGTGTTGATAAAGAAACAACTCTTTAATCCCAATTCTTAATTTTTGCGAATGGATTACTTCCTTTTGTTTATTTTTCTTAGGCAGCAATTTTTATCGCAACGACTCGATCGTTGTGTAGATCTTAGTAGAAAAAAGCTTCTTCAAGCATACTCTGATATCGTCTACTCATTCATTACAATTTATTCTACTCATTCACTAGACAATGGCTTGGGAAAGTGTGGCTTCATAGATCGACCCTAAAAAAAAAAGAAGAATTATTGCTTAAGCGAATGGGTTAGATTTAAACTCGGCTTGCCGATTCCTTAGCCGACGTCGGCATCTCTCTTTTTTTCGTTGTGATTTTACTTAGTTTCGGGAGGCTATAACGGATTTGTTCCATTACGACCGTATCTAAAGGTGGATATTTAGTGCTGTACGGATGGCATAACGGTAATTCCGTTGTTTTAAAGAAAGTCACGTTCCCGAATATCGTATAGTAATTACTTTTCATCGACTATAAACAGACAATCAGGAAAACGGCCATTTTTGCCAGGAGAAAATACAGCAAGTGCCAAATCATACAAGATTCAGAAGAAGCTGCGTATTTTATAAGAGGTTGACTCACTCGATACATACATCAGAGAAGAATAGCAATATTATATATGTGTGGGTGAAAATAATCTTAAAAACGGTATTATTTCTCACATAGGGTCAGAGTAAGAATAAGGTTATAGTAGTGGAAAATTCCATTACAAAAATTAAGAAGTTTAGAATTAGGGCTACGTGTCAGAATATGACGGCAGACAGGAAGTCGCTATTGACACGTAGTAGATAAGCTGATAAAATGTTCTTCTTTATCTGGACCGGGGGTGGGTTGGGAAGTATATACACCGTATATTGGAAAATAAAAATTTAAACACCGAAATAATTGTTAAACCCTAATGCTTTTCTATTGTCATTTGAAATAACTTTTACAACCGCTGTTATTACGAAAAAGGGGACAACTGCAACAAGAAGAAAGAGGGAGAGAGAGAAACAGAGAGACGTCACTACCCACTGAGCAACAACTTACGACGTGGCAACAAAATAAGATATAATCTGTAATTATTCTTTTGCTGGCTTGCTTTTCTTCTCTTTTTCATCTGGTTTTTGGCATTTACGGTGCCACGAGTGTGTCGGACTCCAGGGTGGCCAACACCAGGCACCGTCTCACACCTGCTTCTTATGCAGTAAGGTCCAAATGTTGACATCTGTCAAGTTGCATGCAATCATATCACTTCTTACGCACTCGAGCCACATCATCCTCGGTCTACCATGTGCCCAAGATGTCCAGACGCGTTATTGACTTTATTCAAGAGGTGACACGCTTTGCGTGACCAAACCACCTGAAACGCCAAGTGTGTAAGGCATGCGTAATTCTCACCAATACCAAGTTTCTGATGAAGGACGATTGAAGGGATGGCCTTTCTTCCAGTTTGCAGTTGAACAGTCATTACACAGATAAGAGATGTTTCAAGCGGCAATTTTCTTTTTTTTTAATATAACCACTTCATTCAGGCTCAAATCTTAGAACGTAGTAGTAGTATAAAAAATATATTTATGGTAATTAAGTTACACACAATTGTCCATGTTGGATTTACGGAGAGAATCGTCAGGCTAAGCACTTAATCGTAGATGAAACATGGACGCCTCTGTGTAGCTTAATTACCATAAATATATTTTCATACGTATATATATATATATATATATATATATATATATATATATATATATATATATATGTATATGTATATATATATATACACCACATCACACACCATAATAAAATCATTAACAATACACAACATATCAACTCCACACCAACATCTGGCGAGACTCTATAACGTAGATAAGATATTATACGAACATAAAATACCTAATATTGCCTCCTCTTGGCTGTCATTGATTCGTCTATTTTTCTTTTAACTCACACGGTATCTGTAACCTTTTATCGCATTTTTATAGCCTTCGATATCCTAAACTATACATATATATATATATATATATATATATATATATATATAATTATTAATATTTATTTTATAAATATTATTATAAGCCCCTTTTACTAAAGGCCGGGCACTCTGAGTGAGTTTAATAACAAGCAGTACAAATAGCTTCATGCAAGATCCAACACAGTTTGTTGATCACTTTCAACTGCTCGTGTTAAATACCCGCCGACTCGGTATTTACAAAGTTAAATTCCTCCTTAATTATTAGCTAATTCGTTGTGGCTGACGGGTGAACGCTCTTGATTGCAAATCAGTGGCGATTTGTAATCGGGGTTCGAGCCCCCTGACCGTAGAGAATTAACTTCCTGCACTGAAAATTGCGTTAGCATGGAACATCGATGTCTGTAGGTAATAAATAATTAATATATATATATATATATATATATATATATATATATAAGATTGCACAGGTTTCTTTTCTTTAAGAATAACTTATTAGTTTTCTTTATTTTAACTAAAACTCAATTTCCAAATATAATAAACTTTGAAATGGCTCATTTTATGGTTAAGCTTTTATAAATCATCTCTATGAAGAGTAACTCTGAATTCCTCAAGCGAGAATAAAGACAAGTCCATCCTCTCTGATAACAGTATAACAGCTGACTTTTTATTTGAATGTTTTGGCGCCTTTCAATGAGTGTGTGCACGTATGTCAAGAGTTTGTGTGCTGATAACCAGAAATGTGTCAGCCAGTTCCGAGTCTCAGCTTCCGATTTGCAAAGAAACATCTAAACCCCGAGAAAATGTTGATTAAAGAATTAGTCCTGAACTTTGCCGCTAAAAATAAAACACCTAAAAGGATTGCCGAGTCATGATCTATTTGTATTAACTAAAAGGAGCCTCTCCTCCACATAAATAATTTATCTTAGCTTTTTCGGTACGTTTTAGAAATAGGTCTCCAAGAAAATTTCACCGAACACTTCCGAGACTGACGAACGTTAACGAACTTCACCGAACAATCTACACAATACGGACCGTTTTTTTTTTAATTTTTACCCTAACCCTAACCTAACTCTAACTTAACCATGAATTAACCCTCACCTAACTATGAACTAAGTTTTAGTTTGCAAAGGCGATTTAGTTCTGTTTGTATTGTGTAGAAGCCTAGGAACTTTATTCGGCTTTCTCCGTTCGTAGTCGGAACTGCTTACGTCACGACTACGTCACGACTGAAAATTTATGAATACCTGTTCCTAAAAAGCACCGCTTTTCCCCCGGTCAGTAAACCTGACTGACCGCCCTTAATCAGTAAATTAAAACTACAATGGCACTCGCCTCTATGCCAACATCTGAAGGCCGGCTTTTACTGTCTTCCATAGTGTAGTATCCATTCTTCCTTTTTTTGCAACCATAAGCAGTTATAACATTGATAACATCCCCGGAGAAGGCGCCGTTTGAAAATGATGATGACCATTGACCGAATTGTACAAACAATTTCTACAAATTTATCTCTGTTTCATTTCGTCGATATTTGCACGTACCTCTCCATTGTTGATATCTTCTGTCGTGAGATTTGCTTCCAAATAAGATCAAGTAATTGTATGTAGATAATGAAACGACATTTTAATTCTTTGTTTGCAAAATGTTGGGAAAATGAAAGAAAAAGTAATAAAAAAGACTATACAAGACAAAGATTAATAATACATGTATTGCAATTATGATACAAGAGACGTCTTGCAAACAAAGTGTGTTTGCGGCTTAGATAAAAGACCGACTTATCTGATACTGTCCGTTTAAATATGGCAGGATATTGTCCATCTATGTATGGCAGCATTTGCTAATAGGGTTTGTGATATTTTAAAATCACAGGGACGGCTCTGTAAATACCCTTTTTCCGAACGAAAACTATTTAAAAAGATGACGAGAATTGGTTTTTCGCTTTTGTCCCGTGAAAAGTAAGTGCATGGTAATTGATCAAAGAGAATTGTATTGCTTAATCAAATGGAGCTATTTTAGAAGTTAAAGGGAGGTAATCTATGAGCAAAATAGACAAGAGGAGATAATCTATTTTAGGAGACAATGTAAGTAACCTATTAATATACTCCCTTTTTTATAACGATTAACATGTACGATACATCCTTACTTCTTCATTGTCGCGGGCAACGGACTCATTCATCTTTACAGCGATAGTATTTTTGTGTTGAATTTTAAACGCACTTGAGTAAGTGCAGTGTAAGGCTGTTGTCAATTTTATTTATAAGTAACTAAATCTATTTAAATAAGCATTACCCTCTTATTTACAACTAGCTGGCTTTGCAATTTAATTCGTATTCACTACTTGAAATCATTGAAACGAAACTTATAATAATAATATTTTTTACCTTAATCCGATTGGCAACAACCCTTGTAATTAGGCTTACGGTTCCTCTACCCCTTTTTTTAAATTATCTTTTGAGACTGAAATTCGCGACAATCTCACCCCCAAAATCGCCCGTCATGACGTAAATCACGCATGCTTAGCTAAATAAATTTAACGATCACAAACGCATAGATAATAAATCGTACAATCAGCAAACACACGTAAAATCTATACAGGTAAAAAGAAAGGTAAATTTTCTTGCGTTTGGTAACAGTTATTTGTCGTCTATTTGTTTTTGTTTTGTTTTTCATTTCTTTTTTGTTGATGACTATAATGCACCCTTGCCAAAACTACTTGTTATTTATAAAATGATTTATTCTTAAAAACATCACCGCGCTAACAGTTCCTTTTAATTATTTGACCTCATATTGCAAATGTTATTTTAAACTTTTCTTTGAAAGCAAAAATATTTTTTCTAAGAAACCTTCCGACCAGTAATATACCTCTACAGGGGCAACACTGTGAATAACACTAGTATATATCTCTATGTTTATAAAGTTAGGTATGCGTATATATTTGTATGCACAGGATTCACCCCTAAACTATATAACCGCTCATTATCAACTTTGGAACACAGCTGCTAGGCGTAAAGAGGTCCAAATGCAAGCTATATTTATGTTAATTTAGTTTTATTCATATGAAGTAAAAAAAGACGGAAGCCTTTCATGAAAATTCAGATTCCACCGATTTTTGTGAAATTTTAACAATACGTATTAGACATTAATTAGTAAATATTCCCCAAATATCAGTTTCTTTGAAGCATTTCAAATGTGTTTTCAGGGCATAATATAAACACAGCCTCCTATTTGAAAATTCAAATATATCAAATTTGCATTGGATTTGATTTTAATCTGCGCAAGGGGATATAAAAGTGGTGCAAATCTGTTCTGTTCCTGGAATTTGTTTTACCCGTCCTGGGACGAGTATTTTTCTAATATATATATATATATATATATATATATATATATATATATATATATATATATATATATATATATATATATAATTTTAATGTTATATATACCTTAGTTAATGAAGTAAGTAAATTTCCATAAGTTCGTCAAGAAACAATTTTTATTGGCATTACAATTGTTCTGCGCTTCTCAAAGTTATAACGTCAACCATTGTTTTTATTTTTTTTAAATTATGTAATATATATATATATATATATATATATATATATATATATATATATATATATATATATATATATATATATATATGTGTGTGTGTGTTTGTGTGTGTGTGTTTGTGTGTGTGACTTTTTCCGTTCATTTTTCTTTATCGCTCAAAACAATAAGTAACAGAAATAATGTATCGATTTATGAGCGATGAAATGCCCCAGTAATTATGGCAAGGTTCCGTATCCTGACGGTAAAGGTGCCAGACTTTAGTAACTGGTCGCGGTTTCGAATCCCGCCAAAATTCGGTCACGCTGAGGAGTCGTTTAGACGGCAAAACGCGCGTCCGTGGATGATTACATAAAACAATATATATATAGACGTTTCCATACATAGGTTGCGACACAGTGGAAGGGAGGTGACTCCCCGTAAGATTTAGGAAAATGTTTCACCGTAGATATCTAAATTCGTTCATTGGTCTTTATCACCCAAAACAATAAACACACACACACACACACACACACACACACACACACACACACACACACACATATATATATATATATATATATATATATATATATATATATATATATATATATATATATATATATATATAAAGGTGACTCGAACTGTGCGACTAGCAGAACAGTTATCTCCACACTGACGATTCCTGAAAATAATGAAACATATATAAATGTGAATAAAAATTTAAAATACTTATTATAAAATTATTTAATAGCCCTCTTACGACTGGGCCCTTTAAGATAATTAAAATAAGCTGCCAAATAATGCATAAAATGCGAGTTCCGTCCATTGCTGATACCGAACACTGTGTGACTGCTTGTAAATACATTAACAGACTTTAATTCTCCTCTTTCCGCATACCTGTTAGGTTGCCCGAATAGATAAAAGAGTTTAAAATGTGACTCGTGTCTTGGGTTCCAAACATCCGACCAGCAGTTATCTCCACACTGACGATTTCTGAAAAGGATGAAATATATATGTATGTGGATATTAATTTAAAATATTTATCATAATATTATATATATATATATATATATATATATATATATATATATATATATATATGTGTGTGTGTGTGTGTGTGTGTGTGTGTGTGTGTGGATATTTATTTACTCCTCGCGGAGTTAGGCACAAGGCCAGTTTTATCTTACTCCCACAAGTAAGATGTGACCCAAGATCGGGTCGAGCAAGTGGGGTTAAAAGCCAGCGCTCGAGAGGTGAGCACTCTGGCCATTTAAAAATTGCCTGGGCAGCCCCGTCCGCATTCCCCGGTAGGGGCGCCTCAGACAGTAAGCAATAAACTTACTCCTCCCCAAAGAGGGGAGGCGAAGCCTGGGAGGGTGGACCTCCTAGAACTGCACAGGACAGGCGTGCAGTATCCATCGGAAGAGATACTACACTTTGATCTTAGCCAAAAGGCCGTGTGGATATTAATTACAAATATTTATTATAATAGTATATATATATATATATATATATATATATATATATATATATATATATATATATATATATATATATATGTATATATATGCATACACACACACACACACACACACACACATATATATATATATATATATATATATATATATATATATAAAGGTGACTCGAACTGTGCGACTAGCAGAACAGTTATCTCCACACTGACGATTCCTGAAAATAATGAAACATATATAAATGTGAATAAAAATTTAAAATACTTATTATAAAATTATTTAATAGCCCTCTTACGACTGGGCCCTTTAAGATAATTAAAATAAGCTGCCAAATAATGCATAAAATGCGAGTTCCGTCCATTGCTGATACCGAACACTGTGTGACTGCTTGTAAATACATTAACAGACTTTAATTCTCCCCTTTCCGCATACCTGTTAGGTTGCCCGAATAGATAAAAGAGTTTAAAATGTGACTCGTGTCTTGGGTTCCAAACATCCGACCAGCAGTTATCTCCACACTGACGATTTCTGAAAAGGATGAAATATATATGTATGTGGATATTAATTTAAAATATTTATCATAATATATATATATATATATATATATATATATATATATATATATATATATATATGTGTGTGTGTGTGTGTGTGTGTGTGTGTGTGTGTGTGTGTGTGGATATTTATTTACTCCTCGCGGAGTTAGGCACAAGGCCAGTTTTATCTTACTCTCACAAGTAAGATGTGACCCAAGATCGGGTCGAGCAAGTGGGGTTAAAAGCCAGCGCTCGAGAGGTGAGCACTCTGGCCATTTAAAAATTGCCTGGGCAGCCCCGTCCGCATTCCCCGGTAGGGGCGCCTCAGACAGTAAGCAATAAACTTACTCCTCCCCAAAGAGGGGAGGCGAAGCCTGGGAGGGTGGACCTCCTAGAACTGCACAGGACAGGCGTGCAGTATCCATCGGAAGAGATACTACACTTTGATCTTAGCCAAAAGGCCGTGTGGATATTAATTACAAATATTTATTATAATAGTATATATATATATATATATATATATATATATATATATATATATATATATATGTATATATATGCATACACACACACACACACACACACATATATATATATATATATATATATATATATATATATATATATATATATAAGAGAGGATACAATCCGAATTATTACTTAATAAAAAAGTAAATATATATCCGATAGAGTTCAATATGCAAATTGTTATAAGTAGAGAGTCTTTTAAAGGAGAAATGAAAAAGAATGAGGGTCGATTTTTGTACAGTGAAAAACAATGAGGGATAATAAAAAAATATATATATGGATTCATTAATTTGTGTTAAAGCAATCTCCTACCAGGTTGCAGCCAATCGGTAGACACCGCTTTTTGAATCGAAAATGTTCTATGTATTTTGCCCACATTAAAAACTGACTTTATGTGTGAAGAACGTAGATATAGACAGAGAGTTTGACCTCGTGGGGAGGCAAGTAGATATGGGCAGCAAGTTATGCTTTTAAAAGAATAAATATAAGTGAATTAAGATCGATATCTATATTTGTAAAAGTTCTGGAGAATATTCTAACAAGGTACAGCAAGTCGCTAGACGCCGCTTTTATCGAAACGGGAAGATTTTATACATTTTTCCCACGTTTTTTCTAATCGAGATTTTTTTTTATTTTCCTCACATCATAGAATGACCTTGTGTCTAAGTTTGCCTTCATGGGGAGGTCAGTAGATATGCACAACTAGTTATGGTATTAATACACAGATAGTTTCGGTCGGTACAACCTCCGATGGTAGTGGGTTTTAAAGGGCAAAGGTGCATTATAGTTAACAACGAAAACGGGGTTAAAAAAACAAATATTCAACATATAACTGTTACCAAAGGCAATAAAAATTACTTTTCTAACTAACTGCATATTTTTTTGTATTTTCAAGTGTTTTAAATCGTTTTGTTTTTTTAATCTCAATATAAGATTTCATTCAAATCGGATGTCGTTAGAGTCATCATCCAAAATGTCTACCGCCGGCTTTCAAATTATTAAACGAATTAGGTTTCAAGAAGCCCAGAAATAAGCAAATATGAAAAGGACGGATTCGAATCTATACCGGTTTCTTTGACTTCCGTTTGACCTTCGCGCAACCACGTGGCAGGTGTAAACAAACAGATAATAAACCTTATTTTAAATTAAAACTCTTCTGAGTTGTTGGGTTTTCGTCACAAACTCGATTTTTAATATAGGGAAAGATTTATTTTAAGAAAGAGGGGATGATATTTTTTATATTTACTCTTTAATTTAGGGTGCGTTTTTTAATTTTATTTACAATTTTTAAAAATAAACAAACAGAACATTGCAGAGATCGTGTCCCTATTTACTTGGCTCCCCACGAGGGCGAAGTGCATAATAAAATCAAATCTTATAGGGTGTGTCTTTTTTTTATTTCCATAACATTTTAATAAACAAACGAAACATTGCGGAGCTCGTGTCCCTATTTTACATTTTATTTTAATATTTATATTATTTTGTGGTCGGCATTTGAACTTTTAGCGATTTCTTCTCTACTGACCGAGGACAGGAAATATATCGACAAAACGACGCAGACTAGTTTTAAGTAAAAAAAAATATGTTAAATATTATTTCGTTGTTTATACTTTTTGCTTTCAGAAAAAAAGTTTGTAAACTTATTTTTTGTTTGTCTAACTCTGACCTCGTGGGGAGGCAAAACGGAAGATTACGCAAGTCCGCCGATTTTTCGGGTTATGTAAGCTTTCAGCGTCCTAAATTCTCGTTTTCAATACATTTTTTCTTTATTTTGTATTTACATCTTAAATTGCAATGCAATTTTAAAACTACAAATCGAATAACAAAATGTGAATTCGAGACGCTAAAAGTTATTTATTTTCTGAAAAAATTTAACCCGACACGCGCCCCCTATTTAACATCCTTTCACTTTGTTCCGTTTCATGGGTTCCTTATCTGTGTCCTGTTAATATCTTCAGTCTTATTCCTTGTTGTTACTGTGTTTTTTTAAATTTTTTTATTTAATTGAATTTTAATTTGACAAGCGACGGAGGCAGGTCGACACTCTCGCCACATACACATATGTCATCTTACGTAATGATTTTACTTATAACAATACTTATTATCTACCTTAATCTCAATCTTTAATTAACCATTTTCTATTTTAACTAGTAGTTTTTTCAGTACTTCTTATTGTTTCCCATAGCTATTTGAAAACGTAACTCTGTCTAATAATTTCAAAATGGCGTCCTGATTAAAATTCTATCATCCTATTGACGGGAGGGGGACGTGAGTGTTGTCGGCTTCATGTTGTTTGTTTTTATTCCCCATGAACTTTATGCTCCATGTTACATGTTGTAAATGCCTTTCATTATTGGTTTCTGAAGAGCAGTGAGTAATTGCGTTTAATGGTTGCATTTTGCTCGTTGCGAAATAATTGTAAGACCATCGTTAAGTTTGCCACTGAAAAATAATGATATGAATAAAGACTGATTTGTTGGTCATTGGAGATAAATAATCACTATATATATATACATATATATATACATATATATATATATATACATATATATACATATATATACATACATATATATATATACATATATATAATGTTAGTTGAGATCACTATAATTTGAACATTGTTTCATAATTCAAAACCAACGAGAATTCGGCGTACGATCGTTTCCAAGACTTTTTGCAAATATTTTATTGTTCATTTTGTGTTGTTATCCTTTAATAATACTAAAACGTTCTTCGTCAGCGCGTTTTATAACATTGCGTACAGAAGTTGCATGAAAAGAAGCATCACATTTCAGTACAAAAGATTCATCACGACTGAGAGGATTATTTGGAGCAGAAGGAGAACAGCGAATTGATCAATCAATAAAAAACATTCAAAACATTCAGAGTATTCACATATAGGTTGAATCGAGGGGGAGATAAATTACATAGGTGTAAAATACATTAATGAACATTCTTCAATAAAAATGAATAGAAAAGTGAATAAAGGTAGAATTGAACTTTATTAGCAGCGATAAGATAATTTTTCCCAATGATAAACAATATTAGGATATCATAAAACGAGATAAAATAAATAAAATGGAGTGAAGTTAGATTTGGTATATGAGATGGCTATATTGGGAGAAAGAGTAGTAAAATAATAATTATTACTGGTAGATGAAAGTCAATCATAATAGTAGTTTGAAATAATACAAAAAGATTGGATCAATTAAATATAACACAGTTAGTTAAAAAAATTGATGAAGAGGAAAACCAATTGATAAATGAGAAAAAGGAGAAATAGAAATAGCTAGAGTTAATTTAATATTTATATATATATATATATATATATATATATATATATATATATATATATATATATATATATAGAGAGAGAGAGAGAGAGAGAGAGAGAGAGAGAGAGAGAGATTGTGATTTGGTCATTTTCATGCGTGCTTCAAAGATGTTGTCAATTTCCTTACTCAAAAAGCGCCAATCTGCGCATCATCGACCTGACTCTACTTATGCTGACGTCTTTTACAACTTGATATGCTTTTTTGCCCCTACCGCGAATCAACCCCTCGGGGTTAATACCATCAAAATGAGGAAGAAAAAGAAAAGAAAAAAAGAAAACTATAAAACAGTTTCGCCTGACAAAGTTGTTTCACAAAGAAAGCTTGCAAAGAAAAGAAAAATTAAATAAATGATTTTTTCATTTAAATTGCGCTATGTGTTGATTTTCAAAAATATTTCCACACACACACACACACACACACACACACATATATATATATATATATATATATATATATATATATATATATATATATATATATATATATATATAGCCCCCTTCACCAAAGGCCCGGCCACTCTCGAGTGACTTTAATAACAAGCAGTACTAATAGCTGCATGCAGGATCCGAATACGTTCGTAGATCACTCTAGCTGCTTGTGTAAATTTAGCCGCCGATTCGCTATTTACAAAGTTAAATTCCTCGATAATTATTAACTAATTATCTATGGCCGAGGGGTTAAGACTCTTGACTGTGAATCAGTGGCGATTTGTGATCAGGGTTCGCGCCCGCTGACCGTTGAGGATTAGCATGAAACATTGATGTCTGTAGGTATTAAAATAATTTATATATATATATATATATATATATATTGTTGTTGTTGTTGTTTCAGAAAAAAAACAATTCTAAACAAAAACAGGTTCGAAAACATGACTTTATTATTATGCTGCCTAAGAACGTTTCCAGTTATGTTTGACGACAAGATGGCAATGCAAAAAAAAGTTCATAATACATAAGTCAGATCGTCGACCGATTCCAACACTGAGCAAATCACATCTTCAGGACGATTATAAAAAAGGTATTTTAGGTAGGGTCCAATCTGTTTGCAAATTATATCGATAAAATTCCATGGTTGAAAGGGATAAAGGTCAAAGGAATGACCGCGTGCATTCCAGTGTAGTTTATAAATGTGTAGTAAAATCTGGATATACTAATTTTAATCGAACTAACAACAACAATTAGTAAGATTAAAAGAAATAACACTACACGCACTAATAATGGAAATAATAACGAACATGTGAGTAAAACAAATATAAATGCTCGTATTTTTTAAATTTATATTTTTAACTTTTGTTCAGCCCAAACAAGGCATATTTCCACTGAACGTAAGGGAGCCTAATGTGATACGAGTCATATTTATAAGAAGCAGCCTAAGAGGACAGCTAAGCAGCAAGATGTTTGTTCACATTTCATTGAAATTTCTGCATGTTGGTACGATCGGGGAAACATTGAATTCCAAAGGCAAGCTGTCCAAGGAAAGAAACGATTAGAGTAGATGATTTTCCGGCATCTACTGACATTTACAATGAAGGGGTGGAATTTTGCTGCTAGTCAGTGGGTCAGAGGTATTTTCGCTGTAGGAGTACGAGTGCAGTAAGTTAATCAGAGCACATTTCGTGAAAGTACTTGGAAAACAAGCACAGGGATATAACACTGCAGTGATGTGACAGGGATTGGAGCGTGGAAGACATTGCGGATCCTATTAGGTAAACGACTCTTTTTTTGTATGCTGCCCAATAAGGAAGTTTAGTGGTTGGTGCACTATCCCAGATGTGGCAATGATATTTGATGTGTCGATGAATGGTGGCTTTATAGACATATAGGATACTGGCAGGTGTGAGAAGTTTTCTAGCCCTGTATAGGGAGCCTACCTTCTTTGCAGCAGACTTGGCAGTATCTTCCATGTATTTATTTCAATTGATTTTGTTTGAGAATGTGAGGCCGAGGAGTTTGAACATTGAACTATGGGAAATGTGCTATCGGATCAGTATCATCCAAAATAAAGCAAAGTTATTATAAAAAAAGCAAGGTTTAAAAAAAAAATACTAAACAAAAAATGAAAGTCAAAATAATCCCGGGCAATGCCCGGTAGGCAAAGCTAGTTTGATTTAAAGAATCTATGTTGACGCAAAAACGTCGCCTTCGCTATTCTCTGTAATCTTCATGTAACCATTGGTGGTGGCGGCGGTTATGGCAGCGGTGGTGGTAACAGTGATGTTTCCATCGTTTGCCGAGAAGAGAAGCCAACGTCATCTCGCGTTGCCAAGGAGTCTGGATATTGATTTTTTCCCAAGTGACGTTTTTAAGAGTCCAATACGCTGTCATTATCAGCCCAGTGTGAATGTATACACAAGAACAAATGTGGTCACTTCAATGTGCACGCACACACGCGAGCGCACGCGAACGAGCGCGCATGAATGAGAAAATATACCGGAATGCTTGCATTTTTATACAAATTTATGCAAACGATATACCTGTATAATACATGGATGAAAGACGTATAATAAAAATGTAATCCATATAATAATACGCTAATGCCATTTTATGTTCGTATGTACGTTATCACTCTCCACCCTGATTTTAAAATATGGGATCGCTTTTTAAAAGATGGGAGGCAAAACAAGTAATTTAACATTTCTATCTGATACGGGTCCCACTGGTTAATTTATAATAATACGATTGTAGCTTCGTTTGGAAGACGTATATTAAATCTGTTGCTAAAGTCGCTCGGAAAATGGTTGGATCATTCTACCACTCTAGAAAGTAGCTGACCCCAAATGCAACCATCTACCTATATAAAAACCAGATAGTCCTAAAATGGCATACTGCGGCCACATCTGGGTAGGTGTCAAACAGGGCACTCTTTCCTGCCTTGACAGAGTACAAAATCGACTTCGAAATCTAGTACAGAGGATCCCTTCTCTTCCCTGCAACCCATTTCTCATTGAAGGGGCGTTGCTAGTCTCTCTCTACTTCATCACTATCTCCATAGAAGGTGCTTGACTGAGTTCTAATCTTTGGTTCATCCTTATAAAACATTCACTGCAAGGACTCATCTAACTGCCACAACGAAAAGAACTTTTCTTTCTCTCTCCCCCCCCCCCATGTTCCGAGCATCAGGTGGAATTTCTGAAGCTTCTTTGTAAGGATTTCTCGCCTGTGGAACACATTATCACGGAACTTCTTCCCTGCTAATTACAACCTGGTCATATTCAAATCCAATGTCAACAAATTCTTGTCATAAACCGTCCCATAAGTAATCAAAATCAGTCCATACCATTGATCAATTTTAGTACTCCCATAGTGTTCCTCATCTTTAGGCTGACAATCATTATATCTCATTAACCTTTATCCTCGAGTGGGTCATGGCCTTGACCAAATAGTAAAATAAATGTACGTATGTTATCATCTTCCACTCATATTAAAATATGAGATCGTCTGATTTCCAAAGAAGAATATCGAACACACGTATATCCAAGGCACTGATTGAATCCTTCGAAAATGACCTCCAGTCTCTAGTAGAATGGTGACATAAATGGGTGGTAACATTAAATGCTACTAAGACAAAGTTCCTTTCCTTTAACAATTATAAGAAACCTTTTCAACCACTGATTGTCATGGCTAATAGCACCCTACCTGAGAGTCCATCATTCAAACTACTCGGCCTAACATTCACAGGTAACATGAATTGGAACAAATACATAGAAGATATTGCCAAGGTTGCTACAAGGTAGGTGGGCTCCCTCTACCGCGCTAACAAAACTTATCACACCTGCAAGTATCCTATATCAATACAAACCCACCATCCTTCCATACATGGAGTATTGTTGTCACATCTGGGCTGGTGCACCAACCACTAGCCGCTCCCTCTTGGATAGGGTAAAAAAAAGCTTCTAATCTAATAGATCCCACACTGTCTAACAAGCTCCAGCCTCAGTCCCATCGCTGCAATGTTGCATCCCTGTGTTTGTTTTACAAATACTGTGCTGCACTGGTGCTCTATTTACGTAAATATCCCTGATGAACCTGTCAGTCAGCAAGATCCCACCCCTTTACTGTTGAGGTCCCCAGATGCCAGAGGGGTTTCTACTCTAATAGCTTCTTTCTATCGTACTGTTAGCCTTTGGAATTCCCTGCCTACTTTCTGTTTCACTGACCGTACTGGCCTGCAGAATTTTAAATGTAATGTGAACAAGCATCTCGCTGCACAACTCCTCACTCAGAATGCACCTTTACATCTGGCCCCGAATTCACAGTAGCCCCTTACGTCTCAGGGGCAGTGTGACCCCTTGTTTGGGGTGAACAAAAGTAAATAAAAATCTTGTTCCGGTTAGTGTAAAAAAATTTAGACTTTACTCATTTTAAAATGAATTTTTCCAAAATCGAATATAACGTCACAAATAGAAATGTGCTGTGATAAAAAAATTATCGATACTACCTGACCGTCGGGTGAGAATAAAAATGTAGTATCTGTTCTGTATTCAGTCAGGCGACAGGCAATAAATATATCCCCTTTTAGAAATGAGGAGGTAATGCCGTATATTGTCCCTATTTACTTGGACAAAGATAGACACATGGTCGGTTTTTGATTTTGAATCTAACCCCCACCCCAAAAGTATCACTCTGGATAGGAATACAAATACGTGTACAGTTCTGTCGGCACTTCATCACTAATTAGGGTGCTACATGCAACAGGCAATAAATGCATCGCCTCTAATAAAATATATAAGTAAATAAAAATTCAAACTAAATTCTGTTTTTATTAATTCACCATCGAATTTCCATGAACCCTGCTAATAAAAATGCATACAATATACATGTGTAATTAAAATGAATACAAGAAACATATAATGAAAATGCATATGATACACATACACACTTAAAAAAACATATAATACGCATCTAATATATAAAGAAACGTAGAAACGTCAGTTGGATTATCGAAGTTATACCTAAATAGCATTGCATCTGACAAAGCGATATTTTATTCTGCCAAACCAGCGAAATACGGAAAATTTCAGTTTGTGTTTCATCGATTACATATTGTATCCGACCCGATATTTTCTTTTGGGTAATAGAAACTTACAGAGGTCTCTCGTTTATTTTTATTGGATAATTAACAGCTATGATTATTCAATAAAAATCCGTCTTTGTTACAAATGGCAAATTCAAAATGGCGTCTACATTTGCTGGGTATTTATAATTATGTTTATTTACATGAAGACTATGTTTTAAGAATTAATTTTAAACATTTATCATATGTACGCATACTTATTCACATTTTCTTGACTATTCTTTGCTATAAATAGTAAAAACGTATCCACGTAAATTCAATTCAAAATCTTAAAACTGTCGTTTGGATATCAGTTTAGCGTCACTCAGACATTAATACAACTGCTTCATAAGACATTCACCGCAATAATGTTTACACACATCTTTTGTTACAACAAAAAACCCAATTAACCTCTGTCTCTTAACCTATTCTTATTTTTAAATTTAATAATAATATTTTCGTTAAATTTTTTTTTTTTAAACAGAATATCAACAAAAATGCGAAACAAAACCGAAAGTATATTCCCGGTAAACGCCAGGTCTGGACAGCTCGTTATTTATAAAATAAAGCCGGCGTTAGGTTTACAATGACGGCAATAATGTTTACAAAAGTGTTTTTCGCATTCTGGCTCTTAACCTCTTATTACTTTCAATAATTACAAGAATAGCTTTGAACGTTCGATAGATTTAAACAATAATATTTTGGTAAAAACAAAACATACTTTAAAAAGAAATGCGACACAAAAATGAAAGTATAAATACTTACGAGCAACACCGGTTGTTTACAAAAACTTAATTAAAAACAAAGTAATGACACTGTGGCTCTTAACATATTATTGTTTTTCACATTTACAAGAACAGCTTCGAACGTAATTTTTCACATTTGATTTATAAATAATAATACTTTGGTAAGTACAAATATATAAAACTCAGACTTTAAAACAAAGGTCGAAACAAAAATGAAAGTATAAATACTCCAGGGCAACGTCGGGTCGGAACAACTAGTCTTCTATATAATAAAGTAAAGTTGATATATTTCTCGACTTTTGTCATCGATAACTTCTGTCCTGTCTGTCTAACTTAATATTTCATTCTGAATAGCAAGTTCTTTTTGTAGATTATGCTACCATGTTCTTCAGAACAATAAAATGTAATTCCGTTTAATTGCTTTCAGAAAATGTTTTTATCCAACTAGGAATATTTTTCCAGTGGATGCTATTTTTCTTATCAGCACCAAATTCATATTAATATGGGCGCCAGCTTTTTTCTCAGTAGCAAATATTACTTCTAATAGTAAATAATAATATTGCCATTATTGCATTTATTAGTACTAAATATTAGTTAAATAATATAATAATATTATTCATAGAGAAACAAATGTGCAAAAAATAGAAACTTTGAAAATGTATTGCCACAACATATGACGCCATGCGTCTCCCGTAAGCGGTGTCAAGATATGACCTCATACCTTAGCATACTGCATTATTAAGGAAAAATGCAAATGGCGTCCAACATATTATAGCTGGGGTAAATATTTATTTGTATATAACAGGAATATTTTTTTCATTTAGTTCTCCATAAAAACAATTAAAATAAATATAAACCATGTTTATCATAATTATTTTATTGAAACTCGGTATTTCTTATTAGTATTATGATATTCGGTTTCGTGTGTGTTAAGTCGCCGTGACCAAACTGAACCGGAAGTGATTCTGCCATTGAATACCATTAAAAAACGATATATGGATGGAAAACTTAAATCATGTGTTTCTGTTATGTTAGAAAACGAAGGCATATTATTATTTAACTGGTAAAAATAAGAACGTCGACATTTTCCTTTCATTTCTATGAAAAGATTTGAAAAAATAAATATAAGACATGTTACATAATTATATTTATTACATATTTCAATTTTCTATTTCGTTTTTTGACTTTCTTGAAGAAAGCAAGTAGTTATTACGGGAAAATGCAAATTTTCATCTCAAACACGGCACATTGCCACTGAGAGATAAGAGGCTACTGTGCATTAGGGGCCATGTTCATAGGGGCATCCTAAGTGGGGTGTTGTGCAGCGAGATGTTTGTTCACATCACATTTAATTTTCTGCATTTTTGTAGTCAACGAAACAGGAAGCCGAGAGGGAATTCCAAAAGCAAGCAGTTCAAAGAAAGAAGCTATTAGAGTAGAAAGCCTTCCGGCATCTGGAGACTTCTACAATGAAAGGGTGGGGTTTTGCTGATTGTAGGGTTGGTCGGGAGTATTTACGTAGAGGAGGCACCAGTACAACAAGTTTATCGGAGCACATTCCATTAAAGTACTTGTAAAACAAGCACAGGGGTGCAATATTGCGGCGATGGGACAGGGGCATGAGCTTGTTAGTGTGGGACCTATTAGATTCGAGGCTCTTTTTGGACTATGTCTAAAAGGGAGAGACAAGCGGTTGGTGCACCAGCCCAGATGTGACAACAATACTCCATGCATGGATGAATTGTGGCTTTATATAGGGATCGGATACTTGCAGGTGTAAGAAGTTTTCTAGCCGGATAGAAGGAACCCACCTTCTTTGCAACAGACTTGGCAGTAGCTTCTATGTATTTTTTTCAATTCATGTTACCTGTGATTGTTAGGCTGAGTATTTTGAATGATGAACTTTCACATAGGGTGCTATTAGCCATGGCAATCGGTGGTTAGAAAGGTTTTTTTTATAATTGTTAAATGAAAGGAGCTTTGTCTTAGTAGCATTAAATGTAACCATCTCTTTACGGCCTCATCCCACTACAGACTGGAGGGCTATTTTCTAACGATTCATGAATTACCTTTGATATGTGTGCGTAAACTGTATTTAAAAAACTGTATTTAAAAAAAACGATCACACAATGACACTTACAGGGTGAACACTTGTTTCGCTATTTAGTCGTCAGAATAATATATATATATATATATATATATATATATATATATGAATAAAAATAATGTAGAATATGTATAAACGTATATATATAACACATATAATAATAATAATAATAATAATAATAATAATAATAATAATAATAATAATAATAATAATAATAATAATAATAATAATAAAAAAAATAAAAATAAAAATAAATTAAAAAATATTTTTTAAATACATGTATATATATATATATATATATATATATATATATATATATATATATATATTAATTTTTAAATATTTTTAATATAAAACTAAATATAATAAAATCATAAAAATAAAAAATACACAAAACTATAAATCACGTAAAAAATAGTGTAATGGATTTGTCCGAACACTTTAAAATGCAGCAACATTTTTGTAAATAACGGATACATTTTCTTAGACACAAACAAACAACACAGGTAAGGAGGACATTTTTTAATAACTAAATAAGTTAGCAAAACATTTATATGGAACAAAACTTAGATCTAATATACGGAACGTTTTTGTTCTTGTCTTTTAAGGGAAGTGGGGTCTGATCAACTCTGCTGGGAAGCCATGAAATTAAATACCGTTTTGTGTTTAAATTCCCGAAACAGTTTTTCATGGTAAACAACTGATGATCCCTGAAATAATGTTAAGACTAGCACAAATTCTTGGAAGCAAACTTATATAGTGACTGCAAAAAGTAAATTGACTTACAAGAAAGTGATTTTTCACCGAACGACTTAGGACTAAAATGTTTTTAATTTTTATTTTGTTATTTATTTTATTTATATAGTTTTAATGGTTGAGAAATTTTCGAGACTATATATATATATATATATATATATATATATATATATATATATATATATATATATATATATATATGCAACGGAGGATGCGAGGGGATTTGATTTTGTCATACACCATCATTAACGGGAATGTAAATCTACCTTTTCCAGAGGTGTTTTTACCTTAGTACCAAGTTGCAGTCTCCACGGACACCCGCAAAAGTTGTACCACCGTCGTTTTCGTCTCAATAGAAGAAAGGCAGCATTTTCTGTCCGTGTTTCTGCTCCATATAACAAGCATATCAGAAGAAAGCTGTGACAATGTCTATCATATCTATATTTAGAGCGGCCTTAGACAATCATTCAGACTGTATATGGATGTAAATATATTTTACTTGTCTCTTTACAGGGCTTGTTGCACTTTATTTTTTGCCAAATAAATTTGAATTTGAATAAAAATTATCAGATTATCAATCCTCATCTCAAGAATTACGAAACACGGCCAGAAACCGATCTCTTTAAGAATATCATGAAAAACAGAGTTCCATTGATAGAATGGTAATAGCGTTTTATTTTTAAGGGGAAAAGTTCAATAAGATATATTTCATCGATGTTCAACACATTATTGGTTTACAAATGAATATGTACAGAAAATTATTTTAAATAAAGCTATTTCGCAATTTCAAAGGTTTGTCATGAATATCTAATAATATACGTAAAACGGCTAACGGTCCAGTGTTTAATAAAAATGCATACACTGTACATATATAATGGACATGAATAAAAAAATGTATAATAAAAATGCATACAAGAACTTTAATAATTCAAATACATACGATATACGTACATCCGTATCTATTACTAATGGAGATTTTGTATATGTCTGTCTGAAGCCGAAACTATACTAGTACTTCTATTAATTGTACTATTCTACTTTTATTACTAAGCAGTAACTATACTATTACTATCTTTAAATGCTCAATTTAGGGAGGGGAGGTAGTGTAGTATCTGTCTTTTTGTCATGTGCAGTATATGTTTGTTCGTCATGACACCATATCCCAGGCATTACCTCCTCATTTTTAGGGGCGAGGGGTAGTATAGTTACTGTTCTGTTGTCATGAGACCATCCTTCCAGGCATTACCTCATCCCTTGGGGTGGGTAGTGCATAGTATCTGTTCTGTTGTCATGAGAAGATCTTCACAGGTATGATCTCTTCCTTTTGGGGCGAGGGTAGTGTAGTATCTGTTCTGCTGTCATGAGACCACTCTACCAGACATTACCTTATCCAATTTGGGGGCGGCTAGTGTAGTATTTGTTCTGTCATCATGAGCCCATCCTCCCAGGCATTACCCCTTCTTTTGGGAGACAGTGTAGTATATGTTCGCTCGTCATGATACGACCCTGACAGACAATACCTTCTCTTTTTCTTTTCTTTTTTTTTTGGGGGGGGGGCTAGTGTAGTATTTGTTCTGCGGTCATGATACCATTCTTCCAGGAATTACTTTCTCTTTTTGTGAACGAATGGTAGTGATATACTAGTAAAAATATGCGACTTATTTTCACTAGTAATACTAAAAGTCTAATAATTTATTGCTTGCAAGTTTGCACATCGGGCGTTGTGCACCAACATAGCACATGTAGAGATTTATGCATTTAATATACTTATTGACCTTTGAGATAATTTTCTAATAAAAAATCAAAAAACCTGCCAAAATATCATCCGTTCTAATTTTAGAATCCATTCTCTGATTCTTCAAGAATTCTTTTGTGCTTACTATCTCTCCATTAATCAATGTAATGCGATTTTCTTTCTCGTGAAGCACAAAATCACGGTAAACAATACAGAACCAGTGGGGTACCTCTTAAACTCCGCCTCACACTTATCCCTTCTCTATCGTCTTCCCTCCTCCCCTTCATATTCCCACCCACCTCTGCCGTTTCATTGTCAACTGCATCACTTAGCATCAAACCATTTTCTGAGATAGCTTCCAGCAAAATGTCAGAAGCAGATAACATTGTCTCATCATTCGTTATCAAATTCTTCAATTTTTTCTTTATTTCATTTATTTGTTCTTTTCATTGCTGTTTTTTTATTTTTATTTTTTATTTATATGCTTACAAGGGATTTCCTTTACTTAGCTGTCCTGTTTTGCACTTAACCTTTCCTTAATCCAGACCCCCACCCTCCAAATCTGGAAATGTTGAGGTCAATGGAACATGCTATGGTAGAAAAACAACTTTCTATATTTCTCTCTTTATCATCATTTCTTTCTGGCTCTTAACCTCTTATTACTTTCAATAACTAAAAGAATAGCTTCGAACGTAATTTTGCAAAGTCGTCTGATAGATTTAAACAGAATGATATTTTGGTTAAAACAAAACATAATTTAAAAAGAAATGCAATACACAAATGAAATTATAAATAGTTTATCCCATGCAGTGGGGTATGAACTGGATTTCTACCTCCACCATATACTGTCAAAGGCTTAGTTAGGGTGAAGTCAGGTCTTAAGATCTTATTGTAGGGTATCCTACCACCTTGGTTTGGGTAGCACTCTCGGCCTTTTCCCATGAGCCTCCATCTTGAATGCTTGATTTATCTGCTGAGAATATCTTAACAACAAACAACATACTATCAAACGTCACAACAAAACTGCACAACATAAACTGTGGTCATATTTGTTTACGTGGCAAAGATTCGTCCACTACATTACACTTACACGACACATATAGTTCTACACACTGTAGAAACTACTTAGAAAACGGAGCTGTTAAACGTGATATAGACTTAGAAAACGGAGACGTTAAACCTGATATGTGATAAGAAGGAGAAAGTAACAACCCCAGTTAAATTCAGTGTTCCTAATGATGCTGGCTAAAACAGAGATGAAAGGGAGAAGATAACTAAATACCAAGATCTTATGTACGACATCAAAAGAAACTGGAATACTAGGAAGATCTTCATCATTCCATTAATCATAAGAGCTACCGAGCTCATGAAAAGGAATTTCAAAAACTACTTGGCGAATATACCCGGTAAACCAAGTGCAAGAGAAATTCAAACAATTGTGCTTAAAGGGACGGTTAGAATCCTGAAAAGATATCTCGGTTGGAGTCTTTGAACTAGCAAGTGAACGTTTCACATCCGGTAGGATGCCCTATCCCCAGCAAAAACAAAACAAATAGAGATAATGCACCTAGCCTGTCATGTTGTCCTTTTAGTGCCCCCCTTTTCCTTTATATCCTAAGCACCTTATTATGTTGCTTAATGATTAACCCAACCTTGCATCATCATCATCATCATCATCATCATCATCATCATCATCATCATCATCATCATCATCATCATCATCATCGTTTTAACGTCCGTTTTACATGCTGGCATGCATTGGATGGCTTTAAGAAATTTAAGACTTCCAAACTAACCTATCTCTGACCAGGTTTTTATTCATCCCTGTTTCTCTCGAGTCCATTCTTATCACTTCCTCCCATGTTTTCCTTGACCTTCCCTTGTGAACTGAACTTGCTACCTCAACTGTTCTATACCTACTAACCCAAGAACTCTCATCCATTTTTTCAATGTGGTCATACCATCGAAGTCTCCTGTTTTACACACATCTCCCTATACTGTCTAAATTCAATCTTCCTTTCATATCATCAGAACTAAGCCTGTCTTTAAGACTCACATTACACAGCGATCATACCATTCTCATATCATTTCTCTCCATGCAACGCATGTCTTCAACCCTCACTGGCCAGGTTTCACTTCCATTAATTATCATACTGTGTACACCTGCTTAGACTCTTCATCAAAATGTGATTAACAATAAGGCATAAATGTCAAGGGTCACTTTAGCTTATTATTACCTTTTTTGTACTTTATGATTGTACTTTTAGGTGTAAAAGATATTATTTCTGTCCCACATATGTTGGAAGTGAAATATACTATATACTACTAAAATTCTGTCGATCTGGTTATCTTGTTTTTGTTTTCTTGCTTGTTTGTTTATTTGTTTGCCACTGTGCACATTTGATGACGTCATGAAATGATGACGTCACTAGTCGTCTAATAGATGACCTGTCTAGACCCCTGGAAGGTCTAGTATACTACTAAAACTCTGATGCTGTTGTTATCTTTCTTGGTTATTACTGTGCACACTTCATGCACGTACATGAATGTTTTAGATATTAGGTGGAATGACGAATAACATAAATAAAGAGTAAATAATGAGAGAAGTAGTGAGAGGAATGGAATGATGTAAATAATTAAATGAGAGAGGGGAGATAGGGGGAGAGAGATAGAAAGAGGGAGAAGAGGGAGAAAGAGAAAAAAGAAGAGAAGAGAGAGAGAGTGAGAGCTAAAAGAAGAAAGGGGATCTATTATGACATCACAAGAGAGTTTCATAAATATTTGGAGATTCCAAAATGTTTTCATAAATATTTAGAATTTCCAAATATTCATGAAAACTTTTTGGAATTTCCAAATAGAGGAGAAAGGTAGAAGAGAAAGAGAGAGAGAGAGAAAGAGAGAGAGAGAAAGAGGAAGAGAGAGAGGTTGGAAGAAAAAAAGAGATGAGGGAAGATAGAAAAGTAGAGATAGGGAGAGAAGAGAGAAATAGAGTGAGGAAGAGATAGAGAAAAGGAGAGAGAGAGAGAGGGGAGATATATTATGTGAGTTTCATAAATATTTGGAAATTCCAAAATGTTTTGTGATTAAATTCCAAAAGGTTTTATAAATATTTCATAATATATATAACAAATACTGACCCAATGGATTACGAGTGGTCTAGTCTACACTAGTATGATAAACGTGTGTCTGTTACCTACTTTTATTAGACCTCTATGTACCTGATAAGTCTTATGGGTCTTTTCTATGATTAGATATTATGAAAAGATCTTTCGAAAGACAAGGATCACCTGATTAGCAGGTTTCACTACAAGAATTAATCTAATAAAAATAAGACTGATCCCCACGTGGCCCCAGTTGAAATGAATGGCTCTCATCTTGAAGAAGCACCCTACTTTGACAAGCTGCTGGGACTGACCATCACTCCAGACCTGAAATGGAAAACTTACATGAAATTCGTTGCCAGGCAAATGGTTGAATCATTTTACCGCTCCAGAAGGTATCTAAGGTGGTGACTCTTTAGTAAAAAAAAAGAAGATATTTACTTGGATATTTTTTTATTTCAATGCTTCACTTTGTTTAATTAGTTCTAATACAGCTGTCACTTTTCTATCTTTTTAGTCAGGTAAAATATCTTATACAAAAACAACCTATTTAGTAACAAATTCGGTATTATTGTAGACTAGCAGGACTACCCGGTGTTGCCCAGGGTCATAACAAACAAAATAGAAGAGGTTAAAAAATATGTGTAACATCTTTATATTAAAACTTCTATCGCTCTACCTCTCTCAATTCGTTCCTCTATTTTTATCTCTTTTCCACATCCCTCTCCCCAACCTCTCTTTCACCTCCACCCAGCCCATTCCTCTCTTGTTTTTATCTAAGTCAGTCACCCCTCCTTTATATAATAGATAGCATTGGAAATAGTTTAAAAACCGCCCCTCGTGACGAAATCTGGCCCAGATAAACTCCAAAAAATAATTAATTTCTTTTAAATTTTAGATATTCAGCTGGAGCAAGGCCGATCAAGAATATACCAACTTTGTGTTTTTTTTAATTTTTAATTTTTGGCTTTTAGCTGGACATACAGACATACATACATAAAAACAACTGCCCTTTATATAATAGAAGAAAATTAACACCCATAGCAAAATCCCCCCTCTCCCCCAAAAATGAAGTTCTACTTTTTAGGCGATTACGTGCGAATACCCTGAAAAACTTGGTGAAAACAAAACAAAAAACAATTATTTTAGAATTTAGAGTGGGGAATCAGATTTGCATATAAAATTGAGGTAAAATAATCCTTTATTTTTCAGGTCATTCTAGTGTTTTAATGCAGTTTAGCAAATGTATTTTTTTTTTGCTATGGGAGATAAATTCTTTGCGTTATTTTTTTTGGAGGAGGCTACCTATTTTTTAGGCGATTACGTATGGTTTTACGACCTTGTCAGTCGGATTTAAGGTTAGTGCTAAAACATTTAGTAAACTGCCCTACAAAATTAGAATTTTACGTTAAATTTATATACGAAATTAAATTCTAAAATCTTAAATAATTGTTAGTAATAGCACAAGTTCCCTGAACTTACTTCATCCTCTCTTAACTCTTGTAACCACACTAATACCTACTCCACGGTGTGCTCCAATAGTATCACCAAGGTAACGAAATTTCTGAACAACCTCACTAGCTTCACTATCCATTTATACTTTCTTCACATCTGAGTTCTCATCCACCTCTATTGTTTTACACTTCTTGCATACAAACTGGTTATTATCTCTCAATCTACCTGTAATTCCAATGCACTTCTTGTGTGCCCAATGCTTACAATGTTGGGGATAAACTTAGTGTTTACTTCATCAATGTGAAATTGCAATAACCGGTTTGTACTGTGTCATAAATTCTTCACAGATATAACTTTTACAACCTGTACGGAATTTTGAACTGAACTCTTTATTTAATCCACAGAGTAGATTATTCTCGTTCTTTCAGCCATGACCAGGTAGAAGTCTTAAGCCATTTTTAATTATATATCTTATTCCATATAGACACGTGATGCAACAGATAAAGTGCTAAGTAATAATCAGTTCTAAGTATTATTTACTCCTCTCCAGGAGTTAGGCACAAGGTCAGTTTTATCCTACTCCCACAAGTAAGATGTGACCCAAGCTCGGGTCGGAAAGTGGGGGTTGAAAAGCCAGCGCTCGCGAGGTGAGCACTCTGACCATCAAAAATTGCCTGGGCAGCCCCGTCGGCATTCCCCGGTAGGGGCGCCTCAAGCAGTAAGCAATTAACTTACTCCTCCCCAAAGAGGGGAGGCAAAGCCTGGGAGGGTGGACCTCCTAGAACTGCACAGGACAATCCCATAGACCGGCGTAAATCAAGCCCCGAAGGCCAAGACAATACTGGTCTATAGGGTGCAGTATCCATCGGAACAGTTCTAAGTGACAGTCTTCTGGAGTTTGAAGATACATGAGATACTGAGAATGTAACTTCTACCGGGTCATGGCTGACGGGGGACTCAGTTCAAAATTCCGTATAGATTGCAGAGTTCGGATTTGCGAGTTTGGAATCAAGAGTCTGACAAGGCACACCTGATAAAGGTCGAAGGTTACAAAGGCCAAAACGTTGTGAGAATAACATCCAAGATACGGACAGTAATCAGAATAATCCAATTAATACACATTTTGATCATTTTAAGACCCCCCTCTTTCCTATAAATTAATAAGAATGAATAACAAATAAAATAGACAATGTTTAAAAAGAGAAAAATAACTCGTTCAAACGAAATGAATTATTTCAAACCAAACAAGATGTATTTATGTAGTATGAATTTGTAGTTTTCGTAGCGTTTGTGAAATATGACTGAGTGAAAAAGATAGAGACAAAAGAGTTCAATGTTTGTCTCAGTTAGGTTGTAAGACGTTTGTAAGAAAGTAAGTGTTTTTGTACATGTTATTTTATGTTAAAGTTTTTTTTTCGTGTAAGTTTAGAAAACAAAGAATGGCGAAGGGTAAGTTGACTGATAGTTCATCGATGTTCGTGCTAAGAATGCTGCAGAGCAATTTAAATCATTTTAAGTGTGGATCGTTAATGCTGTGTTTTCGTTGTCTTCACAGTGGGTTGGAAGACGAGATCGTAGCCGGTTTCGACTTTGTGTTGAAATTGTACCTTGCTTTGTGTTAGAGTTGAGATCGTTGTTTGAAGTTGATGAATATAGGTGAATATACACAAGGTGTTGGGATGCGCAGAAAAATGTATGAACTATGTAATTGTGTTGTGTGCTAAATCCTGTCTATCTGTTTAGACTGTTTAAATGCTGCCTTTTATAACAATATTTTATAAGCAATGAATAATAATAACTCATTTAAACTACATTATTTATGTAATATGAATTTGTAGTTTTCGTAGCATTTGTGAAATGTAACTGACTGAAAAGGATAGAAAAAAGAATCCAATGTTTGTCTCAGTAAAGCTGTTAGACGGTTGTAAGAAAATGGTGTTTTGTGTACGACGACGCGTTATTTTTAGTCAAAGTTTTATTTGACGTAAGTTTGTAAGACAAGAAATAGTTTATCGTGTTTTTTTTCTTTCTTGTGTAAATTTCGTATTAGTTCAGCGATATTTGCACAAAGAGTATTGCAAACCAATTTAGTTTACTTTAGCACTTTAAGCATGAATCGTTCATGTTATGCATTTTATTGTTTCTTCAATACACGAAGAGGCTGACATGTTACACGAGGGAAACTGGAACTAATAAGAAATATCAAAAAACTATTTTTCATCCATAATACAAGACATAGGCTGACATGCAGTAATTTTAAATAGCTTAATATTGTTGATTAGAAAGAAATGTCTTCTTTGAATTAAAATTTAAGGGCAAAAGAATAGAGAGATAGAGAGGGGATAGAGAGAGGTAAAGAGAGAGAGAGGGAGAGGGAGAGAGAGAGAAAATATTTTTAAAAGAATGTTACACACACTTTTTAACTGTTCTATTTTGTTGTTTATGTCACCCGGCAACTTCGGGTATCCATGCTAGTATAATATAAATCTTAGAAATCTTTAGACATTTTAAAATATAATAATATATTTTTTTAAATATATAAAAGTATCAATTATTCAAATTGTAGAAAATTTTGAGGAATTTAATTTATGTTGAATTTGCTGTCACATGAGATTTGCATGAATGACATGATAGGTGGAGAGGTATGTGACACGATTAGGTGTTATGCTGGTGCAATATTAATGAATTAATTAAATTAATTAATACATAATTAATTTGAATTAATTAATCTATTATTATTGCACCAGTAACATACATCATCGTGTCACAAAAGTGGCAATAATTTTATTTTTTGAGGAATTGAGTTTATTGTATAGTGGCTGTAATAATAAACATGAGAATTGCAAAAAATTTGAATCGATTAAAAAATTTTTTTTACATCTGAGCAACACCAAGTTTATCCACCAAAGAAAATGGCCCCACCCATATAATCATTAATAAAAGTAATGATCCTTTTTGTCAATCAAACCATATTTGTTACTAATAAACTCCAGTTTATGCATGAATTGTCCACCAAATTTCATTCATGAATTCGAACAGTCTTTGTTTTATAAGCACATATAATACGACATGAAAAATTGTCAATAACTGACACACTCCTCTCTTGATTTTGGCTGCTATGACCCTCTTCGGTTCAGGAACAGTCTGGAGATTACTTTGATAAACATTATCTTTGAGATAAAAAAACTTTGGGATGGAGTAAGTTCTGATGAATGTGAATCCCATTCAGGATCACACCTCTTACTGATATGATGATCACTAAAGTGTTCACCCATATAAATGAATGGCGTTAAAATAAATATTGTTGGGCATTCATGGCTGAAACTTGGTTTACAAGTCAGGGATAGATTGAAAGTTTATTTCTACCGAATAGTGGATGAATTCCAGAAACTATCATGTGCATTTTATTAATTATTTCATGGATGGGATTTTTTGTTTGGTGGGAGGGTCGTGGTGATCCTGTATTTAACAAATTTGAAACATTTACCATTAATTAGTGAAATGACTAAGGCAGAAGATTGTTTATTCAAATCTCGCAATTGTTAATTCTATTATAGCGAGTTTAGGATACCTGGATTGAAGGTGTTTGTTTTATATTTAAAATTAGCACAGCTACCTGACGTTGCCCGGGAGGGGCATTGGCACCAACATAGAAGAGTTAAATAGTGTGCGTAACATCTTTCTGTTTAAACGTCTCTATCTCTCTAGCTCTCTCTATTCCTCTCTCTATTTATACTTACTCTCCTCCCCCATCCGCATTACTCACCTCTCTTCACCTCCCCTCTCTCATCTATATCTCCTTCTTTTATGCCATCTCTCTCTATATGTTTCTCTCTCTCTCTCTCTCTCTCTTTCTCTTTCACTCTCTGTGTCATGCCCCCTCTTACACTTTCTCTGGCAACTGGAAAAATTGTTGACGAATTATTACATATAACAATACTACTACTCTTCATACTCCTCTTACTACTACTACTACTACTACTACTACTACTACTACTAATAATAATAATAATAATAATAATAATAATAATAATAATAATAAGGAAATATTTTTGTGTCTTATTAGAAGTGAAAGAAATTCTTTACTTTTATTTGTTTTTAAGATTATATCTCTGCTTCTTTTCTGGTAAAAACTAAATTTGCATATGTGGTTATCCTTTACTTTCTTTTTTTATTATTATCAGTTATTTTTAAGATTAAGCCGCCCCAGCTATGCTGATAAAAATAAATTTTCATACGTGATTATTGAAGCGAGCCGGACACACACACATTCTCTTTTATTATATAGATGAAAATGTTTTCCCCTTATTCATTAATCTCTTTCATTTCTTCCAGACATTTTATTTTCCAAATTTTCAAGTCGTTGCTTGTCTCTTCCTCATAATCTCTTCTTTCATGATTGTTTCAAGCAATTATGTGCATATCAACGTTAGATTAGTTTCTGTTTCCAAGCAAATATCAGATTCATTGTTTGCTGTCGGCCATCTTGAAAGAAATCATATTATTGGTCAATTAAGATGTTATTGAGGCTAAGAAATACAAAGTAGCAGAAAGAAACAAGAAGAAAAACGACAAAAGGAAAAAAAAAAGATGGATGGTTTCTATAAAAAGACTTCTGTGGCAAACTAAGCCTTTCTATGAAATTAGTTTGCTACTAATGGCTTGGCAGAAATTTTAATTTGTAGTAAAGGAAAAGTCTTTCACTGGCTTGCTTGAAACTCGTACAAGTTTGACCGGATTATTGATGTACAACCATCATATCGTCATCATGATATAAACCTATGTAATTTTTGTCAAAATGTTTGGTTAAATTAGTTCATCATTTAGTTGCAAACAATTATATATTTAAAATCAGCACCAGTTTACTATGAATTTACTACGTTAATTTCAGGGAGGTGACAGTGGTCAAGTGGTTAACGACGCAGACTGACGACCTGGATTTGCCGAGTTCGAATCCAGTCGGTTCCATAATATCACTTTCACTTAGGGATGTTGGCAACACCAGAATCAAGCCGGTCAACAAAGTTGATTCACACGAATTTACTTTCTTACTTAGCACCAGTTTAAGATATTGTAAGAAATAATTCTGGATCAGGGTACTGTTTTTATTAGAAAATTTAATAAATAATTAAAGAACGCATGTAAATGTTTGCGAAACCATATGGTGCAATTTTTCTTAAAAATTAAATGATTATTTATTAAATGATTCATATATTTATTAAATATTTTTTTTATTTATTAAATACTTAATTAAAGACTTAAAGGACGCATGAAACGATATGATGTAAAAAAAAACAATTAAATAATTACTTATTAAATAATTTATTTACTTACTAAATAATTTATTTATTCATAAAATAATGCATTTCTTTATTAAATAATTTATTTATTTATTAAATAATTTATTTATTTATTACATAATTTATTAAATGATTAAAGGACACATATAATTTTTTGTGAAAACATAAGGTGTAATTTTTCTTAAAATTCAAAAAAATTTCTTAAATAATTTATATATTTATTTATAAAATTATATATTTATTTCTTAAATAATTCATTAAATAATTAAAAGACACATAAAGAGATTGGTGAAACCATATTGTGTATGTTTTAACAATTAAATAATTGTTTATTAATAATTAATTTATTTCTTAAATAATTTATTGAATAATTATAAGACACATATAATGTTTTGTGAAACTATATGGTGTAATTTTTTAATAATTAAATAATAATTTATTAAATAATTCATTTAATTATTAAATAATTCATTAGATAATTATGAGACATATATAAAGTTTTCTGAAACTATACGGTGTATTTTTTTAAGAAGGATCCTCGAAGGCTAATGAAGTGCTGGATTAATATATGAATTAAATACAAGATTTTATAATCTGTTCATGTATATAAATGAGATTAGTATTACATGTGAATTTATCTTGATCTTTAGGTCAATAATTTTTATCTCTTTGAAAAAATTATTTTCCAATATGGACATATTTTAGGCCAGTTTATTACTGCACAACCATCATATAGTCATCATTATATAAACCTATGTAAATTATGTCAAAATATTTGGTTTAATAAATTATCCAATTAGATAACATATCTTATAAAAAATGTTTTTTTTTACTTATATTCACTCCAAACAAGCCACAGTGTAAGGGGCTACTGTGATTTAGGGGTCAAATTAATAGGAGCATCCTCAGTGGAGAGTTGTGCAGCAAGATGTTTGTTCACATTACATTTGAATTTCTGCTTGTTGGTACAGTCGGGGAAACAGGGAGCAGAGACTGAATTCCAAAAGCAAAGCAGTTAAAGGAAAGAAGCTATTAGAGTAGAAAGTCTTCCGGTATCTGGGGACCTCTACAGTGAAGGATGGGGATTTTGCTGATTTTTGTGAAGTTGGGTGGGGGTATTAACGTTGAGATGGCACAAGTGCAGCAAGTTCGTCAGAGCACATTTTTATTGAAGCACTTGTAAAACAATCACATGAATGCAACATTGTGGCGATGGGACAGAGGTTGGAGCTTAGTAGACAGTGTGGGACCTATTAGATTAGAGACTCTTCTTTGGACCCTGTCTAAGAGGTGCTACATTGTCACCTTCTGATTGGTGAATAAACAATTATACACTCATTATGTCCTCATTGAGAACGCAGGTTCTTGATCATCTGTAGATAAAACACTGAGGCGCTGATAGTAGTGTATAAGAAAATTCTATGTAAAAAGAGAGACATTCACATAAAACATCAGAGCAACAATCTGCTTGTTTATGCATTAGACAGGGAGAAAGGCAGACAGATAGATAGACAGATAGATCGCTTGTCTCGTTACATCTAGCTACATTGTATGCAACCACCCAACCACCCTCACTGGGACTCCACGGCCACGTTTCGCATCCACTTGTTGAAGTTGTCAGCCAAAAACAGACAGAAAACTCCCTGGACGGAATCTATGTGGTTTAATCAACTTCTGCTTTGAGGGCACCTCTAACCTCTAAAGTGTCACTCAAACCCTTCCACCCAAACATGGCCTTTGCTCTATAACAGAGGGAGAGACCAACCCAGATGTGGCAACAATACTCCATAAATGAACGAATGGTGGCTTTGTAGAAATATAGGATACTGGTAAGTGAGAGAAGTTTTATAGCCCGTTAGAGGGAGCCCATCTTCTTTGCAGCAGACTGGGCAGTGTCTTCTATGTATTTGTTCCAATCTATGTTACCTGGGAATGTTAGGCCGAAGAGTTTGAATGTTGGAGTCATGGCAATCAGTGGTTCTTAACTGGATCCAGTGTTCCCATGACAACATCAAACAATGTTGTGTTCCATTCTCAGCTTGATTTCGGAAATTGTTTTTCTATCTCTGGTGATAATCGTCTTGGAAACATTAGTAGTTGAATGATAGAATTCTCTCAGAAATACAACTATGAAGATGTGTCTCTACTTCTCTTCTGCCTGAAAGCCCCTGATTCCTCCTTCAAGAATTGGCCAGATCGTAATAACACTTGACAACGTTTAAAAGGGAATCCCTGTCAGCAAACATATTGGAACAAAAACTGTCAAAGAAAGGATAAAACAAAAATACACTTTCAATAAAAAAGAAAAAATATGATTCGCTTAGCAGGAAGCCATATTGTTATGCAGCAACAAGAATCTGAAGTGACTCTTTAGGAAAGAAACAAAAGATTGAAATAGTTTGAACAAAATGTTAAACGCAGATGCTAGTGTGATTGCAAGAGATAGGAGTTGATGACGTCAGTTCAGGGAACTTCTGCCATTACTAACCAGCAGAGCGTTACAACTGTCGACCAAGGGAACAGTCTATCAGACATGTGTACACAGTATGATGATGTATAGAAGTGACACCTAGCCAATGAGGTTTGAGGACATGCGTTGCATGGAGAGAAATAGTATGTAAATAATATAATGGATGTCTAATGCGAATCTTAAGGATAGGGTGAGATCTGATGACTTCAGAGGAAGATTAAATCTGGACAGTATACGGAGATGTATATAAAATAGTACACTTCGATGGTATGGCCACATTGAAAAAATGGATAAGTGTTCTTGGGTTAGTAGATGTAGAACGGTTGAAGAAGCAGGTTCAGTTCACAGTTAAAGGCTAAGGAAAACATGGGAGGAAGTGATAAGAATTGACCCGAGGGAAAGAGGGATAAATCAAGACCAAGACATAGGTTAGTTCGGAAGTAAATTTATTGAAGCCGTCCAACGCTTGCCAGCATATAAAATGAACGTTAAAATGATGATGATGATGATGATGATGATGATGATGATGATGATGATGATGATGATGATGATTTCTGGCTTCATTTGTTTCTTTTAAATCCTAGAGAATTCAGTGTTCAAATCCTCACTAAAATAGAATTTCCACACAAAATGTCATGGTCAATAGCACCATTACCAAGTATCCAACGTTTAAACTCCTCGGCCTTACATTCTCAGGTAACATGAAGTGGAATAAGTACATAGAAGATAATGCCAAGTCTTCAGTAAAGAAGGTAGGCTCCCTCTACCGGGCTAGAAAACTTCTCACACCGTCCAGTATCTTATACCTCTATAAAGCCACTATTCACCAGTGCATGGAGTATTGTTGCCACATCTGAGCTGGTGCACCAACCATATGCCTCTCCCCCTCTTGAACAGGGTGAAAAAAAGAGTCTTTAACTTAATAGGCCTTGCTCTGTTTGTCAAGCTCCAGCCCCTGTCGCATCACCGCAATGTTGCATTCCTGTGTTGTTGTTTTTTTTACAAGTACTATCACAAAATGGACTCGGATGAACTTACTTTACTTGTACCCTCTAAACGTAAATACTCCCTACCGACCTGACTAGCAACAAAATCCCATTCTTTCACTGTAGAGGTCCGTAGATGTCGGAAGATTTTCCTTGGACCGCTTGTTTCTAGTATTCCCTCCCTGTTCTCTGTTTCTCTGACAATAAATATTCAGAAAGTTAAATATAATGTAGACAAATATCTTGCTGCCCAACTCCCCACACAGATTGTCCTCAATTGCCGGTATTTTATGTACCTCTTCCCAAGGTCAGGTGAGGGTTTGAAAAGCCAGCACAAAAAATGCCTGAGCATATGGAACACACAAACATCATGCACACACATACACACCGACATTGAGTTTTATACATAGAGAGAGATTAACAAGAATATAAATTTGCTGTAAATGCAGTAAATATTTTCTATTGTATTTTTAATATTTGCACAAAGAAACCATTCCAATATTCATAGCCTTTGAAATGTCATTGAACTTCTTACATATTAAGACCAAAAAACAGAAATACTCCTTAATTTAGTTTTAGCTAAAGAGGATCGATTTGCCTTCTGATAACAATTATTTACAAAATGCGTTTGATATGTTGACAATATTTGTTCTTTGAGAATCAGCGTAATTAAATGTATTTCATATCAAAGAAATTCAAAAACCGAAATTGATTTTTTTTAAATTAATAAAAAGAATACACAAGATCGTTCATGTTTAAATAACATTGATGTTACAACTAAAGTTCAGGAGTCAGAGTCAGAGGTTTTGGAAGGAGTCTGAGTCAGACTCGGGCAAATACTAGGAGTTAAAGTCAGGTCGGAGTAGGATTTACTATTTGCTTTCTTGCTTCCCCCCTCATAACTTGAAATTGGTTTAGAAAAACGCACGTTTTTTACCCACTAACTTTTGCATGACGGCAAATATATATATATATATATATATATATATATATATATATATATATATATATATATAGTCATTTTGAGTCATTTTAAACAAAGAAAGAAAATGCAGTTTAAATTCCCAGAGAAACTAACTAAATCCAAGATATCGCAGACTTAGCATTTGCATAAGCCGACCCACCGTTGGAAAATCTATAATTAAAAAAGTGGTTATTGTTATCTTTTGTAATTCGTATGTTTTTCTTTTCTGTTTCTGAACTTCTTATTATTATGAAGAAGAATTAAAAATTAGGCAGTTGGGGCGAAGACTACATTATAGGTAACATTTGTATATTTTTGTATTTGAAAATCTTCTACATATATAAAACTCTAATCCTGTGTGTGTATGTATGTATGTATGTATGTATGTATGTATGTATGTATGTATGTGTGTATGTGTGCGTGTGTGTTTGGGTAATGTTTGTGTGTTCCCAAAAGAAAAGTTAGAGAATCTACAAAAATATCTATTACTATCTGTTGTTGTGTTACTGCTGTCTTTTGTATTTTTTGTATTTTCTTTCTTTTTCTTTAATTCCTCCTCCTCCTCCTCCTCCTCCTCCTCCTCCTCCTCCTCATCATCATCATCATCATCATCATCATTATCATCGTCGTCGTCGGTTTAACTTCTGCTTTACATGCTGGCATGCGTTGGACGGCTTCTAAAAATTGACTTCCAAAGTACTTTATCTCCGGCCAGGTCTTTATTTATCCTTCTTTCCCTCAGGTCCATTCTTATCACTTCCTCCTATGTTTTCTTTGGCTTTAACCTGTGAACTGAACCTAATACCTTAACTGTTCTACATCTTCTTCTTCTTCTTCTTCTTCTTCTTCTTCTTCTTCTTCTTCTTCTTCTTCTTCTTCTTTGTGTGTCTTTGAAGCAAGTGGTCATATAACAGTTTCCCACTTTTTTACGCAGTCCTTTGCATTATTGTTGTACTCTGCGAGATCTTTCAAGCTGTACCGGTTGGACAGTTTTATCCAATCAGTTTTGTAGTCCGATATACTCATAGCAACTTTTGATCATCCTTTTCCTGTTCTCAGGCAGTTGAGTGTTTTCCACTGGAGCCAGGGTGCCTCTGAACCAGGAGGGAGGACCTCAGAAGGGGTAATTCCTATTATGGCCATTCTCTAGCCGTCTGGTCCAAAGCTGTAGTCTGGTCTCTTCCTGGGATGTTGTTAGGGGTTCAACATGGCTGAGGAAGCTTCTCTTTGATTTCAGTCGTTTGACCGTTGGTTCACATCCATGAAGGAGATGGCGTTCATCGGTGATGGCTTTTGTGATCTCTACTCAGCTGGCAAGTTCTCGTCTTACATCTACTAACCCAAGAACTCTCATCCATTCTTTAAACATGATCATACCATCAAAGTTACTATTCTGCACACACCTCTCTATACTGTCCAGATTTAATCTTCCTCTGAGGCTATCAGAACTAAGCCTGTCTTTAACATTCACATTGCACATCCATCGTATCATTCTCATATCATTTCTCTCTGTGCACCGCCTGTTCTAAACTCTCACTGGCCAGGTTTCCCTTTTTCTTATTATTATGAAAACTTATTAAATTAGGGATTTGGGCAGAAGAGTTGTTTATAGGTAAGTTCCCCTTCCTGTAAACATTTGTATATTTTTGTATTGAAAATTATTAAATAAAGATATATTATTATTTACTCACTAGGAGTTCTCACTCAGATCATCACCAGTGATTAACTGCATTATGACACAAGTCCCCAGAAACTGGTGTGGTTCATCACATGACTAATACCAAAATGTTTACTCTAAGAGAGAGGGGGAAATGCAAAAATGGTAAGGGGACAATTTTGCTTTAACAAAAGAATTAGACTCTTGGTGCTGGGTGAAAATGTACATTACAACACATGATCCCAGACGGCTGTTGCAAAGAAAGCCTTCCTCCTACGACTGAAAGAGCCAGAAACTGAGGTTGTTCAAACTGAGAAGTTCCTTGAACTTATTCCATCCACTACTAATTTTTGCAATCACATTAGCACCTGCTCCACCCTGTGCTCCAATGGTTTCACCAAGTTAACAAAATTTCTCTACGAACTCAATAGCTTCGCCATCCAGATATGCTTTCTCCATATCTGAGTTCTCATTCATCTCCATTGTCTTACATTTCTTGCACACAGATTAGTAATCCTATTTTTTCTCGTTCACAAACTGAATTTTCTTTCGGGAACAGAAATCCTAACATTGGTGCATTAATAATTTGTTGTAGCACCTTTCGTATTTGTTTCATTTGTTTCATTTGTGAACCAACTGACCCTGAGTAATCCTTCAGTGTCACTGGTATCCACTCTTCATTCATGACTAAATTCAGTTCTTCAAGATTTGATTGATAGTCGTCCGTTATTTATTATTCCTCACACATTTTACATTTGGTTTGCTTATTAGCAATTTGCAGGTCTATCAAGACAGTTACCCCATTTTCCCTCTAAATCTAATATATAAAGTAAAGTCTGTCTCTTTCTCGATTTTTGTCATCGATAGCTTTCTTCCTAAAATAAGCAATATTTGGTTCAGGTTCATCAGTTCTTTTGATGGATCATTGCAGTGTGTTATTAAGAACAATGAAATGTAATTCGATTTGATTCCAACCAGAAAATACTTTGACCGGGTCGGAATTATTTTCATACGGACTTCACCTTAAAAAAAGCAAAACAAATTGTAAGTTAAAACATTACCGGACAACGCCGGGTAGATACAGCTTATTTATTATGAGTTTATTTGTGTGTATAATACGAAAAATAACAACAACTATGTATATAAATTGAACATTTTTTAAGCAACAAAGAATTATATGCAAACAGTAAAACGTAAATACACAGAATGAGGAATTGCAAACACGTGCATCCATGGAACTTATCGTATGTGAAAGAAGTGTTCTGCAATCAGGTGCACACACTTCGCCCCCAAAAGTTGCTGGCTCTTTCAGTCGTAGGAGGAAGGCTTTGCTTGCAACAGCCGTCTGGGGCAATGTGTTGTAATATAAATTTTTCACCCAGCACCAAGAGTTCAAATTTTTTGTTAGAGCAAAATTGTCCACTTGCCAGTTTTACATTTCCCCCTCTCTCTTAGAGTAAACATTTTGGGGGCATCTTTTACGAGACTCAGCAGAGTAAAAACGCTAAAAAAAACAAATTACAACAAATAAAAGTAACTGTAAGCTGTAAAAGTTAGTTTCAAACTTGCATGTGCTATTTGTTTGTATTTTAAACCCGTTTGAAGTGCTATTTATTAGAAATTTAAGTTCGACAGACGTCAGCGAAGAAAACAAAATGGTCGCTCTACGATAGAGCCACTCGCCGCCATTTATATTTGAAAAAGTAGATGTTTTAAAAAACAAGAATTTTTTTTTTAACATCTAATAAAAAGCCATTTATACTACGTAAAAATACAAACAAATTACATAGGTAAGTAGAAAAATGTCTATTCTAGACATAAGTCAACTTTACTTGTTGCAAATTTATGTTTTTAAACTCTTTCTCGTTCTTTTTTTGGACCCCGTTCGCGCCTCTGCTGAGCGTCGTAACATATACCCCATTTTGGTATTAGTCGTGTGATGAACAACCTCAATTTCTGACCCTTTCAGTCGTAAGAGGAAGGCTTTGCAAAGTCTGGTGGCTTGTGTCATAATGCGGTAAACCATTAACAGACTGAAAATGGAAGAAAAGGCGTTTGAGTTTATATGGGCTGTTTTATGGCGTGACCCACCTCAACCCGACTATGCTTTGATGTCATAAAGTCTACTGGTACAAAGGGTTATTATATTGAAGTTTCACTCCTTAGTTCAACTAATACTAAGAATACAATAAAAATTACTTAAGACTTCTACCTGGTCATTCCTGACGGAACGAGAACAATTTATCCTTATGGGTTAAATAACGGGTTCAGTTCGAAATTCCGTACAGATTTCCAAGTTCGACAAAACGCACCTGAAAAACGTTGGGGGTTACATCGACTGAAACGTTGTGAGAATAACATCTAAGATTAGTACATAAGTCCGAATAATCCAAACAATACATATTTTGTTAATGGTGTTGAGTTAATAATGCTGAGTTAATAATGTTACATTTCTAAAAGTCACGTTATGCAAATTGTATCTATGTTTGAATTAATTTTCTGTAGAACCTATATACACTTCGTTTATTATGATTTCTTTTAATGATTCACCTTTGCTTTGTATATTTTACATATATTTTTATGCACAATCATATATTATGTTGGTTGATAACAAATGTGCTCCTTTCGGTCGATGAATTTTCAAGAGGTTTTCCATTACTGCTAACCAAATTATTTCAGAATAACAATGTCTCGAAATTCTGGGAAATTTTAAAATAGAAACGATCTAGAAACCATTGCAGAAAATAACTTAGAACGCGATAAGATTTCATGTGAGTGCATCGGTAGGTCTTCTGTTTTTAGCTAATATTGAACAAAAGTAATCAATGGGTAAATGGTAAATAGATAAATAAATATAATATATATATGGACATAAAGAAAGAATTAAAAAAAAATGAAAATAATTAGAGGAAAAGTAATATAGAAGAATTGGATATAAATGAAATTAGGTCGGATATAAAAAGAATGTTGTTAATATATATATATATATATATATATATATATATATATATATATATATATATAAAACATTTATACGATATATACCTATATGTATATATATATATATATATATATATATATATATATATATATATATATATATATATATATATATATATATATATATATCGTATAAATGTTTTTTTAAATTTATACAAACATTGACTAGTTAATACAGCCTGAGGATGCGAGACTTGGAATAAAGTTGCAGCTGAAACATGTATGCACATATGTAGCCAATAATGTTTGTATAAGAAAAAAATATTCTATAATACATCTCTATCTGTTATTGAGCACTATCTTGTAGACACCATAGTTTCATTGGATTAACATCTCGGAAACAACAATCATATATATATATATATATATATATATATATATATATATATATATATATATATATATATATATATATATCATATCTGTATGCTGATGAGTCACGATTATTAAAAAGGACGAAACGTATACGTACATAGATAATAAACAATAACAAATATATATATATATATATATATTCTCATGTATAGGATTCACTCCTAAACTAATGCACCGATCATTATGAATTATGGAATATATATTCGAAGCAACACGCCTAGAACTTATCATTATGAATTATGGGATAGTTATTCTTGGCAACACAGTGAGTAACGTGGGCACATTATTTAAAAAAATGTTACCATTTATAAGGGTTTCTACCCGAAATTGCACCCTACCTTCTTCCAAGAATAAAAAAGTAAAATAAAATCTAATGCTGTACACATACTAATATTATACATATACTCATCCTGGGATGAGCATTTTGCTAGTATTTATATATGAGAGATAGAGAGATAGAGATAGAGATTGAGAGAGACACACACACACAATTAGACAGGAATGTGAAGAGAAAGAGAGAGATGAATTGAATTGGATAGGTATATAAAAAGGCCACCTTTCACCCTCTTGTGGGGAGTCTATAGTAAAGTAAGGTTGGCGCAATCTCCAACCAGACCTCTCTTTTATGAACCTACATTACCTGAATCTAGCGACATGAGAAGTCTAGAACGACTGGAAAAATTGCCGAGATAAGCAGAGAAAAACTGATGTTATTTTGTAGTTTTACTTCCCCTATTCTAGTTGCACAATCAAGGCTTAAGAGTCTAGCTTAGTCTGTAGCTGGATGGAGGATATATGGATTCATACCTTTCCCAATGGTATTAGTGAAAGTGATGCAATAGCCCCAAAAGTATGCAAATACGCCACACAGTCTGCATCTGAAATCATTACATCACTATATATATATATATATATATATATATATATATATATATATATATATATATATATATATATATATATATATATACGTGTGGGTGTGTTCCGTGGATTTCTTGTTCCATTTTTTTCTTTCTTTTTTCGTGAGTTCTTCGATTTAATACACACACACACACACACACACACACACACACACACACACACACATATATATATATATATATATATATATATATATATATATATATATATATATATATATATATATATATATGGGGTAAGGTACACGATAATTCATGAAAATGAAATGCCGTGTTGGACAAAATGTGTGAAAAATGACAAACAGAAAACAGGTTATATATATATATATATATATATATAATATTTACAAAAAAATATTAAATTATTTTGCTTTATCTCCACGGCCATCAGAAAATATCACGTGATACAGGAGAAATTACGTTCTATTTATGCCTAAATACAGCGGGCAGTAAACAGCAGACCGTCTAGAAGGTTCGGCGAACGTTATCAGAACTTTGCTTATAGCTAAGTGACAGTTTGTTTTTAATATCTCCGAACAGTGCTCAACTTTAATTTCTTAAAGGGTATATATATATATATATATATATATATATATATATATATATATATATATATATATATATATATATATATATATACAGTCACTGTCCACATGAACATTCCGTGAACCAAAAGGTCATCTCTGTTCTCTCTATTAACCCCAATGTATTGAACCTGTTTTAGTGAATGATGTCATCTTCACTGGGACACTTAAACAGATTTGACAACGGGCTAATTCTTTAAATGGATGACGTTATCCCTTGGCGACGTCATCCATTGTAAACAGAGAATAACAAATATACAATTCGGACTTCTGTTCTCATCTCGGGTGTTTTTATCACAACGTTTCGGCCGATGTAACCCCCGATGTAACCTCCGATCTTCTTCTTAGAAATTACAATTCAGTTCTAAGTAACAGTCATCTGAAGGTTGAAGGTTCAATCCTCAGTGCAGGCGATAGGAAGAATTGCGAATTACTGAAAACTTCTTCCCCGTCATGGCAGATGGAACGAGAGCATGCTACCCCCGTGGATTTAATAAAGGGTTCCGTTCGAAATTCCGTCCAGACTCCCGAGTTCGACAGAAAGATTCCCGAGTTCGCAAAGGTACACCTGAAGAAGGTCGGAGGTTACATCGGGCGAAAATTTGTGATAAAAACACCCAAGATGAGAACAGTAGTCCGAATATACCAAATTCTTCAAATTATCAACCCTCATCTTAAAAATCCCGAAACACACACACACACACACACACATATATATATATATATATATATATATATATATATATATATATATATATATATATATATATATATTTCTCTTTTTATATATTTTCATTTTATTTACATTTTACTTTCCTTCTCTAATTTTATTATGTTTCTACGATCTAATTTAAAATTGCAATGTTTAGGAAAAGTATGCATATATTTGCTGACTCTTTTAGTATGAGTGTAAACAGAATGTTATGTTACTAATTCAACCTACATATATAAATGCTTTAATAATGCGAGTTTTATTATTATTTCTTTCTCATGTTTTTGTGCACGGTTTAGGTCTTTCCTACTGACGAGTCGCACTCATAAACATCCAAGATATATAACTCTGTATTTTGGTTATCTAAGCGATGACGAAAAGGTCCCTTAAGAACTGGATCTTTAAAAAAAATAAATAAAGACATGGTTACTGGTATTGAGTCTGTACCGTTCACTAAGTGTCAAGACACAAGCAAGCCCCCACCTGTTAAAGTCTCTTCTTTATATATTCAAAACAATAACAACAATTACAACAAAGGCGCCCTCTGGGCCGGATGAAAAACTTCACCCAATGGCCGTAAATTTATACATTACATCCGTCCATTCTTAGATGGATCAATAAACATAGTCTCTTAACTTAAATGGAGCTCTCCTTACACGCTCAGATCTCCGAGGAATAGGCGATGCTTTCTGTCCGAAGTCTATAAGTTCCACCTCAGCTTCATACTGTCTTACCAATTCGGGTACTCCTTCTTCCTCGATAGACTCCCTTGTTCTGGTTATCACCATGTCCTCTGCGGCATCATTCATATCAGTCACATTCTCCTCTTGGACCCGGATTGTTCTTTTAATGATCTGGTCTGAATGTCTCCGTGTAATTCCTCTCTCGGTCTCTACCTCAAAATTGACATTACCCAACTGCCTCGTAATGATGCCCTCCAACCCCGTTTAGGGCCAAAATTCCTCACAAGGACTGGATCATTCACCCCATGATTTCGGCACGGTGTCATGATCTTAGTACCCTTCTCCATTTTGTAGTTGTACACCCTGCTCTTAAACTTGTTTGGCTGTAACAGATGAAAGGCTGTTCTTAATTGTCGCTTGAACAGCAATTCAGCTGGAGGAACCCCAGTTACTGTGTGTGGAGCTGCCCTGTAGTTAAAAAGGAATCTGTTGACTTTTGTTTCAAGAGATGTTTTCGTGTCTTTGTCCATCCTCTTCATTGTTTCCTTGAATGTACGCACACTGCGTTCAGCCTGGCCATTGGAGGAGAGATGGTAAGGAGCCGTGAATATGTGTTTAACCCCATTTGCCTCTAAAAACCTCCTGAATTCATCACTGGAGAAACAAGGGCCGTTGTCACTCACAACCAGCAAAGGCAAACCATGAGTCGCAAAGATTCCCTTCAACTTCTCAATGGTAGCTGCAGCAGGGGATGTCTTCATTATGCAAACCTCCATCCATTTGGAGTAGGCATCAACCACTATTAAACTTCACCCAATGGCCGTAACTTGATACATTACAACTTGAATCTAACTTTCTATTGTAAAATATAAATGGAGAGAGAAATTATTAGCTAAATATGGAGAGAGAGAGAGAGAGAGAGAGAGAGAGATACTGAGAGAGAGAGAGAGATACAGAGAGAGAAAGAGAGAGGGAGAGAGAGAGAGTTGAGAGGGGGATGAAAAGAAAATTCAAAATTGAAGAATGTACTTTTTAAAAGTGTATCAATTTGATGTGTGACGGTCAAATATTTTACCAACAAACCAGTTACGTTTTTTTTCCAGTTTTTTTTTTTTTTTTGAAAAGAGATTTTTTTAGAAGAATTTTAGAACGAATAACAAAAACAAAACAAAAGCTTGTTAAAGGCCTGTATTGCTACATTAATGCATCGTTGTACTACCTTTAGTATTTCTTTCATTTGTTGTTCTCGTGAACCAATTGACCCTCAGCAACTCTCCAGTGGCATTGATGTCTACTTTCCTGTCGTGACTAAATTCAATTCTCCAAGATTTGATGGATAGTCTTTGATTATTTACTATTCCTCACATTTTCTACGCCGTTGCCTGAATATCGAATATTTTGAATATAAATTTATATAAAGTGGAACCTAAGTTAACATAATTCGTTAATTCTTATATAGAGACTATTTTTAATGTATTTAATGAATTGTTCTAGTTCCGAGACGTTAATGAACCGAGGTTTGACTGTATATGTAAAATACAAACTTAACACCGTGCAATGGAAGTATTTACCGGTTTTTCTTTCTGTTTTTTTTTTAAATTTTATTAACCACACAATTTACATTCCTTAAGCCTTGGACTTATAATTACGGTTTGTAATTATAATTTATTATTATTATTATTATTATTATTATTATTATTATTATTATTATTATTATTATTATGTACCAGCTGGTTTCGCTCGCTATCGCTTCGCAATTTAACTCATATTAACCACTTGAAATCATTGAAACGAAACTAATCGATAAGAAAATACAAAATTAATTCTACTGCGACCTAAAATTTAAGCTCTCTCTTTCTCTCTTGCATGCTCTCCCTCTATCTATCTCTCTTGCATGCTCTCTCTCTCTCTCTCTCTCTCTCTCATTGAATTACGTGAGGCGCGCCAAACACATACGTTCACTTTTATTATATAGATAATTATTATATTGATTATTTGTTAGATGAACGCTGGAAAACACAGATACATTTGTTTTAATCAGTCAATCTGGTACTGTTAGGTTTACTATCTTTACTTTATATAATTTATATTTTGTATTTGTGGGTTTTACCAGCAAGAGCACACCTGGGGAAATATCAAGTTTCGATCTAAGTAATCAACCAAAAAAATGCACATTGTAACTCTGTTTCAATATATATATATATATATATATATATATATATATATATATATATATATATATATATATATATATATATATATATATATATATATCGTAATAGTGCCTAACATTAATTTTATTTAAAGGGGCTTAATAATCATATTTATAAACAAATATTAAATTGTATTTACCTACAGACGACGTCGTTTCGAGCTAACTACTCTCTTAAGTATGTATATATATATATATATATATATATATATATATATATATATATATATATATATATATATATATATATATATGTGTGTGTGTGTGTGTGTGTAAACAATAGAAAGTTAGATTCCAGTAACGATGTCTTTATTCACCTTCCAGATACTTAACGGACAACCATAATATAGAGTTATATATCCTGGATATATAAGTGCGACTCTTCAGAAGAAAAGTCCAAAAAACTATTTTTTAAAATATCAGAAAATGAAACGAAATATAACAACACTCACATTGTTAATATATATATATATATATATATATATATATATATATACTTTTTAACGAGGAGCTTCAAATATAAATATTTGTTATTGTTTATTTATCTATGGACGTATACGTTTCGTCTCTTTTCAATCAAGACTCATCAGCATAGAAGTATGACTATTCACTACCGGTCACACGATTCGAAACCCTGGATTACAAGTATTTTTCAACTAACCGATAGGCCAATTCTGAATAGCTTATAAACAATGATAATTTTAACACATTTAAAAGCGGCGAGACATACAGGCATTCAACTTCTATAAGTGAAGGAATGATGCATATAAAGCAAGTGACGTCACGCTGTGTTAGTACTACCATCTACTTTTTAACGAGGAGCTTCAAATATAAATATTTGTTATTGTTTATTTATCTATGGACGTATACGTTTCGTCTCTTTTCAATCAAGACTCATCAGCATAGAAGTATGACTATTCACTACCGGTCACACGATTCGAAACCCTGGATTACAAGTATTTTTCAACCCCAATCCGACGTCGCTAACCGAACAGCTTATAAACAATGATAATTTTAACACATTTAAAAGCGTGGACATGGACGGCGGCACCGGGGGGGGGGGCAGGGGGAGGGTTCAAGCCTCCCCCCCCACTTTTTGACTTAGCCCCCCCCCCCACTTTACGGTCATCAATAATGAAGTTATAAATGCATGTTTTTAACCGGCCCCCCCACTTTTTAGGAGAGCCCCCCCCCCCACACACTTTTATAACTGTCCCGTCGGTCCTGATATATTCAGGTTCAAACCTTATGTTCCTGTTCAGCCATCAAAAAGCATCTGATGAGCCCAATCCCAAGGGCGAAATAAATTATGATGCAAATGACTTAAAAATGTTTGTATGAGTTTTTTTCTGTTATAAATCTTTTGGACACTCCGAGGTTGGTTATCAGTGATGAATTGATTTCAATGCACGTTTCGGGTTTTGAATTATCAGACCTGCTCTACCAGTAACCCAAGCATTTCGCAAAAGGGAGATAAGTTTCTTTCTCTAATGTGACGCCATGCTACATACCATATAGACATTGCAAACTAAATAGCCTGATGCAAAGGAAATACTATAACATATCACTCAATAAGTCCCTGGCCTAACTAACAAAACAACAACGTTTAGGCAAAATTCGACTTTAATCATCAACTCCTTCTTGAGGGATAGACTGATTCCAACGTTTCTCTAACAATTCAGTGCACTTTTTGCAGAACGATTTGTTTTTGGTATAAAAATACGCCTAAGTTTCCAATATCATTTCTTCATTGTAGCCAAATCTCTTTCCCTGGAGTATGCTTTTGCGGTCTGCAAACAGCCAGTAGTCGCTGGGAACCAAATCTGGAACATAGCGTGAGAGCAGAAGCAATTTAAGTGCAGTTCATGTAGTTTTGCCATCGTTGCAATCAATTTGTGACACGGTGCATTGTATTGGTAAAAGAGCACTGTTTTCTTTTTCATTTGTGGCCATTTGTGGTCGATTCCTAGGTTCAAACGCATCAAAAATGCTATATAATATTCGCTATTAATGGTTCTTCCTTTCTCAAGAGAATAGATGAACAAAGTACCTTGCAGATCCCAAAATACGTAGGTCAAAACCTTGTTTGCTGATGTTTTCATCTTTGGTCGCTTTGAACAGCTTTCACCTCTTGCTGTCCACTCAGCTGACTGCCGATTTGCCTTCGGAGTGAAATGGTGGATCCATATTTGATTCATTGTCACATATTGATGTTAACATTTTTTTTTTGTTGCATTGAAACAGTTGCAAACAACGCTCTTAAATGTTCGATGCGTTGTTGTTTTTGATTGACTGCGAGCAAACGCTGCACCCACTTTTAACACAGCTTTCTCATTGGCAAGTATTCATGCAAAATGGTGAATACACTGCCTTCTGATATTTTCAACTCCTCTGCTACTCTTATGCAACTTCAACTTACGATCGGACAAAACGGGTTTGTGGACTTTGTTGATGTTTTCCGGGACAACTGTCGAAATATGGGTGACCAAAGCATGCAGCATCATTTGCGTTTGCAACCGCCTTTAAAATTCAAAATACCACCGTTGTTTCCGACGAAGCAGAGTTTGAGTAACACTTACGTAGCCATTGTTTGCTTAAACAGTATTTCCCATCAGAAAGAGATGCTTCATCAACACATAACATTCAGATTTTTCGATTGTTTTTTTTTTAATTTGAAACAGTAGCTTCACTTAAATAGATGTAATTTGTAAACTAATAATCTGATTCGTCTCAAATTTTGACGCATGCCATTTGAAGGTTAGTACTTTATAAAATTATTTTTTATAAAGTACTAACCTTCGAATGGCACGTGTCAAAATTTGAGCCATCATCATCATCATCATCATCATCATCATCATCATCATCATCATCATCATCATCATCATCAAAATACACGGTTTAACGTCCGTTGTACATGCTGGCATGTGTTTGATAGATCTGGTCAATTCCCAGAGCATAGAAATTCGATAGACCAAAATGGCAGCTTCGTTTTTACACATTGTACATGTAAAAAATATCGTAAAAATAATAATGACATAATTAAAACAAACAAAAACAATCATATCAATAATTTTTTAAAAATTTGTTTTTTTAATCGCGTTTTGTTTTTCTGTAATTTTTTAGTGGTGTCAACTTTCTTGACTTGATGTTACGCCAAGGGGTAACTGACAACCCCCCAAAGACTCCAGTGATCATGGGCTATGAGTGTGCAGGAACCGTTGAAGCTGTTGGAGAAAAAACGGAGGGATTCAGTGTAAGTATGAATTTGTTTTTTACCCGACCGACAATATCCTTATTTATCAGGCTAAATAAAAGAAATTCTGCAAATATAATAATTGATTCTAAAGACATAGTTAATGGAATTATCACAAACTAGTAATGAGTAAAGCAACAGAATATACATATATTTATATATATATATATATATATATATATATATATATATATATATATATATATATGTAGTAATCTATAGTGATAAGTAGTAAGAGTACACATTTAAACCAAGAATAGGTTTAAGGCTGCTAAAATTTATACCAGAATTGTCCACAAGGACCTGTGGCATAACGGATAAAGTAATAATCAGTTCTAAGTGACACTCTTCTGGAGGTTGAAGAATACAATTACGAATTACTTATGACTTCTAACCGGTCATGGCTGACAGAACAAGAGCAAGCTACTCCGTGGATTAAATAAAGAGTTCCATTCGAAATTCCGTACAGATTCCCGAGTTCGACAGAAAGATTCCCGAGTTCGACTAGATGCACCTGAAGAAGATCGGAGGTTACATCGGCCGAAACGTTGTGAGAGTAAGATCCAAGATGAGAACAGTAGTCCGAATAATCTAAATCATACAAGAAATATCTTCATTTGAAGGAGTTTATAATGTTACAGGGTGACCCCAAGAAAGGGTAACACCCACAATGAATGCAACCCATGGAATTTTTTCAACTCATACATGAAAAAATTTCAAGTTGTAAAAGAGACATCATATTGCAAAAAAACTTTGATAATGACATCATTAAAAAAAATGTTCTACAATAAAATATATGAGTTATTCCCCTTGAGGATTTTGATCTTTTCTGTAATGCAACCATATTTCGTACAAAATAAACTTCAGTCTATGTCCGACTTGTTCACCAAGTTTCAGTCATGAATGTCAAACAGTCTTCGTTTTATTGCCGTTCAATGATATGTGGGGGGGGGGGGAGCGGGGCTTTGAAAATTGTCTCATCAATAAGAGGTGCGATCCTAAATGTGCTTCACACTTAGCGGACCTTGACCCTTTCAAATGTTTACCTATTGGGTTATCTCAAAGCTAATGTCCATCAAAACAATCCCCAGACTATTCTTAAACTAGGGCGATCACAGCTCAAATCAGGACGTGTCAAGAGAGGAGTGTCTCAGAGTTATCGACAATTTTGCATGTCGTATCCAGGTGTGATTATTATTGAATGGAATGCATTTCGTTTCTTCACAAACAAGGCAGCCATTTTAATCTTTCGTTAAGTGTTGAAAAAAAGAATTACTTCATGACACTTTGAAATTTGAAAAGAATTTGGAGCCATTTAAACTGTCGAATTGAGAGTCTTTTCTGGCTGTAAGATTCGTAGCAAATTCTCGTATATTAGAAGATTGAAAGCTTTGGGAGCTATTTACATACAATAGGTAAGAGGAAAACAGTCAACAGGAAGAGAGTTCCACAAGCCTGCAGTTCTTGGAAATAAGCTACTGGAATAGGAAGCTGTATTATAATAAGGTACTCAACAGTTGCCATGCCTTATGCATATTCGTCATATTTCAACTCTACTCTCAACTCACTGCCCATAGTCCCGCCGGGCGGTAGGGGCACTGCTAACGGACACAACGATAATCCTGTATGTGGTTGATACTAGTTGCATTCATTGCAGTGGAACTGGTCCGTTTAAAGCTTGCAGGCCCATTTCTATCCAGTCTGGTTTTTATGTCGATTTCTCCACCTTCTCAGTTGACCAGAAAATTCTTTCAACGTCATCTTCTGCCCCCTTTTCTTTTCAGAGATCACTAGGCCCCTTCTTGGAGCTAACACTTGATTTCTTCATGAGATACATAGATATCCGAGGCCTTAAGGTTCTTCTCTACTTCTCAAACTGAGTTAGTAAAGCAGTGAAGAATAATAATTGTTCATCTCCCCAATGAACCGCTTAACTATGTTATAGTTAATTTTTTATTATGGTCTTTGTTTTGTTTTGCTGGATTCCAGAACCAGAATTCATCTGGTCTGGTGGAGTATCCAGCTTAGTGTTGTTACTTGTAGTAGCATCACTTGGAGAAAGTGCACGATTCCTCATATGAGTCAGTTAGTAGACATGCCGAAGGGGATCTTATTTGGGCTTCGAATACTATGTTATTTTGAATATTTGGTCAGGGTTCACTTGTAGGGTGAAGTATCCTGACAAACCCCTTTACAGAGAGACTGAAGACACTTGAGAATGGTGTCCAGTAGACATTCAAACTCTCTCCCCTGTTTGAAGACCGATGATCTCATGTGGATTCATCCTCTTCTATAAGTCTTCACACATTTAAATAGAAAATGATGTTCTCTCATGGCCATCAAATTCTTAGTGTGTCACTTCAGAGTGAGACGTGGAACCAGCATATTCCCACTGAAGTACACATCCGGCTATGTTGAGGCATCAATTAAAGTTGCAATAGGATTGAATACCAGTGTCTGGCAGCCACCTTCATGGTACAGTTATGACAAAGAATAGAGCAGGCAAGTGCAAAAGCGTCATACCATAGAAATGCAGTGCAAAGGTGCGATCGTCGGCAGTACAAAGTATTAGCCCTAATACACGCACTATATATACAAAATCATGAGGATTGGTTAGGCTTTTGAAGTCAAAGTATCTTAAACACAATATTGATTATCTAACATATAAAGTTATCTTGTGGGATTCTAAAAGTTGGACCTAAATAGCATTTAAGATGACATATCAAACTTTGATTCTGATGAGCAAATTTTCATGTTTTATTATTGTGCCATGTTATAGCCACTATATTAACGTACTTTGCTACAGTTTACTTTTAAAAGTTTGTATTCCAGCCCGGACAACTGGGAAAATGGACACATTTTTGCAATTACGACAAAAATATCAAAATCGTCAACGGGAATAACTCATACTTATTATTGAAAAATTAAAAAAACTGTTTTCTCCCTTACAACTAAAATTGTATTTTTTTTTCTGTATAAGTTATTATCTTCTTCTCAATAACAGCTTTCATAAACGTTATTAATAACGAAACATCGACAAATGAAATTAGGTTTCCAAAATCTCTTTACGGTTTTATTCTTTCTTCATAGCAGACATGTATATGCATGAAACACCCAAACCATCTCCTCTCCCATCCAAACGCCCAACCGCTCTCCTGGTGGTTCAGTCGAAAGAGAGAAATCTCCCCTGCACATTGCCGCATAAAACTGGTGGCTTCCTGTCTGTATGACGTCACTGCCATGACATGTAACCTTCTTGGAATTCTAATTGGAAAATTCCACTCTACCTAATTTTTAACCTTATATGGAAATTTATTAGACTACTCCTATTTTTTACATACCCGCCTCTTATCTTTCTACATAGCTAGTCAAAAATCAATTAGATAAGTTTACTACTTAGAAAAAAGGTGAGAGATATGTATGTATTTTTATATCAACATAACTATCACGCATACAACATCCTCATTATTGTACTTTGGTCTGGGCAACAAAGTTTTCTCAAGCCATCCCAATTTTCTGTCTTCCTGAACGTGCTACTCAGTGCCAGCCCCATCCACTTTCGGATATTACCCTCCCAACTCTTTCTTTATCTGCCCCCCCCCTTCTTCCTCCCTGTACAGTTCCTTGCAGGATTGTCTTTGCAAGATCTGATGATCATGTGACATGGCCATACCACTTCATTTAACTCTTCTTCACAGTGGTCAGTAGATGCTCATATGGCCCGACTGCTTGTCCGAGTCTGTTCTTCACTTCCATACAATATTCCATACAATATCCATAGACTTATTAATTCTTTTGTCAAATGTGAATTACAGAGGAATGAGTGATCTTAATGACATAAATTCCAAACTTGTTTGACCTTCAGGATACAAGCCTTCAAGATCTCACACTTAAGGAACATTTTCTGACTGTATACATAAAAACAAAAAAAGTTAAATTCGTTCGTGTATACATGACAAACAAAGAAAGTTAAATTCGTTGATGCATACATGACAAACAAAGAAAGTTAAATTCGTTGATGTATACATGACAAACAAAGAAAGTTAAATTCGTTGGTGTATACATGACAAACAAAGAAAGTTAAATTCGTTGATGCATACATGACAAACAAACAAAGTTACATTCGTTGGTGTATACATGACAAACAAAGAAAGTTAAATTCGTTGATGCATACATGACAAACAAAGTTAAATTCGTTGGTGTATACATGACAAACAAAGAAAGTTAAATTCGTTGATGCATACATGACAAACAAAGAAAGTTAAATTCGTTGGTGTATACATGACAAACAAAGAAAGTTAAATTCGTTGGTGTATACAGTAACGCCAGTTGCAGAAGTTACTCTGGAGATTTCTCATAGTGCAACATGGTTCCTGTGTTCTTTACTCGTCCTCAAATCGAAGACTTGTTACAAAAAAAGTTCTGATGACCTCAGAAGAAGATTAAATCTGGACAGTATAGCGAGATGTGTGTAGAAGAGTAGACTTCGATGTGTGCAGAAGAGTCGACATTGATGGTATGGCCGCATTGAAAGAATGGATGAGAGTTCTTGGGTTAGTAGATGTAAAACAGTTGAGGTAGCAGGTTCAGTTCACATGGAGAAGGCCAAGGAAAGCATGGGAGGAAGTGATACAAACAAACCTGAGGGAAAGAGGGATAAATAAAGACCTGGTCAGAGATAGGTTACTTTGGAAATCAATTTCTAAAAGCCGTCAAACGCATGCCAGCATGTAAAACGGACGTTAAACCAATGATGATGGAAAAAAAATTAAAAAGTCGAAAACAAGAATAGAAAGGTTTGTTTAATATATCTAACTGCAAGTGGAATGTCGACATTCCTTTTAGCACAGTGTTGTATGGTTACAGCCAACTCCCCAAACCCATTTTGGGGGGAGAAAAAAGCGGAACGTCTTCTCTCTTCGATTACCAGATCTGTTCTGATGTTTTTTTTTTATCCTCTCTTGATCAGTGAGGTAATTTTGCGATTGTTTTTAATACATTTCGCGGCATACTACAAACTACAAATAATCAAATATTTACAATTTCAAGTTTTGTCCCCAACTTGAGATTATCATTCTATCATTCTATCATTCTAAACATTCTAAACGCGATGACTACCCACACCCTTGACTTATATCCCATTACCTTCTAGGTTATAATACTCATTCACTATCCTGCCTTTTTCTGATCACCCCGGGGTAATGTTGTTACACTAGTGATGTTTTAAAAGATTTAATTTTTTAAACTTTTGTTTGTCCAAACAAGGTATATTGCTACTGAAGTGTAAGGAACTAATGTGTTAGGGGCCAGATTTATAGGGTGTCAATCTGGATAGGGAGTTGGGCAGCAAGATGTTTGTGAACCTTACATGTACATTTCTGTATGATGGTACGGTCGGAGAAACAAGGAATAGGGAAGGAATTCCAAAGGCAAGTGGTCTGAGGAAAGAAGCTATTAGAGTAGAAAATTTTCTAGCATCTAGGGACCTCTACAGTGAAGGGGTGTGATTTTGCTGAAAGTCGGGTGGGTCGGGGGTATTTGCGTTGAGGGGGTACAAGTACAGTAAGTTCATCGGTACACATCCCGTGGAAGTACTTGTAAAACAAGCACAGGGATGCAACATTGCAACGATGCGACAGGGGCTGGGGCTGGGGCTTGGCAGACAGTGTGGGACCTATTAGGTTAGAAATTCTTTTTAGCACACTGTCCAAGAGGGAGAGCTTAGTGGTTGGTGCACCAGCCCAGATGTGGTAACAATACTCCATGCACGGGCGAATAGCGGCTTCAAGAAGATATAGGATACTGACAGGTGTGAGAAGCTTTCTAGCCTGGTAGAGAGAGCATTTGGCAGAATCTTCTATGTACTTATCCCACTTCATGTTGCTTGAAAATATCAGGCCGAGGAGTTTAAACGTTGGGCTCTAGGAAAAGGGTGCTATCGGTCATGACAATATATTGGAAAAATTGTTTAGTGTTGCTAGGAAAAAGACGTCTTTGGAACGGTTATTTCCAACTTGACGAACATTTTTCAAGTCTCTTCCTATGTAATCTATAGACTCCGAGAATAAAATATCTTATTATAGATAGAGACTGTTGGTTTGAACGAACGAGCAAACAAAAACAAAATGAGATTCTGTTTACCTCTTGGGGGAAGAGGAAGTGGCAAAGAAAGAATAAAAACAAGGAAAGAGAATGATCTCTGTAGATACAAACAACATGCTTGCCACCAGAACTTAAGTAATATACTCTTATCTAATAACATAGTTTTCAATACTAAATATGGGAACAGTGTGCTTTCCACTGGAACTTCCTTATGCAGTATACTCTTCTTGGTTGTGCAACTAGTCTAAAATCTTTCTATGCTTATTTAGACAGTGTTTCCAGTCGTCCTGAACTTCTGTTTGTCACTGAACTCAGGCAATACCTATTCAGAAGAGATGCGGTTGGCGATTGTGCAACCATTGCTTCAGTGTAGACTCCCTGAGCAGGTACCCTTACCTTACATTCTCTCTCCAGACACAAATAGGTGGTGGGCTTCTTTTTTTTATAATTCACTATTCGTGTTTAGATTAGAAACCAAGTTAATAATTCTCACAATGAGACAAATATAGAGCCATTGCATAAAAGAGCATAAAAGGACACATGGGATCTATATCCTTTGTTAACAAACACATTTTTGCTTTTTATTTTGAAAGATCAATTCAGGTATATTTTTCCAACCGGTATTACCTAAAAGAGTTAGCTGACGTCATACAAATGTGGAAGAGTCTATTAGTCGTTTCAGATGTATCATAGATGCAGGGCAAGACACACCAGTAGCATCAGTGTAAGCACGAAATAGAAGAATACAAGAGACGTCGACATGATGATACATCCAAGACGCAGTTTTTTTCGCTAAATTTTGCACAGTATATGTATATACTACACTATACTATATGTATATACTACACTATACTACATGTATATACTACACTATACTATATGTATATACTACACTATACTATATGTATATATTACACTATACTATATGTATATACTACACTATACTATATGTATATATTACACTATACTATATGTATATACTACACTATACTATATGTATATATTACACTATACTATATGTATATACTACACTATACTATATGTATATATTATACTATACTTTATGTATATATTACACTATACTATATGTATATACTACACTATACTACATGTATATACTACACTATACTATATGTATATACTACACTATACTATATGTATATATTACACTATACTATATGTATATATTACACTATACTATATGTATATATTACACTATACTATATGTATATATTACACTATACTATATGTATATACTACACTATACTATATGTATATATTATACTATACTATATGTATATATTACACTATACTATATGTATATATTACACTATACTATATGTATATTATACTATACTATATGTATATATTACACTATACTATATGTATATACTACACTATACTATATGTATATATTACACTATACTATATGTATATACTACACTATACTATATGTATATATTACACTATACTATATGTATATACTACACTATACTATATGTATATATTACACTATAGTATATTAAAATCCATTTACAATGATGTTCTTCCATCCCATCATATCAGTAATATAATTTATAAATTTAAATGTTGGTGCGATGGCGTATATGTGGGAAAAACGGTGCTACGGTTTGACTCTGGAATAAAACAACACATCTCCCCCTGCAATACGCCAGGGCCGACTAAATAATTTAATAATTTATTTAACACAATAATTTAATAATTTATTTAACACATTTGGGTCACCTATTGCTCAACACCTTATAAATAGCACCAAATGTGTGTCGGCTTACACTAGTGACAGTTTCTCTGTCATAAGTAGATCACATTCGTTATTCCATCTTAAAGTCCTGGAAACAATCTATATTAAGTCATTAAAACCCTCCCTATGTAAACAAAGGGAGTGGCTTCTAGGACTTAATGTGATCCACTTGTGACCTCCCCCCTCAATTTTTTTCAGACTGCATGAATTTTACTTCCACATATTTACTCTGATGAGTGTGGACTAAAGCTGGCTTAGTAAATTTGTGTAATCTCGTTTTTAACACTTTTCAATTTCATTTCTTCTCTAAAATGTCACAAATGTCTATATTCCTTGCCGTAATATACTATATGTATATATTACACTATACTATATGTGTATACTATACTATACTATGTGTATATACTACACTATACTATATGTATATATTACACTATACTATATGTGTATACTACACTATACTATGTGTATATACTACACTATACTATATGTATATATTACACTATACTATATGTATATACTACATTTTACTATCTATTATATAAAGGCGAAACGTCTGTTTGTATGTCTGGAAAAGGCTCTCAAGATACTCAACAAAGTCTCATAAAGTTGACATTTTCTGAATCGGCCAGCTTCCGGGCACATTATATATAAAAATTGGAGAAAAAAACATCGATTTCTTCGTATAGAAATGATCCAAAACGTGTGAAGGATATCCCTAATTTTATCGCCTTCTGGCGGAGGTACGATCTAAGCATGCGTGCGCGCATTAAACGCATGTCAGCTTCAGACTTTATTTAACTGACCTATTTTTCGAGATATTTTATACTCGCTTCCGTAGTCCTGTTGGTATTGACGAAAGGTCAATATCTAAAGGTTTAGTGTTCGATCCCAGTCGACTCTCAGGATATTTTTTTACATCGAAGGTGAGGGGGGAAGACAAAGTTAGTACTTACTTTTGCCCTAGGCAACGGGGAGAGAGGGTGAGGGGAGGACAGGGCAGAGAGAGCGAGCGGGAAGATAGTTGGGCGAGTGAGAGGGGAGTCGACCGTCAGGTTAGGGAATGAGGTGGCGACCGGGGAAGACACAGCTTTTTCCCCAAGGAAGAGAGAGATAATTACACTTTTGCCTGCAGAGAGGGAGGGGAAAACCCCTGCTAGTCTATTATATAAAGGAGACTTGTATGTATGTATGTATGTATGTATGTATGTATGTATGTAGATATGTATGTATGTATGTATGTATTTATGTATGTATGCATGTATGTATATTCAGCTAAGGCTCCTGACACACTCTACAGAACCGTAACAGTGACATTTTCTGAATGAGCGAGCTTCCGGATGCATAAAATCTAAGCATTAGAAAAAAAGATTTATTCTTTGAGGGTCAACTGGGCCGGGTTTCGTAAGGGGTGTACGTTTTTCACCAAAGTCAATGTTATTATGTACTAATTTGAAAACAAACAATGATATTATGCACTGATTTGAAGAAAAAATGCAAGTCATTCAATAAAACTCAACCGGAAATGACATCAGAGGGAAGGGAAGCATGGATAAATTCACTCCCACTACCACCATTTCTTCCTTCTTTCCTTCTTTCACTCCCACTACCACGCGCTCTACCTTCCTTTTTTTTCTGTCCCACTACCACCCTTTCTTTCTTTTTTCTTTCCTTCCCAATATCATCCTTTCTTCATTCCTGTCTTGTTTCCCTCCCACTACCACCCTTTCTTCCTTCCTTTCTTTTTTCCTTCCCACAACCACCCTTTCTACCTTCTTTTCTTTTCTGAGTTTGGGGAAGGAGTCAGAGCCTGAGTTTGGGAAGGAGTCAGAGCATGAGATTCGGGAAGGAGTGCGAGCCTGAGGTTCGAGTAGGAGTCAGAGTCGGAGGTTCAGGATGGAGTAAGATCAAAGATTCAGGAAAGGAGTCAGAGTTGGATGTTTTGGAAACATATAAAAAGTCAGAGTAGCCCCCCCCCCTTATTTTAAAAGTGCTCATTATCCTAGATAGAGCGGGTGTTTAATCAAAAAGTGCTCAATATCCTAGATAGAGCAGCTGTGTTTAAACGCAGCATTGCTTGGGATAAAAAACTGATGTTCGGGAAAGAGTCAGAGCCTGAGGCGAAGGAAGGAGTCAGAGACTGAGGTCTGAGAAGGATTCAGTGCCTAAGGTTCGGGAAAGAATCAAAGCCATAGTTTAGGGAAGGAGTCAGAGTCTGAGTTTAATGAAGGAGTCAGAGCCTGAGCTCTGGGATGGAGTTAGAACCTGATCTTTGGGAAGGAATCAGAGCCTGAGCTTCAGAAAGAAGTTAGAGCCTAAGCTTCGAAAAAGAATCAGAGCCTGAGGTTGGGGAATGAGTCATAGCCTGAGGTTCGGGAAGGAGTCAGAGCCTGGGCTTTGGGAATGAGTCAGAGCCTGAGGTTCGGGATAGAGTCAGAGGCATAGGTTCGGATAGGAGTTAGAGTCTTAGGTACAAGTAGGAGTCAGAGCCTTAGGTACGGGTAAGAGTCAGAGCCTTATGTTCGGGTAGGAATCAGAACCTGTGGTTCCGGAAGAAGTCAGATCCTGAGGTTTGGGTAGGAGTCAGATCCTGAGGTTCGGGGAGGAGTCAGAGTCGGATGTTTGGGAAGGTGTGAGAGTCGGAGGTTCTGAGAAGAAGTGAAAGTCGGAGATTCTGAGAAGGAGTCAGAATCGGAGGTTTTGGAAACAAAGAAAAAGTCAGAGTAGACCTCCTTAATTTAAAAAGCGCTCATTACCCTAGATAAAGCATGTGTTTAATCAAGAAGTGCTCAATATCTTAGATAGAACAGGTGTGTTTAAACGTAACATTGCTCGGGATAAAAACAAATGTTTGGGAAGGAGTCAGAGTTGGAGGTTTAGGAAACAGTCAAAGCTGGAGGTTCGGGAAACAATTCAGAGCCTGAGGTTCTTGAATGAGTCAGAGCCTGCAGTTCAGGAAGGAGTCAGAGCCTGAGGTTGGTGAAGGAGTCAGAGCCTGAGGTTCTGGGAAGGATTCAGAGCCTGAGTTTCGGGAAGGAGTCAGAGCTTGAGCTCCAGGAAAGAGTCAAATCCTGAGGTTTAGGAAGGAGTCAGAGGCTGTAGTTCGGGTAGGAGTCAGAGGCTGGAGTTTAGCACGGAACCATAGTCGGATGTTATGGAAAATAGTCCGAGTAGTATGGTATGGTACGTAGTCCAAGTTGCATGGTATAGTAAGGAGTCCGAGTTGCATGGTATGGTAAAGAGTCCGAGTCGGATTGTATCAGAAAGCGTCAGATGGTATGGGACTGAGTCTGAGTTAGATGGTATGAGGAAGAGTTTGAATCAGCTGGTATGAGATGAGTTAAAGTCGGTTGATATGGGAAGGAGTCAGTTAGATTGTATGGGAAGGAATCGGAATCAGTTAGTATAGGAAGGAGTTAGAGTCAGATAGTATGAGAAGGAGTCGGATGATATCGGACGGTATTGGATGGTATGGGATGGAGTCAGATGGTCTGGGATAGAGTTGGATGATATGGAATGGAGTTGGATGGTATAGGAACAAGGTGAAGTCGCATGGTATGGAAACGAGGTTGAGTTGGATTATATTGAAAGGAATTGGAGTTCGATGGTATAGAAAGTTAGAATGTATGTGAAGGAGTTGGAGTCGGGTGGTAGTGGAAGGAGTCAGTATGTATGGGAAGGAATCGAATGGTATGGGAAGGAGTCCGAGCCAAATGTAGTGGAACGATTCCAAGTCGGATGGTATTGAAAGGAGTTCGCATTGGATGGTATGGAAAAACGTCATAGTAAGGTGGTATGGGAAGGAGTCCCGGTCGGATGGTATGGGAAGGAATTTGATGGTATGAGATGGAGTCTGATGATATGGATGGGAGTCTGATGGTATGGTAAGTAGTTGGAGTTGTATGGTATGGGAAGTGTCAGATGGTATTGGAAGATGTCATTGTCGTATAGTATAGAAAGAGTTGCATGGGAAGGAGTTAGATGGGATGGGAAAGAGTCGGATGACATGGGAAGGAGTCCGATAGCATGCGAAGATGTCAGAGTCAGATGGTATGGGAAGGAGTCCGTGGCATGGGAAGATGTCAGAGTCGGATTGTATGGGAAGGAGTCCGAGTCGTATGGGAAGGAGTCCGAGTCGTATGGGAAGGAGTCGGATGGCATGGGAAAAAGTCTGAGTCGGATGGTATAGGAAGGAGTCGGAGGTTTGGGAAGGGTGCAATAAATTATGAATTGCCGGGGATAATTTGTTCTACTCGGCATTGTCCTGGATGAAAAATTCTATGGTTACAGTGTAACTGGTATATATTAAATCTCTTTGGACTATTGCCTTTATCTAAATAATTTATCTTTATATTAATGTGAAATGGAGGGGTGGGGACAAAAAAATAGGAATTTACCGGGAACATTTGTTTTACTAGGCGTTGTTCGGGATCAAAAATTGTAATATTTCAGTATTACTTTTAGTAATGGGTATATAGTAAATCTCTTTGGACTACTGACTTCATCAACATAATGTTTCTTCTTAATATCGTTAAATGAAGTGGGGTGACAAAAAATTTAGGAATTAAACCAGACCATTTGTTCTACTCGTCCAGGATCAGAAATTGTAAGATTACAGTATTACTTTTGGTAACTGGTATATATTAACTCCCTTCGGACTGTTGATTTAATTAACATTACGTACCTTTTTAATATGTTGAAATTGAGGGGGGGGCATTAAACATTAAACATTGAGCATTAAAATAAGAGAAAGGAATGGACTGGGCAAAGGAGAAAGAGAGGATTAGAGAGAGGGATGGAAAAATGGGGTAGAGGTAAAGAAAGAAAGATAAAAAGACGACTAGAGAGAGAGAGAGAGGAGGGAGAGAGATAGAAGTTTTGTTATAAAGATTTACACACACTACTTAATTTCTTCTATTTTGTTTTTATGGCCCCGGGCAACGCTGGGTAGCCCTGCTTGTATTATATAAAGGGAAGTGTCTATGTGTATGTCTGTGTGTACATGTCCAGCTAAAAGTAAAAACCTACCAAAGAAACACCCACAAAGTTGGTATAGTCTTGATCAGCGTTACCTGGAATGAATAGTATCTCAAATTCAGAAAAATTTTATTCTCTAAGGGTAAACTGGCCAAGATTTTGTTCGGAGGGTAGATTTTTCATCTTTTTCCCAGTAACTCTGATTTTTTTCTAATGAGTTATTTCCCTTACACTGACTCATTCCTTGAGTAATCTATAAAAAGTGTGTGTGTATGTCCAGAGAGATGAATGAGCTGGGTGGAGAAGAAAGACTGAATGGGGAGGGGAAAACGGGTGAGGGGGAAAGAGAGAGTTAGAAGTTTTAATACAAATATGTTACACTTTTGCCCCGGGCAACGCCGGGTAATCATGCTAGTAACTCATAAAAAGCCATTTTTCCTGTTTTCAAGCTATACAAGCAGATATATTGACACCTGGATCTGTTTCTGAGTTCTTGGAAATTTCAGAAGAGTTTCAAATAATTTTTTATTTACAAAAAAGAAGTACTGGATTATCATTTGTGGAAATATTGATAATCTATGATAGATGCGATATGTGCCTTGAATAACAGGTGGTTGAATACCAAATATATAGTCATGTACATGTGATCTGACTACAGGGCACCACCCAGTGGGCTGTGAGCCATGCACATCAAGTACATCTGAACACATGACCTAGAATACACAGGAACTAAGTCAGACAGATGGGAAGCATATGCAAAAAAAAACTAAACTGTGTGCCATTAAGCTGTTACAACATAACCAAGAGAAATGGGAGAAAAAGGTAAACAATAGTTGGATGATAGAAGATAATACAGGAAATAAAGACACAAATTGCAACATGGTATGAACCCCCACGTCTCCAAAAAGAAACGAGAATGTTAGGATCAATCATAGGAATACAGATATATCTTTAAATAGTGCATAATACTAAGGAATCAAATCATCATCAAACAAATTAACATTTGACCAAAACTCTAACAGTTATATAGGCTACTCTGATAAGATAACATATAAGCAGGAACACCATACACATAAAAAGTGACCCCTCAATATCATTACACACAATATGATGCAAAAAATATAAATACCAGAAATAGAACTAATACCAATGCCACTAATACGAATACTATAAATAATACAAATAACACCCAATATAACGAACCCAGTACTTCTAGAGAAGTGGACACAATTGTTAAACCTCAAATTAAAAATCAACATAAACGTTTAAAGAAGAAGAAACGCGTTTGGTTTAACCCTCCACACAACAATAATGTTAAAACTGATATCCCTAAGGAATTCTTAAAATTAATTGAAAACTTATTTAAATACCTACACAGATATAGTACTATCCTAAATAAAAACACCATTAAGATCTCGTACTCAACAATGTCGAATTTAGCCCAGACTATAATAACTATGAACAATGAGAAAATTATCAGTACCCCTTCTACCCCTACTAACAATTGTAATTGACATAACCCACCACTATGCCCACTCAATAATAACTGCATACATAAAGATGTAGTTTATACATGCCCTGTAACTAAATTATACCAACAAACCTCTGACCTCAACAATACCATGAATCTCCATCACTCCAACCAATGCCACCATCTAACACCAGAAACACACACCCAAACAATCCCCACCACACCACAACACCCATCGACAGAAACAACTTAATTACTAATAGAACAACTAGACCAGATATATACACCTACATAGGCTCTACTTCCCAATCAATAAAGAGCCGCATCTCCTCCCACATGTATTCATTCAACAACAACCCCAATAACAAAATCTCCCTAACAAACATAGTCAAATATTTTGAATCAAATAATACCCCATTCTCTCTAAAATAGTCGATCCTAAAAAAACAAGATCTTACACCCCAGGTGCAAAACATTGCCATCTTTGCACTTCTGAAGCACTAATGATAATCACCGCTGCAAGAGAGAAGAATATCGTTAACTCAAGAAATGAGATCATTTCATACTGTCGCCATAAAAGAAAATTTAAATACACCAAATTTATAACCCCAATAGACACCCTCACCACTGAGCCCATAATTCGACCTATTCTAATACTATAGGACTCCCGTGATGTATAGTCCAAACCATATCTCATGCCCCCATGTAAACCGAGATTTGTAAAATTTTCTATTCCAAATTATTTAACCTTTAACTTTACTCTTACCCTATCTTAAACTATTACATCATCCCATTACCCCACCCTGATTGATACTAATTCGGATCAGCCCTCTGCCTATGCGTGTCTATCACCTCCAAACTTTTATTTGGATATACGCCCGATAGGGAGAGCATATTTGTACATGTATATACATGCATAGATATTGTCCAGTATCTATGTGTGTGTGTTAGTGTGTAAATGGGGTATATATGTGCATGTGCATGTAGGTATATATATATATATATATATATATATATATATATATATATATATATATATATGTGTGTGTGTGTGTGTATATGTATGTGGTTATGTATGTATGTGTATATGGATGTATATATGTTGTGTATGTGTGTATCTGTGTATATGTGAGAATGTGTGTATATACGTACCTGCCTGTATCAGAGAATGCCAGAAATGACACCCCCATATGTATGTATCTGCGTGCATGCATGTGTGATGTATATATAAATGTTCACCTATCACTCACTCCAAAAACATTTAACTATCTTTTACATCTTTGATAAATAAATCCACGATTAATACGACCATAATCTGATTTTATTACTCTACAGAAAATACATTTAGTAAACCTACCTAAACTATAAACAAGAATTTACAGACCCTAAATACTATATATTTTTTTAATGAATTTATTTAAAAATACTTTTTTTTTAAATAAAATTGTTTTACAAATAAATTTTTCATTGAAATAAATCTTTTTTAAAATAATTTTTTCAAGATGATTGTTAAAGTAGTAATTTGTGCCCTGACCACAAGACAAGCAGTCATTTTCATCAAATTCCCTTCATATGTTTCTAATCTACCTCCACCCCCTATATAAACTTATTCACCTCGACAAAATATAAACAACTCCCTTTCTCCAACCATTAATACCGTACAGCTTGACGCTGACCAACCCTCCTTCCTTCAGCTACTTAAAAAGAAAATGTAAGAAGATATGTTTATACAGTTATATACATGCATATATTTTATATGTGTATATATATATGTATGTATATGTATCTATATGTGTGTATATGTGGGTTTTCATTCAATACGTTTTTTAACAAAAATTATTTAAATAATTTTTAATAATAATTTTCATATTTTTCAAATATTTGAACTTTGGTTTTTTCGAAAGCCAACTTATCCATCTGTATTTCTCCTCTGATGATAAGATTTCGATCTTTGAAAAGCCTTGGCTTAAGGAAAGAATAATAAACACTAGTTTATTACTGAATACACCTTGCATTGAACAATTGAAATTTGAAATAAATTTGGACAATCGTCGCATATTTATCACTCTTTTTTCTTCTATCTCTCTCTCTCTCTCTCTCTCTCTATATATATATATATATATATATATAGGTATGTATACATACCAGTCCACCTCTCTTTGATTCCCTACACCCCTGCCGCATCTGTTGCCCAGACCCACCACCACCACCAACAGCTAATCTTCCTTTCCCAGCAGACAAAATTGGATATATGCCCGATAGGGGGAGCATATTTGTACATATATATACATGCGTAGATACCGGCTTGAAAATATCGGCTCTAAATCCATTTTTGTAACCTATCGAAACACTGATCAACCAGGGAGCTAGAGGTTTTCGTAATGCACACTTTGATATACATCGAACCCTGACTGATAAACTTGATTCTGAACCCTGTTAAACGGATAATTCCACTCTCGGACTACTGCGCACACAGGATGAATTGGACTTTACCGATAACCGTCGAATAATCAGCATCTTAACAACATTTGGACTCCTAAACACTTTGAGTATTCTTTTTCAAACATTCATTTCCAATATAACAGCTGTTTTATTTTTGACCTGTTTTTGACGGTGACTACCCTAACTCTACGTTTTCATCTCAACAAAAAGCTCTTAATCTTTTGTTTTTTTTTATTTTCTGTATAAATTTTTCAAAGTTAAATGTTGCCAATAATATTTACAATTACATTGTCGGTTTTTTCTATACTCTGATAAAAAGAGTTTATTTTTGCAAATCCATGGATTAAGGATATGAAGCTCCTTGCTTTGAACTTCTGATGTTCTAATAAATATTGTATCTTTACAATTTTTTATTCTCATGTTTCATCTCTAGAATTGATTGCTCTATTCAATATATTGAGCTTTATGTTATCACGATGGATTATTATTAAACGATAATTCAATTATCTTTAATTTAATTCAACATTATATATATATATATATATATATATATATATATATATATATATATATATATATATATAGTGCATACCGTATCTGTATAAATAGTATGTAACACCAATGGGGGTAATTCAGTATATAACATCAGGATAAGCTGATTCAAAGTATCATATAAAAAGTGAGAATTTTTTGTTGTAGGTTGATGTAAAGTGTCAATGAATAAGACGATTTAAATAAAGCTAATGTTGATGAAGATGATGTGAATAGTTGATTTTATTGTCAATTAATTAGCTTGATTTTGTTGTGATAATAAAAAAATGTTGCTTATTTTTTCAATGTTTGATGGACTGGTTCGAACAATATAACATTTTTTCTAAGATTTTTATACTCTACGCGGATATTTATTATTTACTTAAAATAAGATAGTGGTATGAAAATTTTTTCTGCAGGTAATACACTAGTTTTTGAATTAATATAAGTATAAATGTCAAATATTACCAATAGACATTATTAGACTTGAATTAGTAATCCGATGGGCCTCTAGAATTACAACGGTGAAGATACCAAATTGAATAACATTAGGTACGATAACCCCCCCCCCCGCATGATATTTATAATAATAGATTATCAAATTAATCTAAAATATAAATAAGGTAAGACTAATTTTTAGAACTCATATTACATCAGTAAGAATATAGAGTGTTATGTAAATATTGTGTGTAGGTGTGTGGATATATATGTATGTGTGCGTATGTATATGTGTGTATATGTGCGTATATGTATATATGTGTGTGTGTATGTATGTGTATGTATGTTTACATGTGTGAACAACTACATGCGTATGCATTTAGTCAATATTTCAAATAGATTCAGAGATATATATGGGTGTATTCATGTATGTATATATATATATATATATATATATATATATGTATATATGTGTGTATATGTATATGTGTATAGATATGTATATGTGTGGGTGTGTATGTGTATATATGTGTGTGTATGTGCGTATGGATTTGTATGTATACATATATGTATGTGCGTGTAATCTTATTTCAATTAGATTCTCTTTCTTGGAACCCAGACGGACTGAGAATTTATGACACGCGGTCTGTCTATATCTTCTCTGTGCCTGTTAATTGTTTCTTTCTTTCTTTTCTCTAACCGAATTTGAGAACACGAGTTTCGCCGGACGCATTCTGGCTAGAGATGAATAAAAGTTGCGTATGTGATTATGTTTAGTTATGATAATGTGCGAGTGAGATTATGTATGTGAGTGCGCATATGATGTGTGCGTATTTAGTTTTGTGTATGCGCGTGAGTAAAATTGCCTATATGGTTGATATCGCCAAGTCGTATGTGTCATAATTTTGACATGGCAGTTTTTTAGTTGATTAACTTAAAGATCCCTCCCCTTCGCCCGCCATAGTTAAATATAAGTTTTAAATTTTCCCCCTCTCTATAAAAGATGTATCAAATTGGTTGCTACTACCACCATCTATGATTGTATTGGAACTGTGGTAGGGAAATTCAATTTTCTATCAGTCTCAAAAATGTAATTGTCTGAGTGATGCTTGAAAAAACCGAACGGTTGAAATAAATTATTGCATCGACAATTATGTGATTTCGTGTTATTATATTTTATATATATATATATATATATATATATATATATATATATATATATATATACACACTAAGGTGATCAGTGTTCCGGCATTTCTCCCCAGAATTGAGGAAACCAAAAATCTTTGATTTCATCCCTGAACCCAATAGTAATATTTACTAGTGGAACCCATGTTGTATCCTTCATCTGATGTATATTGCTGGACATCTGGTGCGAACAAAGACCCCACGATATTATTATACCACCTAGGTTCAGGCTGAAAAATACTTAGTATTTTAGTTAATTTAGTTTCAGAATATATCTGGTTATGAAGGTTTATCTCCAAAACCCTAGTCGGAGTTTGTGACATATTTCCATTCTATGGACTCTGGTGTGAGCATAGATCCTAGGATATAATTGTACCATCTTTGCATAAAATAGATACTATGCTTAGATCCTAGCTTGAAGGCCAAGAAAGTGTATTTTACTTTGTTTTACGTTCGACACAACAGTGACATCAGATGAAATGCTTTAAAAAAATTACTTGTTTTGCATTGCATCTTCGGCGATTAGGCGATCATATCTTTTTAAAGAGTAGTGGAGAGTGATAACGGATGTACAAACGTGAAATTGTCTCAGCGTTTTGTTATATAGATATTCAAATTGTTTACTTTCTATAAGTAGCAATTATCAGCATACTCATCACAATCATTTTTACTTTTTTGCTAAAGCATATTATTATTATTATTATTATTATTATTATTATTATTAGTAGTAGTAGTAGTAGTAGTAGTAGTAGTAGTAGTAGTAGTAGTAGTAGTAGTATTGTTGCAATATCTCCCCTTCAAAGGGAGGTCAAATGTTTTATATGTCACGATCAAATAAAATACACGTTTGTTATTGAATGCAAATCAACAAATCATAACTGCACAATTAAATCATACCTAGTGTCTGCCGCGTTCAACTACAGCGATCCACCGCAACTGAGGTACTTCATTTCATGATCGTCTCTATGGGACGAATTCCTGCTGGAATTAAATTCAGCACAACAGCACAAACAAAAGAAGAATATCTTGAATTTGGATAAGGACCATTTATTAAGCTATTGACGGCACCTTTTTTTCTGCTAGTGGTGGAGGGGGGAGATTTCTGAGCTACAGACATTTGGGGCCTTGACCCCTTAGTTTATAATCAATTCTTAAGTCATTTCTTTTTACGTCCTGTTCGATTCAAAGCTTCCTAACGAACTGCTACTTTTCTCGCTAACTCTTCCTTTTTAACCATGTTAGCATACAGTAGGTCGAGGTGATGTCTGAGTACATAAGTTGACCTCCTGAACCTAATTTCCTGTTTATATGTTAACTTTCCCTTCAAAACCAACTCATCAGATATGTACTAGTGAACGTACCCTCACTATTTAACAGCAGTAGTAGTAGTGGTAGTAGTAGTATCATAGGCGAAGAACGGAAAACGGTCATAGCATCAGTATTAGCATAAAGAAGTTGTAAAAAATTGCCAAAGTTTTTATTTTAATGCTTAAAAAAATGTCCTTTCGTCTCTTTGTCCACAGAGTCTACATTAATAATAATAATAACAATAATAATAATAATAATAATAATAATAATAATAATAATAATAATAATAATAATAAAAATTATATAGCAGAAACCTTTCCAGCAGACCACAGAGTGAAGATCAAAGACACGGAAAAACGAAGCAAATACACAGAACTAGCCAGAGAACTGAAAGGAATATAGAGCATGAAGAAAGTTAGTATAATACCAATAATCGTAGGAGCACTAGGAAAAATCCCAAAAAACCTGGAGAAATGACTGGGTGAAATTGGAATAAAAGGGACCATCGAAACTATACAAAGGACGGCAATGATCAAAACAGCGGCAATCGTAAGGAAAATCCTTGAATGTAGAAACCAACCCGCATAAGCTACAAAGGGTAACCAATCACAAGGATACCGCAAGGTTATTTGCGGTGGTTACTGAAAAGAGGTGAAGAATACTGGAAATCTGGGTAGGCTTGTTGTCACTCAGACTCCATTCCATCTCCATTGCAACACACTTAATATTCTTGCACCAGCCGTTTATCATCATGTTCTCATTGATAACGGCCAGTGTGTTTCCCTGGAATTTGAGTGACAATAAGCCTACTTAGGATTTTAGTACTCTCTGTACTCTCCCAAGCGAGGTTTTATTGTTATTTCCATCCTCCCAGATCCTCCAGAACCACTTTCTGTGGTAGCAACTGATGTGAGTGTTTTTTTCTAGGGGAGGAGATTATTATTATTATTATTATTATTATTATTATTATTATTATTATTATTATTATTATTATTATTATTATTATTTACTTATTAGAAGTTTTCACACGAGTCATTATCAATGATGCAAAACTGTTCTGTTCAGGGAATTAATTTTACCCGTCCTGATACGGTAATTCTTCCAGTATTATATAAAAGTTGCAATTTCATGTTATTTGGTCAAAGAGTAAATAAGAAATTAACGATTTCAGTAGACGAAAATCAGTCCCACATACATCCTTAGAAGGCGTTGCCTGGTGAAGTCTGAAGATCTTTTGTTAGGTACATTCTGGAATTCCATCTTTAGAAATTGGTTGTCTGGTGAAATCTGGTGACCTGTAGAGGTCATAACAGACTGAAATGAGGCTCAGCCTGCATGACGCTTTTAATTCTTTACTTCCATATTCAGATGTTTTGTTAAACCCTTCTCGTGATTTCTTTGATTTTTGTTTCACCACTAGAAAATTTTCTATGCTAAAGTCTCACAAGATTATAGTTACTACTCTCCTCCTTGCAAAATATCTGCCTTCATTACAAAATCAATACGTATTCAGTTGTAATTTCCTACATTTTTAGCATAGATTCTGGAAATGAGTGGGCTCAATGTGCTGGGTTTGAGTAATTTCCTACATTTTTAGCATAGATTCTGGAAATGAGTGGGCTCAATGTGCTGGGTTCGAGTAATTTCCTACATTTTTAGCATAGATTCTGGAAATGAGTGGGCACAATGTGCTGGGTTCGAGTAATTTCCTACATTTTTAGCATAGATTCTGGAAATGAGTGGGCTCAATGTGCTGGGTTCGAGTAATTTCTTACATTTTTAGCATAGATTCTGGAAATGAGTGGGCTCAATGTGCTGGGTTCGAGTAATTTCCTACATTTTTAGCATAGATTCTGGAAATGAGTGGGCTCAATGTGCTGGGTTCGAGTAATTTCCTACATTTTTAGCATAGATTCTGGAAATGAGTGGGCTCAATGTGCCGGGTTCGAGTAATTTCCTACATTTTTAGCATAGATTCTGGAAATGAGTGGGCTCAATGTGCCGGGTTCGAGTAAGTTCCTACATTTTTAGCATAGATTCTGGAAATGAGTGGGCTCAATGTGCTGGGTTTGAGTAATTTCCTACATTTTTAGCATAGATTCTGGAAATGAGTGGGCTCAATGTGCTGGGTTCGAGTAATTTCCTACATTTTTAGCATAGATTCTGGAAATGAGTGGGCTCAATGTGCTGGGTTCGAGTAATTTCCTACATTTTTAGCATAGATTCTGGAAATGAGTGCGCTCAATGTGCTGGGTTCGAGTAATTTCCTACATTTTTAGCATAGATTCTGGAAATGAGTGGGCTCAATGTGCTGGGTTCGAGTAATTTCCTACATTTTTAGCATAGATTCTGGAAATGAGTGGGCTCTATGTGCTGGGTTCGAGTAATTTCCTACATTTTTAGCATAGATTCTGGAAATGAGTGGGCACAATGTGCTGGGTTTGAGTAATTTCCTACATTTTTAGCATAGATTCTGGAAATGAGTGGGCTCAATGTGCTGGGTTCGAGTAATTTCCTACATTTTTAGCATAGATTCTGGAAATGAGTGGGCTCAAATGTGCTGGGTTTGAGTAATTTCCTACATTTTTAGCATAGATTCTGGAAATGAGTTGGCTCAATGTGCTGGGTTTGAGTAATTTCCTACATTTTTAGCATAGATTCTGGAAATGAGTGGGCTCAATGTGCTGGGTTTGAGTTCTGTCAGAGCTACTGCATCACTTTTGCTAATATCCTTGGAATATATCTTCCCTCCAGCTACAGATTGAATAGTAGATTAGACTTATTTTATGTACTAACAAGTCACCGCTTATCAAGGCCAAAAGGCCACTCGAGGATAAGGGTTAATGGGGTTATCAGGTGCACGGTGAAACCATACTGTGAGGATTGTTAACGATTTGTTATAATTGGACTTTGAAACGACCACGTTGTAGTCATCTATGAAGCAGTCCCGTGGTTTTGTGTTTTACAGATCGATAGTTCTTAGAAAGAAACTTTGCTCATGGAAGTTCCGTTTAGTTTTAGGCACACAGAGGAAGAAAGGAAAATTATTTACAGTGGTTGTAACTAGACAAGTTTTTGTTATGAATGTTTTACAGGAAGGCACCATAAATTGGAGCTCAGTCGAACACCTACAATGCAATGAAAATAACGATAGAGTAGAGAAAGACTAGCAACCTCTGTTCCATGAGAAAGAGGCTGTAGGGAAGTAGAAGAAGGCATCCATCACTAGATTTCGAAGTCGGTTTTGTACACTGTCAAGGCAGGAAAAGGGTGCTCTGAGTGGCACCTCTCCTGATGTGGCAACAGTACTCCATCTTAGAACGTATTTGACTTTTATACAGGTAAAGGATTGCATCAAGAGTGAGATACTATCTTGAGCAGTCAAATGATCTAACCATTTTTCCAGCGACTATAGCAACAGATTTTATGTAAGTCTTCCATGTCAGATCTGGAGTGAAGGTCAGTCCTAGAAGCAGGAGGATCTCATCATGAACACGTCTTTTACCAACTTTCCTTTATTCTTCTGTATACCTAAAATAAAATGAAACTTCTATGAACAGAGTTTGTTTCCAAGAACTTTCCACCAGTGGAACACGTTACCACAGGAATGTTTCCCTATAGACTACAGCATGGTCGTTTTCAAGTCATATGTCAACAAATATCTGTTGAGTTGTCCTGTGAATTAATCATAGTTCTCAATCCTTTCATAGTACGGTTCCATTATCCAATTGAAAATCTTACTAACCGTTATCCTCAAGTGGCTTTTGGTCTTGATAAGTAGTGATTCATTAGTATAAAAAAAGTCTAGGAGGTGTTCGTCCCTACCACACACGACCACTTCAAATCTATCGTTCTCAGCTTTTACTACCATTTAAAAAAAAAAATCTGCCTACCTAACTTCCAAACCCTATCAACTACTCATGCTCCCTCTACACCCAACCTTCTTAGGTATGACAGAAAACTGCATCCGGTTGTGAGGCTCCAATTTGGGAGCCTTGGGGAGTGCAGAGTCACTCCTTATTTACCATTACTCCCAGGTTCACTCTGACCATGAGTGGTAGTACCTGTCAGAAATCCAATGATAAGCAAACCTGAATATGACATAAAGAATTGTCAATAACTCTGATAGACTCCACTCTTAACACTACACTGATTTTGGCCGTGATGACGTCATAAAAATGTGGATCAGTTGATTCGTAGCTTCAGTTGTATCATAGATACAGTTCATAATACACGTGAGTCGATAGACGTACCGTATTAACATATTAATATGTACAAGACAAGGCATTTGCTGACCAGCATCAGTTTTAGATTTTTTTTATAAGATTCATTCATATTTCATAATGTCTTAAATTGTTGAAGTCATAAAAATGCGAATAGTTCATTCGTAGCTTCAGTTATATCATAGATACAGAGTGTACTGTGACGCACGTAGCTTCGGACGTATCAAAGACTGTCATCAACCGTGTTCGCCGCATCCTGCAGAATATGATGTATCATGTATTACGTGTCTCCAAGACGTTCCATCTCTCAATACTACTGATGGATCTGAAAATCCAGGAACATAAGTCATCACATCATCTTTGGTTTACTTATTTTCTGCCCCCTTTCACCTTTCTTTCTAGACATCCTAGATCAGCAATTGATTGACTAATTTAAAAAAAAAATTTTTTTAATGAAAATCGCTCCAGACAAGGCAAGAAGCCACTTGATGTAAGGAGCTAAGAAGAACAAAAGATGATTATGCCTACTGGCCTTAGTCTTGAAAAGACCAAGGTTATAGGTTGGATGAAAACAGTCATCAGGGAGACAGTTCCACAAGCCGGCAGTTCTTGGAAATAAGCTACTGGAATAGAAAGCTGTATTACAATGATTTAACAGTGAATTGATGGAGACCACTAGTCCAACGAGCTGAAACGAAGGAAGTAGGAAATAGATCAGACAATTCTGAGAAATACATGCCATAATAGTATTTATAGAAAAGACTGAGACTAGCTACACCACGTCTGTGAGAGAGAGGTTGCAGAGAAGAAGAAGGGTGGGGGCCAATCAAATTACAGATACGTTTCTGCACCTTATCAAGAACCCTCAAATGGGACAGAGATTCATTAGCCCAAATATGACAATAGAATGTTTTAGTTTATACAGGGTTATCTAAATTAAATGTCACTCACCCATGGAATCATTAATAAAATTCACAATCTTTTCTGCAATCCAACCATATTTGGTACAAATAAACTTCGTTCTGACTTGTCCACCAAGTTTTAGTCATGAATGTCCAACAGTCTTTGTTTTATTGCTCCAAGTGTGCTGTTCTGAATACAACTGATTTTGACTGTGATTACTCTCTTCAGATCAAGAATGGTCTAGGTATTGCTTTGATAGACATATTTGAGATAACCCCACATATAAAAGTCTGTGGGTTAAGGTCCGGTGTGTGTGAACCCCATTCACGATCACACCTACTGATGAGACCATCACTAAAGTGTCCCCACATATCATTGAACTGTAGTATATTCATGACTGAAACTTAGTGGACAAGTCAGGCGTTGATTGAAGTTTATTTGTACCAAATATGGTTGCATTGCAAAAAAGATTATGAATTTTATTAACGATTTCATAGATGGCATTTCTACGGTGGCCACCCTCTTCCTTGGCCTTTTGGCTAGGAACAAAGTGAAGTATATGTTCTGATGTTGCGCTTAGTCTATTCTGTCCTCAGTCAGCGAAGGAGAAGTTTTTCTAACTGAGGCAATTTTTTATTTTTGTTCTCATCCAGAGCTAGGATTTCCTCATATTAAAAAAATAAAAACTGGCCTTGTGTCTAACTTAACCCTCATGAGGAGGCAAGTAAATAGGAATAGTTTATAGAAAGCAAACCTGATATAATTTATAGTGGAGTGGTAGTATGTAGATATCTTATATTCAAATCAAAATGAGAGTACACAAATCCGAGATGGATTCATCAAATTGTGAGGCTAGAGTTTCCGGCTAGTCGCCATCTTGTTTTATTCTCCATCTGATGCCAAAGAAACGAGCATTTGAAATAATGGCTGCAAAGGATTACGTGACTTAATCCAGAATAGCGGCTTATGTTTTAATGGCGACTAATTAAGAAAGTGATTATTTTGAAATTTCTGTCTACGTCGAGTGGGTTAGGGTTAGGTGGGGGATTATGCCACTGATATAAAAAGAGTAGATTTTAATTTGATAAAAATAGAATAAATAAAACGTCAAGGCAGGGGTAGTAGTAGAATGGAGCCAATAATGGATAGTTACATTCAATGCTACCAGAACAAAGCTCCATTTCTTTTCACAATTATAAGAAACCTTACCAACAACCTATTACCATGGCTGATAGCACACTTCACAAGAATCCAACATTCAAATTCCTCGGTCTAACGTTCACCGAATTGGAGTAAATACATAGAAGATACTGCCAAGTCTGCTGCAAAAGAAGGTGGGCTCCCTCTACTGGGTTAGAAAACTTCTCACACCTGCCACTATCCTATATCTCTATAAAGTCTCCATTCGATCATGCATAGAGTATTGTTGTCATATCTGGGCTGGTGCACCAACCACTACTTTCTCCATCTTAGACAGGGTCCAAAAAAGAGCTTCTAATCTAATAGGTTACACACTGTCTACCAAGTTCCAGTCCCTGTCCCATCGCCGCTATTCGCCCATGCATCAAGTATTATTGCTGGTATAACAACCACTAGACTCTTTCTCTTGGACAGGGTGCAAAAAAAGAGTCTCTAACCTAATAGGTCTTGCACTTTCTGCCAAATTTCAGCCCCTGTCCCATCGCCGCAGTGTTGTATCTCTGTTTATTTTACAACTACTTCCACAGAATGTGCCTGACGAACTTACTGCACTTGTATCCCTCCAGGCAAATACTTCCGACCAACCCAACTGGCAGCAAAAGTACACCCCTTAATTGTAGAGGTCCCCAGATGCCGGAAAAATTTCTACTTTAATAGCTTCTTTTCTCAAACCGCTTGCCTGTTTCCCCGACTGTACCAACATGCAGAAATTTAAATGCAATGTGAACAACCATCTTACGGCACAACTCTTCAGTTAGGATGCCTCCTGTAAATCTGGCCTCTAATCACCGTAGCCCTTTACGTCTCAGTGGCAATATACTTTGTAAATGGCGAATAAAACTTTTTTAAAAAAATGAAAACGCCAAAGAGGCAGTAAAAATTTAGGAAGATGGAAAAAAGGATGAAGCAAAACAGAGAGAGAATGAGGATGGAGACATATGACTGTGAAAGGAGAGTAAAAGGTAAAATTAGGTTACAAAGACATGAGGGAGAAAAGAATAATGTCATCATCATCATCATCATCATCATCATCATCATCGGTTTAACGTCCGTTTTACATGCTAGTGTAAGATAATGAAGAGTGGCAAAAATGAATCGTGGACGAGTCCATTGTCGGTGGGACGTTGAGAAAGAAAATAAAGCGACTTGATGACTGTTAAAAAGCAGAAGGTTCTGCAGTGCACGCGAGACTTGAAAGACAGCAGTTTCAGAAACGTAAAGAGCCGGAGCACTTGGTGATCAGAGTATCGAAGTTCCGGAAGAATCCCATTCTTCCGGAACTTCGATGTTTATGGCACTGATGAAGCTTTATTGGCTATGGTACCCAAGCCTGTCTTGCTGTTAGGCTTTCGTGTCCACTGACTAAAAATATTACTGATAAGCAAGTTGGTACTGTGAAGGAATCCCCTGACTTGTAGTTCATCAAAGTGCTTGTTGAACAATTGCTTCAGTTCACGCTCAGATAATTGCTTTCCAATCGGATGTATATATGAATGAGTTTCTAGCGGAGACCAAATCTGTGATCTCAGCAAGAAAAATACTTTCATGAGACAAAAGTATGTCAAAAGATTGTTATATGTGTGTGCATGGACGGCGTAAACCATCCGGTGATGGGAAATAAAGAAAACCAAAGTTTTTCCATATACGTTCTGTTCTTTATCATTCTTGTTGGATCTTACCAGGTACCCCGAAAGAACGGTAATGCAACACTAGCAAGTGTTGGATAGCTTTAAGAAATTGACTTCCAAAATAAGCTATATTTGGCCAGGTCTTTGTTTATCCCTCTTTCTATCAGGTTCATCCCTATCACTTTCTCCCATGTTTTTCTCCACTGTATCATCGTATATCGAAGAAATTGAAATAAGTTAAAAGGAAAAAGACAAAATTTAGATAAAAAATGGAAAAAGAAGTTATTATTGTGTTATTATTATTATTATTATTATTATTATTATTATTATTATTATTATTATTATTATTATTATTATTATTATTATTATTATTATTAGCAAAAATATGACGAACAAACATATACAACACTGGCCCCATCCCCAAGGAAAAGCTAATGCTTGGGAGGATGGTATCACAATGAACGATCATATACTACCCATGCCCAAGGACGAGGTAATGTCTGGGAGGATGATCCTTTGACGTATGAACATATACTACCTTAGCCCCCTTCCTCCATAAGCAGCAAGTAATGCTAGGGAAGATGGTCTCGTTACAATGGAACAAATATTACACTACCCATCAAAAGAAGGAGATCATCCCTAGGAGGATAGTCTCATAGCAATAGAACAGATACTACACTACCCCATCCCCAATAAAGGGGGAGATAAGACTTGGGAGGATGGTATCATGACGAACGAACAACATATGCTACACCCCTCCCTCAAAGGCGGGGGTAATGCCTGGAAGGATGGTCTCATGACAATAGAACAGATACTACACTATTCTCCTGAATTGAGAACTGAAAGACAGTATATTAGTCTAAAATGGTATAGTAAACTAGGTTGATCATTAAAATATGGTAATTACTAGGAGTTCTTAAAAGAGTAATTACCGGTGATCGCTCACTGGCAACAACAAGTGATATACCCTGGAATGTGGGTGACAACAACTCTCCCAAGATTTCCAGTACTCTCCGCTTCTTTCAACTACCATTACAAATAACTTTGTGTTCTCGCAACAGCCGTTTATGATTGCGTTTTTGCTGACAACGACCGTTTATTAGAGTCGCAATAATCTACCAGTACTATCCTTTCCCCTTCTAGTGGGGTCTGTGTGAGATTCCATTCTCCTTGACCCTTCCCGACCAGTGTATGTGTGGTAGCAACCAATGCGGTGCCACCACTTTTTTGTGGTGTGAGGAAGAGGATATATATAAATGAATAAATGCGAAAGTTTTTTTTAATTTCTCACTCCAATCTTACCATCAAAACTGGTTACTGTTATTTAAATCAATAATACAACATAGAATTTTGAAATACTCTTTACATAGTAGAGACGAACGATCTAAAGATAATTATTTGAATGCCTAATTTGCATAACTATTTTTTAAACAGTTCATAATAAATTAAGGTTTGGTGTTATTCATTTCTAATTTTATTGCCCTATTTTGTCTATATATATGCAATAGTTTTGTCAATATTAACAGTAATTTATTAAAGTAATTTGATAAAAGAAAATGGATAACTTACTAACAACTCTGCTTAAATTAGACTAACATCGCTTGCTAGAATTCTTACCAAAAGACATAAGTGAGAAGGGAAAAGGGAGGGATAGGGTGGCTGGCTAGCTGGCTGTCTTGCCTCTCTCACTTTCTCTCTCCTTACTCTCTCCCATTAACGATGCCATATTATTTTTTATTGTTTTTAAATTCAATGATTGTTTTTATTCTGTAGACAAAACTTTTACATTTATGTTTAAATGTTCCTCTCCGGCCTTTGGGTGAACTGACTTGATTTTTAACAACTAAATTGTAAGTGGAAACCCCCCCCCCCCCACACACACACACACCCCATCGCTCAGGCGGATTGATTTCTTCTTTATTTTGATTTCATTACAGACTATTTTAAATATAAATAAATTCATATAAAAATTACCAAAATGTTAATGCTTATCTATTTATACGAATAAATGCGAAAGTTTTAGTTTTGTGTTTGCAAGGAACTTATGAATGAACTGTTTATTATTTAAAATGTTGGTTTCTGGTATTTCAAGAAGTAGCAAACTGCGACGTGGTAGCGAGCTGGCAAGGCCGGTTAGTATCTAAATGAAGTAAAATGGAAAAATACTGAGAATGCGACAAGGTGAGACTTAAAATGGAGGAGGATAATAAAAGAAATGGAAGAAATGGAAGAACACAATGGTAAAGCCAAGGAAACGAAACAAAAGAAGAAAAAAGAAGGAAAAAGAGAAAAAGACGAATTTGCCAATCTCTGGAAATCTAGTTTGACTAAATGAGAGGTTGCCATAGTGAGACACTGTGAGTGATGGGCAGGGTTAACTAACTATTTCCTCTTTTTCCTTTCCCGCCCTTTCACCCCATCTCCTTACGTCACGTGACGATGCGATTCCAATGTCTGTTGGATATGCTAATTAGAAAGTCTGTTATTTGGTGCGAAGAACATTTTATTTTTTGTTTATACATTTTAGCAAATTCCACTCGAACCAGTTACCCAAGTTGATGGAGTTCACTCCTTATCTGACGACAGGTATCATTCGTGGAAGACTTTACCACCTTCAACGGCAAATAATGGCTAACATTTCAATATCAAATCAGGCTACAACAAATCCATATGGAATTAAAAGCTGTATAAGTTTTATACTCCCCAAACAATAAATCGGTAAAATTAAACAAAACAGTAATCATTACTATTAGCGACATAAATTATTTTAAAGAAAATACAATTAGGAAATTAGTCAAAAACAATTTATTTTGCTCGACCTACTCATTTATTTTGGCTAAGATCAAAGTGTAGTATCTGTTCCGATGGATACTGCACTCCATACTGGTGTTGTCTTGGCCTTCGGGTCTTGATTTACGCCGGTCAATGGGTCTGTCCTGTGCAGTTCTGGAAGGTCCACCTTCCCAGGCTTTGCCTCCCCTCTTTGGGGAGGAGTAAGTTTATTGCTTACTGCCTGAGGCGCCTCTACCGGGGAATGCCGACGAGGCTGCCCAGGCAATTTTTAAACCCCACTTTCCCGACCTTGGGTCACATCTTACTTGTGGGAGTAAAATAAAAACTGGCCTTGTGCCTAACTCCTGGAGAGGAGTAAATCAATACTCATTTATTAACTATTTGCGTTAAAAAAATTAATATGTAATATTTAAAAGAAGTTTTAAGCAATTTAATTTGCCGTAAATAGTTACTGAGTAAAATAATCCACGTTTAGATCACAAATGAGTAGGTAAAGCAAAATAAATTGTCTTTGAATAATTTCCAATGGTATTTATTTTAAATAATTTAGGTCGGTAATAGTAATGATTACCAACAACACGGTTTTTGGTAAAATTGCAATATAGTTAACAGTCGAGAAATCGTAAAAAAAAAACACTAAATAACTCATACCAAACGAAGTAGAATTTAATTATCTAACGATCTGCATACTTTTAACGTGCTGAAACTGTATTTTTTTTATTTCAGAATTTGTTTTATCATCACGCTAAAACCAAAATGGCCTTGCTTAGGTTAAATTTATACTGAAAAGCTAGTAAAATAATTTTTAAATTACTTACTCGACCACTAACCCTAAGTCCGAATGGCAAGCCTTCCTCCGTCCCTTCCCCAAACAAAAACCCTTGTAAAACCACACTTAATCACCTAAGTTTAGCAAGGTAAAACCATTACTTTGGTCGTCATGTTGTTTTTTGTGTGTCACTAAGACACCCGATCATAGAAATAAAATTCTGAAATGAAAACACATTACACTTTCCACCTATTAAAAGTATACGGGTCAATAGAGAATTTAGTTTCACTTTGTTTGCAATAAATTGTTTTTTGTTTTTCTTTTTTCTTTACAATTTATTGACTGTTAACTATACAGTAATTTTACCCAATTTTTGCTCGAGCAGTCGATGCTGTTTGATCTTTGGATGTTCAACTTCCTTGCACTTACCAAATGAGTATTTAAGCCGGTACTTGTGTGTTTTTGTGTATATATATACATTTCTTTTTCTTTCAAAATTTATTCTTATATCAAAGACAATAGTCACGGAGTGTTGGCTTGGTGTACTGTGTTCGAGTTTTGTAAGTGCAAGAACAGGAATGGGGCAATCAAAGGCTGCTGTAGCCAGATGGGTATACAAAACCGACCCAACGATCTGCGAATATGGGCAGGAGGACCATACAATGCATCTATGGGTGTTGACTATACCATGTAGACTGGACCATACGATGGATCACTGGGATGTTGACCTTTGAACCTTCTTTTCTGAAGCCCTTCATTTTGGCTCAGAAGAACCAGGAGTTCATGAGTAGACACTCAACGATTTGAGAACAAGAATGGGACAATCAAAAGCTGCTGTAGCCAGAGGTACATACAAAACCAACCCAACGATCTGCGAATGTGGACACGAGAAGTAGAAAGTGAACCTTGGGTTTACTTTTGTCAGCCTCGTAACTCTCGCTTTCCTTATTTTGTCCTTTAGTCTCCATATTTGATGAGATGTTTCTGATAAAGGGGGAAGAATTGCTGTTTTCTGGGTCGAAATCTATCCACTTAGAACTTGTCGTTGGATGTTTTTGACCTTGAAGTAGTATTTTTTTTATAGCTCCTTACATAAAGTGGCTTCGTGCATTGTCTGGAGCAATTTCCATAAAAAAGGACCATACGATACAGCAGTGAGTGTTGACCATACCATGAAGCACTGAACAACATGATGGATCATTTGGATGTTGACCTCTGAACCTTCTCTTCTGAAGCCCTTACTTTTGGCTCAGAAGAACCATGAGTTCATGAGAAAACATTCAACGGTCTGATAACAGAGATGGGGCGATCAAAAGCTACTGTAACCAGATGGGTATACAAAACCGATCCAACGATCTACGAATGTAGACAAGAGGACCATACGATGCATCAATGGGTGTTAACCATACTATGTAGCACTGGACCATACGATGGATCACTTTGGTGTTGATCTCTGAAACCCTCCTTCTGAAGCCCTTCCCTGGCTCAGAAGCACCGTGAGTCCATGGAAAGACACTCAACTGAATGGGACGATAAGAACCTGTTATAGTCAGATGAGCCAAAACAGAACAAACCAAATATTTGCGAATGTGGAGAGCATGACCATAACATGCAGCACTGCATTCACTGGGCAACAATTTTTTACTTTTTGAATGTTGTCAAGATTTCTACAACTGATTTACGGTATTTTTGGCACTGCTGACTCAGGAAAAGCATTCGTTTCTTTCCATCAGGTCAGATTTTTGTGTTAAGTTGATTTGAAAAAAAATCAGATCTTGTGACAAAATCGATTACATTTTTGTGGCATTATCAGCTGATTTTTGTCAACACATATCATCCTAAATATATTTTTAAAAGAAAAAAATGTTTTGCAAACAACATATATTGATTACCTGATGGAAACATCGATTACTGTCATCTGAATGGTGGGCATTGATAAAGGTAAGTACATGTAAATTGCATGTTGCTTCACCATTGTTAAAACTTCAGGGCTTAAAACTTCTGTTTCTTCAAACTCCTGGAATGCTCAGCGGCAGGGAGGTCTCTCTTCAGATTCCAACAGTAGTCAGCCATCATGACTGCGTCCCAGCGACCCTGATACCTGGTCTCCACCTCTTTCATGTCCTGATGGAATCTCTCCCCCTGCTCGTCACCTATTGAACCCAGGTATTAGGAAACCGGTCCATATGTGAAAATAGGTAGTGTATCTTGACGCTCATGTTGCAACCCAGGTTTCTGAAAGCAGTCAGCATGTTGTTGACAAGTTCTGCATAGTTTCAGGCCTTATCGTTGCCAAGAAAGTTCTTCACTACCAAAACAAATGCCTTCCATGCTTCCAGTTCCAATTCGTTCATTGAGTTTTCAAACTCTGGATTTCTGTGAGCTGACGGATCTGAGGACCATCAAAGATGCCAGCTTTCAACTTCTTCATGGTCAATCCTGGAAAAGCCTGGAAAAGCCTGGCACAAGTAAGTAAAGCAGTCACCATCCTTATCCAGAGCCTTGGTGAACTGCTTGATTAAGCCGAGCTTGATGTGCAACGGTGGGAAGAGTATTCTGTCTCTGTCACCCAGTAGGTTGTTGATGACGTTCCTTTCTTTGCAAGGACCAATTCCTCCCACACAGGACAGTCCTTCTTCGTGTAATGCTGAGCACGGTCCGTACTATCCCATATGCACAGAAAACATAGGTACTTGGTGAAGCCAGACTGTTGTCCCAACAAAAAGTTAACCATCTTCAGATCAACACAAATAAACCACTTATGCTGATCATAACCAATTTTCTCCAGCACATACTTCACCGCTTCATACTTTTTCCTTCAGTGTAGTCGAGTGAGCAATGAGTACAGAGGCAAACTGGTTGCCGTTATGTAGCAGAACACATTTCAGTGATCGCTTGCTGCTGTCAATGAACAGTCTCCAATCTTTGGGTTCGTACTGTGGCACTCCAAGCTTGAGCAGAAGCTGCGCAATATCAGCACAGTACACCAATTCCTTCTCTTCAGAAAAAAAACCGGAGGTACTCTTGATACCTGTTGGGGAAGAAGTTGGTGCGAGCACTGACAGAGAGGAGGGTTTTTTTCCTTCAATCTGGATGCCAAGAGTTTGGCAGAGTCCTTTGACAAGCTGAGGTCACGAACTAGATCATTCAACTCCTTTGAGAAATGGATGTTGAGCATCATCTTCAAGAACTACTTCTTCTTCTTCTTTTCTTCTTCATGTCCTTCAACGCTGGAGGCATCTTTGTCACTAATGTCAGGAAGTTCTACATTAATAGGCACTGGAATTTCATCACAATGAGCTACAGGATGACATGCTGATTGAAGATCAGGATACTTGAGGCTGCCCAGTTCTTTTCCGTTGATCCCATTCACATCAACAGCACAGAAGTCTGTGATATGGTTTGTCGGCTCATTCCAAACCATGGGAATTCCAAAGTTCAGACTCCTCTTACCATTGGTCCACCCACACAGACTCTCGGTGCATGCTTTGCACATCATGTGTGGCGCCCAAGCTTTATCCTGGTCACCAAGTTTAATACCAAAATAAGCATGGTAACCACACGTTATGAAACTTGTGACTGGCTTCCTATTAGGAGCAATAGTGTATTTCCCAACATATGTATCAGAACACGTTGGGCTTATTTCTGCACGATCTTCTTGTCGAAGCCATCTCATTAACCTGCAAAACAAAAATAGGTACAAATTAGTCATAAATAACCCTAACCTTAACTGGCTCCACACATGCGTACTTGTGAACAAAAGCATAAAAATCGACATGTAACCATAGCTCAAAAACTTGACCTGATTGAGCAAAACAAATGTGATTTTTGGATTCAGCGCATCAGATTCGTCCTAAATCAACTGACAAAACGCAGACAACAAATTAGTTTTTGACCAGTGATTTATCTGCCCTCTGCTACCCAACCAGTTCAACTTAAACGATCTTGTAGAGTTCAGTGATGATGTAAAGGACTGCGTAAAGAAATGCGAGACTGCGTTTGACCACATTTTTTGAAGACACTAAAAAAAAGGAAACAATTGTTTTTATTACAATTTAAATTAAAATCATAGTTTTTTCTATTGAGCCGATGTCTGTAGTTTTGTGAATTCGTCGGATTTATTAAGTACTACAAATATGTTTGTTTTGTCTGCTATTTTATGATGATATTTGGATGACTACAGAGTTCATTAGCGTCTTTTTTTTTTAATTGGGAGTTAATAATGAAGTGAATCGTTGTTTTTTATCGTCTCAAACTTTTGTTGCTTCTGCTTTTAGGAGATCACGAATGCCAGGATGTGTTGTAATTTTCTTTTCTTCATTTAGTTTAACTATTGTTTTCTATATATAGAGGCTCATGCATCATTTTGTGAGATTATACAATGTTTTATGCTTGAACGTTCTACGATTCATGTTATTCATATTGAATTTCATCTGTTTCAGCTGTCCATCATTTATTGATGCAAGTAAAGTGGATGTATTATTAAAATTAAAAGAGTTTATGATGGTGGACAGCTTGTTAGAAAGTGTGTGTGATTAGTCCTTGTTGAGTGTCGATTTCATTGTTGAGCCAGTTCAAGTCCGGTTTTAAAATGTCTAGAAGAATTTTTATTTTTTATTATCATTTAAGAAAACAAAAGCAATAAGGGTAGAACGAGCACAAAGAGGGAGGGGTACTTCTGCAATTGGAAATAGATAAGGATCGAATCATCAATTTTTGATCTTAGCCCTCTGTTCAGTCTCAAGACGCAATGAATAACCTCTGTAGGGATGCCTGCGTGATGAGTCGATTGTGAAGCAAGAGTTGTACAATAACCAACCACACCTCTTCTGAAACGGTATTGCTTGAATCCAGTGGCAAGAAGTCCAAGATGACTAAAAACAATGCCGGGATAAGCAGAGAACCCTCTGACATACAGCACTTGCTATTCCCAAATGGTCATCTATTTAGTACTGACCAGGCTCAACGCCGCTTAACGTTTTTGATCAATCATCAATAAACCCCTAAATATTTTTTTACATCCAAAAATGTGTTATTAATTCTTGGGGGTCGATATCAATCCCTGTGTCAAGCTAACGAACCTTTGATAACGTTTTTTTAGTGATGCATGTGTTCGGGTGTATCTTTTCCAACACATGGCCGCCATTTTGTGTGTTATGATATCGTGGACAACACAGTGGTATCGAGAACAATGGGAAAAAGGACAATAAGGAAGAAACAGTTGAATTTACATACATGTACATTTATTCGCATCATAAATTTTGCCTATACAGAGTATAAAACCGACTTCGAAATCTGTGTGTGTGTGGGGGGGGGGGTAGGGAATGATTTCTTCTCTTCCCTACAGCCTCTTTCTCACAGAACAGACGCTGCTAACTTATCTCTACTCTATCGTTATTCCCATAGAAGGTGCTCGGCTGAGCTCCAGTCTCAGTTCCTCTTTATAAGACATCCACAGCAGGAACTTATCTTTCCTACCACCACTGAAAAGAATATCCACAGACAGAGCTTCTTTGCAAGGGCCTCCCACCTGTTGAACTTATTGCTGCAGGACTGCTTCCCTGCTGATTACAGCTTAGTCAGCTTGGTCATTTTCAAATCAAATGTCAATAAATTCCTGTCATGGATCGCTCCCCAAATAATCAAATGCAGTTCATACCATTGAGCAAGGTTAGTACTCCAATACTGTTCCTCATCATTTCGGTCTCATTAACCATTGTTCTTGAGTGGCTTTCGGCCTTGATAAGCGGCGATTAGATAGTAAGAAAGAAAACAGTTTGTCAAAGACAAACCAAATGTGAAAAAGATTATGATACACGTAAGGTTGTACTTAATACGACATGATATACAAAAAGAGAACAGACATTAGTCCTGAAGAAAGAATACATCAATATCCCAAAATGATCAATAGAGATATGTGTGTTGCCAGGGCTGAAGAGAGACGCATAAAGAATAAGTTATAATCGCTTACATTTGAGTTGAGCCATCCTGGGAGTCTTGTGTGACTGTGACGGAATACGGCCTCAAGCATAGTGAAAGCCATGCCAAGATAACCAGTCGTTCGAAGCACGTTCAGGGGCTTCTGAGATCCGTGCAGAAAAGAGGAAATGCCTTGTTCTGAATTTTGCACATGGGTAGAACGAGTTTGTTTTTTTTACTTCCAAATTGGAGAGCTCCTTCTTTCTAAACTTGACAGAAAGATTAAAGGAAGATAACTTGGATATGGTCCAAGGGAGATCACTTAGATATTTCTGAGCCAACAACTTTATGGATTTTTGGTTTCATTGATGCATAATAATTAAATAAAAAAGAATCTGACAGATTCTATTGGAATTTATAGGATGGACGTCGATTTGTCAATTTGGTTGTGGTCACTTTTCCATTTAAGGATCGCATGGATTAGCCAAAAAGTGAACTCAATCACTGCTTCCTTAGTGGTCACGTGAACATGTCTATATAAACTCAAACGTATAGGGTTCTTCATCTTTGCCACTACTATGGTAGACATCAGTTAATGGTTGACTGTCTTACAATGCCAAACTTTAGACGGCCGTCATAAGAGCGCTCTTCCACCTATAATCGAAGAGCAAACAACTGCTACACATTGTCGTCCGAAGAGTGACGCATATGTCAAAGGACGCTTCTTCAACATGTAAGATAAGTCTGCAAAAGCATGAGTTCGTAAACCCTCTTGTTTTATATTTACGTTACAGTACGTGGAGGTGTTGTTTTTCGATACCCACGGATAATCAGGAAGACGACAGTTCATCATGTAGACAGCCTGAGTCTCGTTGGTAGACAACATGCAGCAGTAATTCATTTCCTTTCCTTATCTCACAGAGATGTATTTCTACGTGAGTTTGGACATGCCTGTGTTAGCTGACCGAACCACATACTAATCACTACGCAAGAGATTGCGCGTAAATACAAAAGAAAATAGGTCTCAATCATGTAACTGCTACAAAATTATAGAGATTAAAAAATAAAAGAAATGTTAATGTGTCGTTCAGGGCTTGGAGCAGGAGTACACAGAGGTTCCTTATTCATTCCTGGCGCTGCATTATGGTGGTGACTACGCTTTGATCCCCATAGATTATCTGGATGACGGTAGCTCATCACGTAGACAGCTTGAGTCTCGTTAGTAGACTACATACAGCTGTAATTTATTTCCTTTCCTCTTCCCTTTCGTTGTAGATGTCTTCTTTTACAAACGGCTCTTGTAAATTATGTTTTGGAATATTTTAGATGAGGATTGATAATTTGTATTATTTGCATTATTTGTATTACCACAAAGTTTCGGCCGATGTAACCTCTGACCTTCTTTCAGTGCATCTGGTTAAACTCGAGAATCTTTCTGTTAAACTTGCGAATCTGTACGGAATTTCGAACGGAACTCTTTATTTAATCCACAGGGGTAGCATGGCTGACGAAATCAGCGCAAGCTAACCCCATAGATTAAATCAAGGGTTCCATTCGAAATTCCGTACAGATTCACAAGTTTGACAGAAAGATTCCTGAGTTCGACAAGATGTACCAGAAGACGGTCGGCGGTTACATCGGCCGAAATGTTGTGAGAATAACATCCAAGATGAGAACAGTAGTCCGAATAATCCAAATAATACAAGCTCTTGTAAATTTCATTAAAAAAGAACAGTACAAATTCACTTGGGTTTGAACAATTTTTTAAATTTTTTAATTTTTTCTGTATGCATGTATACATATACAAATGAACCACTCACTCATCCCCCATAAGGGTGGGAGTAGCTATTCGAAAACTCAATCACTCTTTTTGCCGATTCAGCGAAAAGAGACAGATCTGAACTGCATATTTGCAACGTCACACTAGCGACTTCTTGCCTGTAACATAATTGCATAGATATACAGCTCTCACCTGACTTCTAATGGAAAGTTCCACTCTACTTAATTGTAACCTTAGATGGAAATTTCCCATTCTAACCTTATTTTTATTATTAACACACCCACATCTAAATATTATTACATTTATTGTTTTTATATAGATTTTTTATTACTTGAATCAGTAAAACTGTTCAAATTTGTAGCAGTCACATATTCTAATTGTATAATGTACTACTTTCCTTTGATGTAAATAAACAGGTGTACCACTGGAGTGATTTGACCTCCTCTCAGCCAATCAGAAGCTCTGGCATAGGGATACAAATTGCCAAACTTTTTCTTCTTAAATAACCCATGCAATTTAATTCTCCAGGCCAAAGTTGGAGCCAGTACACCGTCCAGAGCAGATGTATTTGGTTAGTTTCCTCAAATCGCTTACTAGTCACATACTGCACTCTACAAACACTTACTGTGTAGCTGTTTAATTCTTTTTTCAGTCTAGACCAATAAAAGGTATTTTCATTTGAAACTATGACATCGTCTATTGATTAACTGTTAGGGTCAGATAAACTTTCTATGGAAGCCTATAATTACTTTAATTATAACGGAGAACAATTAACCTCATTATAAATTAAACTTGGTCGTCTTCAAAACCAATGTTAACAGATCCCTATCTAGAACCTTCCCCACAAGTATTCGAACTTGGTCCAGACAATCATTGCATCTCATGAACCCTTATCCTCGAGTAGAATCTGGCCTTGATAAGTGGTAACCATTTAGTAAAAAAAATTAATTAAAAATGGAAAAAAAATTAATCAAAAATTAAAAATTAATAAAAAATGAATTAAAATTTTTTTTTAAAGTTGTTTTTTCTTTTTCTTTGAAAGCTGTCGTCCTAATTCAACTTTCTGTACTTATCTATGAATACAATCCGTTTTTCTTTGATCAGAATTTTCTTTTGGGACAAAATGTCGTTACGGTTCAAGAATATAAATTTTAACCACAAAATAATGTATTTTGTTATGTTTTTTCTTCGACAGGTTGGAGACAATGTGATAGCTTTAAAAGACTGCCATTGCTGGGCTGAATTAGCCAGCATTCCTGCTAAATATGTCTATAAAATTCCAGAAGGGATGACCTTCCATGATGCTGCAGCCATTGCCATGAATTACTTGACTGCCTACATTATCCTGTTTGACATTGGCAACTTACGCTCCGGTCAATCAATTCTTGCCCACAGCATCGGAGGCGGAGTGGTAAGTAAAATGGGAATTTTTATTTCATTAATAAATATAGCATATGGAAGACATTATCACAGGACTACTTCCTTGCTGATTACAACGTGGTCGTTTTCAAATCTAAATTCTTGCTATAAACTGCCCCATGAGTAATACTGTTCATACGACTGATCAATGGTAGTACTCCAATAGTGTTCTTCATTTCTGTCTCATTAACCCTTATCCTTGAGTGGATCTTGGCCTTGATAAATGGTGACCTAATACAAAAAGAATTCATATTAGAATTATTTTATAACTAACGGTGTATAAAATTTGAATAATTGATATTGTAGTTTTTTTTGTTTTTATAGTAATGCAGATGTTGGAGCTCTTTTTCCAAACAAGTGGCCGACATGATGAACATGTGTTATCACGCATAACACGAGGTCGAAATACAAAAGGAAAAAAGAAAACGATTAAGAAAAGAAAACAATATAAAGTGGTTGAATTTTCATATGTATACATACATTTATTTATCACAGCAAAGATTTATCAAAGACAAACGTAAGAGACATATAATGCAACATGATACAAAAGACCAGTGAGCCTCATCCCTATCATCTCAAAATCGATGGAAGTTGTCATCAAGCGAGCAATCATGGCTCATCTTACATCTACTGCTACCATCTCTCCATCTCTCCATTTCAACATGGTTTCATTCCAAAACGTTTACGTCTCACAAATTTACTTGTGATGGAAGAATGAGTTACAAGTATAATGGACGACGGAGATACTGCCGATGCCTTTGATTCTGTCAATTACCGCTTACTTTTATATAAACTCAACACCTATGGTATTCATGAATCGGTTATAAAGTGGATAAGATCCTTTCTTGGTGATCGTATGTATAGGGTTCAGATAAATGGCAGTCTGTCATCTGAGATGGATGCTTGCAGTGATGTTTCTCAAGGCTCTGTGCTGGGTCCTATTCGCTTTCTACTTTATGTAAACGACATGCCAGAAGTGATTGGTGGAAACGTGCTCCTATTTGCAGATGACATCAAATTAGTAGCTCGTAGAAGCGAAATTGACAATCACAAGTCTAGTCCGCAATGTGTATGGAAATGATCCATTGAATGGCACCTTAATGTCGATAAATGCTGCCATATTACAATGGGATCTCCCTGACTCGGCTCTTACTCTCAGAAGTGACACGGCTCTGCTCAAGGAGGAAAATGAGACAAAAGATCTTGGCCTTCTGATCGACTCGTCCTTCAAGCCATCTAAACATTGCATTCAGGCTGCAAACAAAGCAAGGAACACTCTAGTTCATATTCGAGGTTCTTTCTACAAACTCACTTCTAATATATTTCTCCCACTTTATGTCTTCCTCGTCAGATTACTGTTAGACTATGGTGTCCATGTCTCTGCTCCATATTTAATACGTGATATCAAGAATCAGGAGAGAGTTCAAAGACTGGGTACTCGAATGGTGCAGGGTCTATGGTATCTGCCCCATGAAAGCCGACTCTAGAAACTTAACCTTTTCTCCCTTGAGCGCCGACGATTATGTTACCATCTCATTTTGGCTTACAATCTCATCAATGGTCAGTACGACATACTTCAGGACCTATTATTCACTCCTGCACCAGAATGAGGTCTACGCGGACACCACAAGAAACTATTTCATCACCGATTTCGATTAAACCAGGAGAGGGCCGCCTTCTCAATCAGGATCCCTCGACCTTAAAATAGACTCCCAAGAAAGGTTCTAGTGCTACCAGATCAGGCTGCCTGAAGATACCGGCTTCCTGAAAAAAAATGCACCAAACATTGATGTTCATATTTTTTTCTATCCCCTTTGCAAAACTGAATCATGTTCTGCAACACCAAAAACAAAAACAACATTTTTCCTCTGGAAAACAACCAAACCAAACACCATATATAAATACTTAAAGCATAAAAACTTTTACTAAAATGACAGGAGTCGGCATTAAATAACCCGAAAAGGATTGATATGCCATAAAACAAAACAACCAAACCAAACCAAACCAAACCCAAGAGAGGCAATAAATGCTCTAACAGCACAGCAATTCAAGGTGAATTTGGACAGGTGCTGGGCTACTGTATCCTCTTCTGTGTAAATTTCTACCACCCTTTCCCTACATGGCAATTGAAAGATGTTTGTTTTATTTTTTGCCAAATTAATTGAATTGAATTGAACTGAAGAAAAAAAGTAGGAGAGAAATAGCGGCACACGCGGTCGATTCCAAACGAGCGCCACCATTTTGAATATGTTGTGTTATCATGGATAAGACGTGATCAGAATATAAAAGGGAAAAAACAATGATGAAGAAACAGCAATACTGAAGTGATGGTTAAATCTATTTATAAATACATACATTTATTTCTCACGGAGAAGGTTTGTCAAAGACAAACGTAGGAGGGACGTAATGAAACATGATACGTATAAAAGAAGTGAAAATAACAGACGTCATCACTAACAAAAGAGTGCGCGTTAAAACTCTCTAAACACGAAACAAACATGAATTGCAAAGGCAAACAAATTAGAGAGAATGCATCGGCCATGTAAAATAAATACGACAAACTTTGATATTATCTGGGAACTATTCTGATAATTAATTTTGCGACCAGTAAAAATGTGCCATGCTGAAATAGCTAGCTGTCTGTTAGTCTTGTCTAAACTGCAACCAGAAACGAGATCTGATGAAACCGGGTCAGCAGTGTGAAAACCATATAATAATTTGGAGAAAGGTAGAACACGTCCATCCAGCTCAAGCCCACGACCAGAGTAGTGGACATGTTTTGTTTTCAAATCTTGAACATCTGTAGAACAAGCCTTTATTTTTTGTACTTCGTACTTGAAGACTTCATTCTCCCTGTATAATTCAGGGGAAATAACTTGAATATGGTTAAAGGGAAATAATTGCGAATATACTGAGCCGACAGAAATAACGAAATAAGAGTTAAAAATGTGTGCAACATCTTTCTTTTAAAACTTATCTCTCTTTCTCTCTCCTTCTACTTCTCTTCACTGCCATTCTCTCTCTCTCTCTCTCTCTCTTTCTCTCTCTCTATTTCCCTCTCTCTAGTTTAATATAATAGAAAGAAAAAGAAAAGGTAAAAAAGAAAGCAAGAAAGAAAAAGAAAGCTTACTAACAGACTGTTTGACCTAATTTTAGTGTTGCTTTTTGAACAACTACCAGTAAGAATTTTAAAAAAAGGAGGAGGTAATGCCTGGGATAATGGTATCATGACGACAAAACACATGCTACACTACTCCCTCCCTCCCTTCCCTAAAAAAAGAAAAGTGTTTGCCTGGGAGGATGGTATCATGACGAACGAACATATACTACACTACCCCACAAAAGAAGACGTAATGCTTGGGAGTATGGCCTCATGACGAACGAACAGATACTACACTACAACCCTTGAATTGATAATTGAAAAATAGTACATTAATACATTAACTGAAGTATAGTTTTGGCTTCAAAACTGACAGATACCAAATCTCCATTAGTAATAGATGTATTTATTTTGCTGAAGTAAAACTCTTCAATATACAGTAACTAGAAGAATACCCGTCCCAGGACAGGTAAAATTAATTTCCCCGAACAGAACAGTTTTGCACCACTTTTATGTCTTCTTACGAAGATTAAAATAAATATATAATTCTACAATCTAAGAAGGTGTTGTTCGAATTAATTGCAGATATTTAACGTTCAGCTTCATTAGTATTTGCTCACAATCTACTGAAAGTTACGATGAATGATTATTTAAATGACAAAAGTTACAACGTCTCTAGGGACATTGCTGTTTTCCGCCTACGACAAACTGAAAAGGTCTCCCTAAATTCGCAACAATTGCACGGTTGGTTTTACGAATATCTACAATTGTGGCTATTATTTCTTTTCTCTCTCAAATCCGCTAAACATTGTGATTAATGGTTGTTTACATAATTAATATACTGGTAACCCGAGTAAAACACTAGTTTACGGCTCAGGGTGCTTAAAATGCTCCCCCCCCTGTCAAAATTATATAAAAATACTACAATATTTTGCAATTATATAAAACTAGCATGGCTACCCAACGTTGCCCGGTATAATGGCCAACAGAATAGAAAAGTTAAAATGTGTGTGTAACATACTTCTTTTAAAATCTTCTGTCTTTCTATCTCTCCCCATCTCCTCCCTCTCTCTCTATCACTCCTCCCCAGTCAAGAAGGATTTCCCCTCTCGCGACCAAGCACAGAGCAGATACTACACTTTGATCTTAGCCTGAAGGCAAAGAAAGTGTATTTTAGTCTGAGTTTCACACCAAACTTTGATAGAAGAAAATCGTTTTAAATGTTGCCCCCCCCCCCCCGACTCCTTTTGTTCTTGATGACTTCTAAAAGAATGGATATTATAAAAAGAGGCATCTATATTCTGCCCGGGGCATGTATGAAAAAGGATATACTAGCATTGTGGGTGTGTCTTGTGTAGTTTCTGACTTTTAGCTTGACACACCCACAAACAGGCAAACAGACAACTGTCCGTTTATATAATAGATGTTACATGGCTGGAGGGTATTTTCAAGATGACCCTATGTAATCATTCAGTTCGAAAAGGTCATTTAATCATCAATATTTTAATCAACTTAAAATTATGCATACATTGACTTCACCAGTGCCCTGGCGCAGGTGTTGTTGTCATCCATACTCCTGACTAAGGACATGTTACTTAGCTGTAATAAAGGACGCAACATACTTCTTATATTAATAATCATGCAATTTATTTTAACGACACGTTTTTAGAAGAATGAAGGATTTATTCAAGCAGATGATCGTCTCGCAGCTGAAAGGTCAATGAAGGAGCGAGAGAGATAGAACAAGAGAGAGAGAGAGAGAGAGTTACTTATATTTTAAGTGCTTCGCTTAATTATATTACTGCTTCATTAGACCATTTTAAACATGTGTTGTCTCATTCACATTTCCACAGAGAATCTCGATACCTTAACCACTACTCTCTCTGTTGGTCATGTCTGGCCAAATATGATATAATGGATCTCCTTTTCTCATGATACAGCAGGGTCAATCCTTTGACCTCTTTGTGAGCCCCGTTGGAAATGTTTCCTGCTTTCTAACAGAACCGCCATATATATCTTAGCAATATGCACTACTAGTTAACATACGCACACCATAGAAAATCTTTTCATTATTTTTTCAACAAAAAGTTGTAATCAATCTGCGTTTGTATTATTCAAGTAGCAAGGATTGCAGGAGATTAGGATTGTAATTGAAAATTGTTTTGACTTTTACAATGTGAACTACATGTTCTCTTACTTTTACAATGTGCACTACATGTTCTCTTACTTTTATAATGGGCACTACATGTTCTCTTACTTTTATAATGGACACTACATGTTCTCTTACTTTTATAATGTGTAGGGAAACGCGGGACTTACCTAACTAGCATGTGTGCATAGTTCAATGGGTCGGTCGTGGAAGTAAATGAATGAAGAAGAAAGAAACAAAAATGGCTGCCTTGTCTCTTTATATGCCTGCAATGTGACCACCTGATATGTAAATGAGATGCTCCTGGTTGGACATAAAAGAGGGTTGATTTGTTGTTTTGGAGACGTTCACTTTGAAGTTGGATTTCAAAGAGATAAGTGAGATATACAGAGGTTGGAAGTTATACAATGTGCACTACATGTTCTCTTACTTTTACAATGTGCACTACATGTTCTCTTACTTTTACAATGTGCACTACATGTTCTCTTACTTTTATAATGGGCACTACATGTTCTCTTACTTTTATAATGGGCACTACATGTTCTCTTACTTTTATAATGTGCACTACATGTTCTCTTACTTTCATAATGGGCACTACATGTTCTCTTACTTTCATAATGGGCACTACATGTTCTCTTACTTTTATAATGTGCACTACATGTTCTCTTACTTTTATAATGTGCACTACATGTTCTCTTACTTTTATAATGTGCACTACATGTTCTCTTACTTTTATAATGTGCACTACATGTTCTCTTACTTTTATAATGGGCACTACATGTTCTCTTACTTTTATAATGGGCACTACATGTTCTCTTACTTTTATAATGGGCACTACAGAAAAATTACAGAATAGTTAACAGTGGAGAAATTGTAACCAAAAAATAAAAACAACAAAAAATTGATAGCAAACGAAGCAGAATTAAATTCTCTACCGACCCTTATACTTTTAACGTGTTAAAACTGTAAACAATTTTATTTCAGAATTTGTTTTTTATGTTTTTATGTGTATCTTATCGTCACATTAAAACCAAAATGGCTGCCTACATGCCGGCCTAACTTCGGTTAATTTCATGCTAAAAACATAGTAACAAAAAAAATTTCCTTACCCTAAGTCCAAGTAGCAATCCTCCATCGCCCCCCACCCCCAAACTAAAACTTTCGTAAAATCATACTTAATCGCTCAAGTTTAGTGAAATTACACGAAGTTAGGCACAGTCATTTTGGTTTTAATGAGACGATGAGACACATGGACATCGAAAATATATTCTGAAAGATTTTCCACATGTTAAAAGTATGCAGGTGGTTAGAGAATTTCATTCTACTTCGTTTGCTATAACTTATTCATTGTTTTTTATGTTTTTGTTTACGATTTCTCGACTGTTAACTATTCTGAATTTTTATCGTGCACTGCATGTGCTCTACATTCTGGTAATAACTGTCTGTTCTATTGATTGCAGGGTCAAGCTATCATTCAATTGACCAAGACTGTGGAGAATGTGACTCTCTATGGGACGGCTTCGGCTCATAAGCATGAATCACTTAAACCGAACGTTCCCCACCTTTTTGATCATGGAGTGGATTATGCGCAAGAAATTCGAAAGTAAGTTCATAGTTTCTTCAGACATTCTACAGGTTGGCCTTTTGGCTAGGAGCAAAGTGTAGTATCTGTTCTGACACCACACTTCATCTTTTTTGTCCTGGGTCAGTGAAGGAGAAATCCTTTTAGACTGAGACAATTTCAATTTTTGTTCCAATCAAGAGTTCCACTTTTTGGGAGCTGGATTTTCCCCACATTAAAAAACGACCATGTGTCTAACTGTGCCCTTGTGGGGAGGCAAGTAAATAGAAACATTATACAGGTTGGCTCCCTCCCCTCAAAAGATACACCTATGGTATTGTTCATAAAATTCACAATCCTTTCCATGAGTGGCATTGGTGTGGGGGGGGGGGGTACCCTATATTTTCTTATTCTTTTACATTTTTATAATATTGAATGTTAAGGATGTCGCCCAAGGATCTACTCAGCATCGATTTGATGAGAAGAACATTTACCGAAATAATTTTCAGTAAATTTATAGTTTTTAACACCGGTGTTTCCCAGAAATGAATGAAGACCTTTATATATTCCTATTCAAGACCTGAACCCCATATATCAAATCCATTGTTAATGTTGCAGGCAAAATGGTCGGATCTTGCTTTCTACTGTTCCTGATGCAATCTTCTACTTGTAGCCAGATACGTCCTAAGATGGTGTTCTGTTGCCACATCTGGGGAGGTGCCGCTCAAAGCACTCTCGTCCGCTTTGACAAAGTACAGAATCGACTTCGAAATCTGGTGGGGAATGATCTCTTCTCTTCCTTTCAGTTCCTTTCTCACAGAAGAGACGTTGCTTGCCTTTCTCTACTCTGTCGTTATTTTCAAGACAAGAGCTCGACCGAGCTCCAATCTCTAGTTCACCCCTGTAAAACATTCACGGCTCAAAACTTATCTAGCATCAACCATTGTAAAGAAGTTTGCTTTCTTTCTCCGTGTACCTAAAACGAAACTATCATGAACAAAATTTCTTTCCATCTGTGGAATACAATACTGCTTCCCAGCTGTGTATAACATGGCCGTTTTTAAGTCTAATGTTAACAAAGTCTTGTCGACTTAATTAATCAAATTCTGACCCATCTTTTCCAATTGTCCCATCATGTTTTTCATCATCAACTGACTATCTCATTAATCCTTATCTTTGAGCGGTGACTAATTCGTATATATAAAAAAAATTGCAATTTCTATTATTTTTTCATTTCTATCATTTTAATTTCATAAATGAAATAGTATAATATGTCGTATTTTCTTTTTTATGGATATTTTGCATGAACACCGATATTATCTGCCTTCCTTCAGTGTTTCGAATCGTTTTGGACAACTTTGACCGTTTCAAATCGTTTTGAACCGTTTTGAACCGCTTTGAATCATTTTGAATCGTGTTCAACTGCTTTGAATTGTTTTGAATCGTTTTGAACCGCTTTGAATTATTTTGAACCGCTTTGAATCGTTTTGAACCAATTTCAATCGTTTTAAATCGTTTTGAATCGTTTTCAACTGCTGAATTGTTTTGAACCGTTTTAAACTGCTTTGAATCATTTTGAATCGTGTTCAACCACTCTGAATCGTTTTGAATCGTTTTGAACAGCTTTGAATCGTTTTGAATTATTTTGAACCGCTTTGAATCGTTTTGAACTGCTTTGAATCATTTTGAACCGCTTTGAATCGTTTTAAATCGTTTTGATGTGTTTTGAATCGTTTCTCTATAATGTTGTGAACTGTGTAATGATCTGTTTGAAGCCTTTTTGAAATATCAAGTTTACTTACTCTTTCACTGAGAAATGGATCAATTTGTTCTTTTTTTTGTTTCAGCATTTCTAAGATCTGTAACTTTACCCATTTTAATTTTATAAATTTAAGCATAGAAATCGGCAAAAGTGTAGTATAGTTAACAGCGCTAAAAAAGTTAAAAAAACAAACAAATATACAACAGATAACTTTTACCAAACGCAAGAAAATTTAATTTCCTATCGATCTGCATAGTTTTTCAGCTCTGAAACTTTTTATAAGTGTTTTTTTTTATTTCAGAATTTGTTTAATAGCATAGAAGGCTTGTAAAAAGTGTATCAATTATGGCTGCCGTAATTTACTTGATGTATGTATAACAACTAAAATATCGAAAATTAAAACAAATTACAACTAATAATTATCACTAAACGCATTAAAATTTAATTTTCATTCGATCTGTATATTTTTAACTTACTGAAACTGTTTTGAAGTTTTTCTTTATATCAAAATAAGTTGCATTATATCGCAGCTTTTGGCATAACGTGATCGTCCATTTTCTTTTACAAGATTTTTAGGCTTCAAAACAAATTTTGAAAAAAAAAAAAACACCTACAAAAAGTGTCAGAACAGGAAAACTATGCAGGTCGATAGAAAATAAGATTTTCTTGCATTTGCTGAAAGTTATTTGTTGTATATTTGTTGGGTTTTTTTCTACCCTTTTTTTGCACTGTTAACTATACTACACTTTCACCTAGAAATCATATTTTGAGATCATTTGCTGACATCTATGGAGACGACACAACCATCTATAGCAGCACTTTGAAGAGCATTGATGATGAAGATCTTTCTGACTCTCCCTCTCTTCCGACTTGGAGCATGGGGAAAAAAAGTGTCTTGTTACTTTTAACACTTCTAAAACCAAACTTTTCTCCTTTCACAACCAATGCTTTGATCCTCATTTTTCCCCAGTTGAAATGAATGGTTCTCTTCTTGAGGAAGCTCCATTCTTTGATAAGCTCCTAGGACTGACTTTCACTTCAGACCTGAAATGGAAGACTTACATAAAATCTATTGCTAAGGTCGCTGGAAAAATGGTTGGATCATTCTACCACTTCATAAAATAGCTCACTCCTGACGCAATTCTGTATGATAGTCAAATACGTCTAAGATGGATTACTGCTGCCACATCTGGGGAGGTGCTGCTCGGAGCACGCTTTCTTGCCTTGACAGAGTACAAAACCGACTTTGTAATTTAGTGGAAGATGATCTCTTCGCTTCCCTACAGCCTCTTTCATACAAAAGAGATATTTCTAGCATCTCTCTACTGTATCGGTAGGTGTTCGACTGAGATTCAATCCCTGATCCTTTCTCCCTATAAAACATTTACAGCAAGAACTCGTCCATCTACAATCGCAGCAAAGAACTTTCCTTTCTCTCTCTCTCTCTCTCTCTCTCTCTCTCTCTCTCTCTCTCTCTCTCTCTGCCAAAAACCAAATAGAACTTCCATGAACAAAGTTTCTGTTCTAGAACATCCTATCTGTGGAACAAAATACCATGAGCCTGCTTCCCAACCGACTACAGCATGGGCGTCTTCAAGTCTAATGCTAACAAATACTTGTTGAGCCGTCCTCTTTGATAATCAAATTCTGCCGATTTCACCCATTGTTTCTAATCCTCTCGTATAGGACATTGTATTATATAGTGAAGGGTAATGAATTCTAATAAAATTCAGGAATGATTCAAAAATCAAAAGTCACTATATCATACAATGTTCGAATCGTTTTTTTTTTTAACAACTGTACTGATACATTCACTACTACAATGACTTTCTGTCCATTATTGAAACATTTTTGGATTATTTTGGTTTCAGCATAACTTAAAATTGTGTTGTAAATTTTTCAAATTAATACTTACCAATAATTATTGTTTTTTTTTTTACTTCTGAGGATAAGAGTAAATTCTTTGAAAATCCATGAATTAAAGGGCATTCTCATATTTTATTATATTCCTTGTTTAAACGTCTGATGATTATAATTTAATTGTAAAGTATGTAACTTTACTTTTGTTTCATTATTTCAATATTTTATATATATATATATATATATATATATATATATATATATATATATATATATATATATATATATATATATATATATAGTGTTATAATGAAATAAATTCCAGGAGGAAATTCGGGTATGAGAGTTCAATGTAATAAACAGAGCAAGAATAAAATATAGTAACACGAAATCACATAATCATCGATACAATAATTTATTTCAACCTTGCGGTATTGTCAAGCATCCAAGTGAGATTTCACTTGGATGCTTGGCAATACCACAAGGTTGAAATAAATTATTGCATCGATGGTTATGTGATTTTGTGTTACTATATTTTTATATATATATATATATATATATATAATATTTGTTATTGTTTATTATCTATGTACGTATACATGTTCTGATGACATCTAGCCTTATGAAGCTCTCGGCGAACAGTTTTTGTTGAAACATGTTTTTTTCTTTTTATTGGAAATCGCTCCAGACAAGGCATGAAGCCAATTGATTTAAGGAGCTAAAAAAAAAAAAATTACCACTTCAAGGTCAAAAACAAGCCAACGAAAAGTGTTAAATGGATAGATTCCGACCCAAAGAAAGCAATTCTTCCCCCTTTGTCAGAAACATCGCTCATGGAATGTGAGGACTAAAAGACAAAATAAAGAAAGCGAGAGTTACAAGGTTGTCAAAAGTAAACCCACGGTCCACTTTCTACTCTCCTAAAGATTATCCAAATGATTGTAATTGTGGTTTTGTGCTCTTTCTTCACTATCCTGACAAGGGTTCTAAAATCTCTCTCAGACAGCTTCGGCTTTCTTCCAGAATTTTGTTTAGAGGAGGATGTTTTCTCTTCTTTTTCATCAGCTGTCATCCCATTTGAGACAGTTCCTCTCGATACGGCCATTATCTCAGCCACTTCCGTTATAGTAGCACCTGCCATACGGGTACCAACAATCTGCTGTCTTTGGAAATCTGATAGATCTGTCATTTAAATATTTCTGACTAATATACATTATCTGAAATAAAAAATAAATTCAACCAATTCATTAAGGACAACAATAACTATAAATTTAAAACATGAAACTAACATTTTGTTAATTTAAAAAAAATTTATAGGCGTTTCAAATTTGATACAAAATTCACAAGGTGTTTCCATTATTTTGTCCAACTCTTATATATATATATGCAAGATCCAAACACAGTTTGTTGATCACTTTCAACTGCTTGTGTAAAATACCCGCCGACTCGGTATTTACAAAGTTAAATTCCTCCTTAATTATTAGCTAATTCGTTGTGGCCGACGGGGGAACGCTCTTGACTACAAATCAGTGGCGATTTGTGATCGGAGTTCAGGCCCGCTGACCATAGAGAATTAACTTCCTACACTGAAGATTGCATTAGCATGAAACATCGATGTCTGTAGGTAATAAATAATTAATATTTATTTATAAATATTATATATATATATATATATATATATATATATATATATATATGTCTTTCATATCAAGCCACAGTGTATAATTTTTCAAACTGAGACGTTTTTGTCCTTTCTGAAGAGTTCTAGGAAGACAAATCCATTATTGACATACTAATGTTGGTTGGTCCCCTATGAATGAAACGAATTCGTTAAAAAAAATTGCACTAAAGATTAACTGTTTTGTGAAATGTTTTGTGAGATAAATAAAATCTTGGCCTTTGGAATGTAACAAAATCTTGTTTACTTGTATATGCTATGTTGTTGCAAGTTGAAAATTTAAATTGGAAGAGGTTGGTATACATAAAGTAGAGAATGCATATCTCGCTGTGCAGATCCCAATTTAGGTTGACCCCCCCCCCCTCCCCCAACCTTCTCCCCTTTTCTTTTTCTCAGTACGTCTACAGTGGCGGCCTGCCTTGTTTGGGGTGAACTATGTTAAAAAAAAAAATTTTTAAACATATATTTTCGTAATCATATATATATATATATATATATATATATATATTTAAATGTGGAATTAAATTAAAAATAATTGAATTATCGTTTAATAATAATCTATCGTGATAATATAAAGCTCAATATATTGAATAGAGCAATCAATTCTAGAGATGAAAGATGAGAATAAAAATGTTGTTGTTAAGAAGCTGATTTTTAGACGACATTTGGTAAAGTTCAGTTTATCTTTTCTGTGGAGTAGTCCGGTATTGGAATTATCCGTTTCATAGAGTTCAGAATGAATAGAGTTCGGTGTATATCAAAGTGTGCATTTGGATTCCTAAACAATTTGAGTATTATTCTTTTTCGAATATTCATTTCCAATATAACAGTTGTGTTATTTCTGACGTGTTTTTTACGGCGTCCACTCTAACTCTATGCTATCATCTCAACAAAAGACTTTTGATCTTTTGGTTTTCATTTTATGTAAAAAAAAGTTTCAAAGTTAAATGCTGCCGATAATATTTACAATTACATTGTCGGTTTTTCTCTATCCTCTGATGAAAAGAGTTTATCTTTGAAAATCCATGGATTAAGGATATGAAGCTCCTTGCTTTGAACTTTGATGTTCTAGTAAATATTGTATCTTTACAATTTTTCATTTTCATCTTTTACACACACACACACACATATATATATATATATATATATATATATATATATATATATATATATATATATATATATATATATATATTATTGATATGAGTAAAAGTAATAATGACATCTGCAAAATAATAACATGTGAGACAATCAATTTAACAGAAACGTGTGCACTTTTAAAATTATGTATTCAATAGCCATGCAGATGTATGTGTACATTTTAACAATGGCCCTCCTAAACATCTGGTTAAATGTTATTAGTATTGGTGAAGGCATTTCGGAGGTATTGCAAAAAATGTGATTTACATAATAAGTTGAAATGTAATATAATCTGTTTTAATCTTATTTATAAAACTAGATGAATACCCATCCAAGGACGGGTAAAATTAATTCCCCAAAAAGAAAAGTTTGCACCACTTTTATGTCCCCTTATGAAGATTAAAATCAAGATATAATGATACTACAGCTTCTGCCCGAAATCTTTATTCTAATTTTGATCAAAATCCATTACACGATTTTGATTCTAGAAAATATCTAAAATTTAAGGCTGAAGATGTAAAAATTAAGGAAATCTTGCTTAATTAATGTCTAATGACAGTGGATCAAATTCAATGCAAATCTGAAATACTTTAATTTTTAGATGGCGGCTATGTCCATATTATTCCCCTTAAAATCGTTTAAAATACTCCAAAGAAACTGAAATTGGAAGAATATTTATTGATTGACATCTAATATCTATTGTAAAAATTCCTCAAAAATCGGAGTTATCTGAATTTTTACAAAAAGCCCTCCTCCCCCCTTGCATAAAACTGAATTAAACTCGATATAGCCCACATTACACACTCTTACGCCTAAAAGCTGTAATCCAAAATTCATAATGATCGGTTAATTAGTTTCGAAGTGAGCCATCTACATAAAAATATATAACCATATGCACATAACTAACTTTACATACATGCACCCCTAAATGTTAAAGTTTACAAAAAAATACTGTGCCCATGTTACTCACTGTGTTGCCTAAAACATATATTCTAAAATTCATAATGATCGGTTAATTAGTTTCGGAGTGAGCCATCTACATAAAAATATATAACCATATGCACATAACTAACTTTACATACATGCATCCCTAAATGTTAAAGTTTACAAAAAAATACTGTGCCCATGTTACTCACTGTGTTGCCTAAAACATATATTCTAAAATTCATAATGATCGGTTCATTAGTGCAGGAGATTATCTCTGTACATAGAAATAGAAATATATACACATATCTAACTTTATATATAGAGAGAGATATAGACTGAGGATTTTGTTGCTACATGCCTATCTCACTACTGGTTTATGTAGCTGACAGAAAGCCTCCAGTGTGCTTTCTTACATTAATTATAAAAATAATTGGCACAAAAGGAAAGTATGCAAGAAGCATCCAAGGCAACGTAGATCCTCGGATCGTAACACTGGTCGAGAGATTAATGCTATAGAATTGGCTGGCTTCAGCCCATCACCAGAAACTCTTAATAAATCCCACCCAATATATAACTTGTAACACGGTACCTTCTTCAAAAGGGACGCTTCAACAATACACCGTTTTTAACGGTGAACCCAAACGCCATTTCCCCCTGTTGTTTCGATTTCGCGACACTGATGATTCCTCTATGGACTATAGATTTTTTTTGATGGATGAAACCATGGTACGACTCTAAAATATGTAACGTATAGTTTTTAAAATAAATTATTTGTAGGTGTTTCATATATATATATATATATATATATATATATATAGTCATCCACTGACAGACTCTTTTGCTGTATCACAGCTCTTCAGTGCGGCTACACTAGCATTGTTCCCAAACAAGCGATCGAACTGTCAACTATCTAGTTGACAGTTGGCAGCTCTTACTATTAGGCTACGAGATAATCACTGGTAAATTATATATTCGAGTGGCTTTTGGCCTTGATAAGTGGGACTCATTATTAAAATAATCATGCAATATAATTAAAAGAACAAATTATATATAACATTTATGTAATCCAAACTTGAAAAAATAAAATTGTCTTTTCTTCACCTTCACCGACAATCGCAATCTCCAATATTCAAAGTTCTCTCTCAATATTCACAGTTCTCTTTCCAATCTTCACTCTCTTCTCTACCCAACTCAACTCAGCTCTTCAGTCAAAAAAGTACAGTTTTTATATTCTTTAACCCACCACATATGCAAATTATTGCAGTATCTTGAATCACACGCCCTCATGATCATCAAAGATCATTTCCCATCCCATAATCCTGTGCCCAAATCGACGCATTACGTTCTCTCTGCGGTCTTTGCATCGCGACCACCTCACCTTCATGTCCGGCGCTTACATCTCCATCGTTTACTTGGACCACACGCCTCAAATCTAAAATATGCCACGGCATCCCATCAACGCTCAAGTTGTTAAAGGACTGCACTCCAGTAATCACTCCTCTTCCCCATTGCGTTGTACATCGAGCATTTGATGGCTTCACCCAAACCTCTTCTCATATTTGAATTCTGGCTGGTCCTCGCTCTTCAACTTCTGAGGATATATCTCTTGGATGTCGCCATTCATATTTAAAAATGGATCTATGTGGCACTGTCTCGTCCCTCTGTCTGACCTTGGGTGCCATGTTGTACCAGAATGTGGCCTTTTCGGGTGATATCCCTCCTCTCTCAGCTATCGCTTTCACTGTCCGATGATGTCGCTCTACTATTCCATTTCCCCCGGGCCTATAAGCTGCCCTGTAATATCTTTTTATCTTCCATTTTTCTAGCATTGTCTGGAGACTTTCTGAGTGAAAAACGGTGCCATTGTCCATTATCACCTCCATTACCGGACCCCGTTCAAGCATCACCTTCTCCAATTCCTCTGTAACCGCAGTTACCGTCTCCGCATGTAACTCCCTCCATATTGCTAGTCTCCCAGGCCCACAGTCAATCAGTGATAGTGTGTTATGTCAATAGCTAATCTTGTCCAATTATTTGAAGTTCCAATTTCACCAGGATCATGTATATTTGGGGCAGGATCGATTGATTGACATCGAACACAGTTCCTGACCACTCTCTGAACTTCCTCCCGTCTTATAAGTGGATCAACTTTCCGCACCAAATATAATGTTCTATCCACTCCCATGTGGTGCATGAAATGCAACCGTTTAGTTCTCCGGTTCCTAAACAGCATATGGGGACCTCTTCTTTCTCAACTAACCACCGTTTCTTTATTCGGGTTAGCGCATATGCTTTGTTTCTCTGTGAAGGCACAAACACTGCCTTTTTTCGCAGTCCAAATTCGGATATTAACTCTCCAAGTATTCCCAATCTTCGCTTTACGATCATTTCTCCAGCACCCTTGGTTCTTTTTTTTCCGCTCCCCTCCACTGTAGAGTTCACCCAACTTAGTACCGTTGATGAATCAGTCCTTATTTCAATCTCTCTCAATCCCCATTTTATGGCTAAATTGACGCCATTCAAAACAGCATCTAATTCGGCCACGTTAATGTGATTACAGTCATCTTTTTTTCTCAGCCATGCTGCATCTTCCGCCACCAAACCATCAATCTCCACAACCACGCCTGTTGCAATACTGCTTGCATCACACCACACTACTCCTATTTTTGTTTCAGGTCCTCCTTCTCTACATCAGTTAGAATCTCCTGTATTACTTTGACAGTTTTGCCATCAACTCTTTCCTCCCAGTCTACTCCACTTGCTCTTCTTTTACCATAACTGCATGCCAGTCGCAGCCATGCAGCAACTGGATAGTGCCCCAACAATTTGCCGCAGATAGAGAATAACTGCCACCTATTCATTTCTTCCGTCATCTCTGGGACTTCTTTGCTCCTTTTGAACATCAGCTCACCCGTCTTTCCTTTCATCAACTTAAGTCCCAGTGCCGCTCCACCGTCCATGGATTCAGGTGGCTTTGTTGTCAGCCCAAATCCCTTAAGATGTGGTCCTCGACACCTAAAGCACCGAATGCTTGAAGATTCTCTTTCAATCTCATTTTTCAGTGTAGTGCTTTGTGCACTCGCTGCCACCGTTCAAGTATCTCGCATTCTCTTGCTAACGAATAGCCGTGCAGTCGGTATCAGTCAACTAACATCCAATCTCTCCAAGTGATGTAGTTGTTGCAGTGCCACAGATACGTCATCTGGAAATGAGAGAGCAAGCGCATCCCCATGCAGAAAAAGTGGAATGAAACTAGCCAGGTCTTGTACTCTCTGTAGTTTCGCCACCAGTTTTACTTTTTTCATCCACCCGACTACATCACCTTCTCCACTAAAAGGCGATATCACATCCTTGCTCAAACTTATTATTGCAGACTCCATAGTCTCCTCTTCACGCTGAAATAGCTTGTAATCCAAACTTGAAAAAATAAAATTGTCTTTTCTTCACCTTCACCGACAATCGCAATCTCCAATATTCACAGTTCTCTCTCTCCAATCTTCCCAACTCAACTCAGCTCTTCAGTCAAAAAAGTACAGTTTTTATATTCTTTAACCCACCACATATGCAAATTATTGCAGTATCTGTAATCACAATTTATTTATTAAATAAAGATTATGCAAATAGGTGCACAACGACTACTGTTTAAACGATTTAAGTCAAGTATTTAAACTATATTTAAAGTTAAAAAAATGTATTGGCGATTAGAAATGATTCACCGTTTTGATATCAACATGAGCGTGAAAATATCCAAAGAATTTCACATTTATTCATAGCGATAGATAACAATCGATCATTCTCTATCAATTTATCTAGAAGCTAAAAATAATCCAACAGAAGATATATTGAACAATAAAACAATTTCTTCCATTTTTATTTCCCATCAGCAGAACTGTTCAAGAGACGAGTGAATAAACTGCTGTCACCATTTGTTTTTAACATACTCAAAAGATTCTGTGTCATAGGGATGAGCAATTATATGCAAAAATAGACTATCCATATATATATATATATATATATATATATATATATATACTAGCAAATATATTTTTATATACTAGCAAATATATTTTTTGCTAGGCTGAGAGGATGATATCAATAGAACTGGTACTACACTACCCATATGCAATAAAAGATAATACAATAGAGGAGGATGTAATACCTGGGAGAATTACCCCCACACCCTCTTAAAAACGGAGGAGATAATTCCTGTCTTATGACAACAGAACCGATACTACACTACCCCCCATTAAAAGATATTCTGATTGAATCGATTTTTTTTTCATTTAAAAATGCCTAGTCACTAAAACATTTTTTTTTTATTGATCCTTAGCCTTTTGGCTAAGATCAAAGTCTAGTATCAGTTCTCCACATTTCAGTAATATTTGACGTTTTACTAATGCCGGAAGTTTTCATGTAAATTATTCCCTTGAAAATGTAATTCTAGAAACGTCTTCAAAACGTTATCCTTTTTTTAAATAAAATCTCTTTAATTAATTTTTTTTAATAACTATGATAATAGTACTATCGATAAAGCGATTGCGTATATACAAGAAAATTTGGCAATATAAATTAGAAATGTATATTACAGAATAGTAATTTATTAGAAAACTTTAAAAAATAAATATGCAAATGAACAATATCGAGTTTGTTTGAGGGAGTTTGGAGATTAGTGTATATACGGCATTTCAAATTATTTTTGTATCATTAGTATTAAATAAGCCTATCTTGTTTTGGACCATAGAGGGAATAAGGACCCTGGAAATTCGAGAGACGAAATTCGGTCTACACCGGTTGACCTGACCGTTCTTTTGTAAACAATCGAATAATAATGCTGTGTTCTTTGGGTTTTCGTCAAAAGCTCGCATTTTAATATAGGAAAGATTTATTTTAAGAAATATTTATTAAATAGGGAAATATTTATTTTAATAAATATTTATTTTTAATGTAGGATGAGTTTTTTTTATTTACAAAACCTCTTTAATAATCAAAAGAAACATTGCAGAACTCTCGTTCTAAAATGTTTTTTGTGTCCCCAGCATTATTATTCGTTTGTTTACAAAAACTGGTAAGGTCAACCGGTGTAGACTGAATTTCGTCTCTTTTCATTATTCCAGTTTCCGGGGTACTTATTCCCTGTATGCTCCCTTTTTGATGTAAATATAGTTAGGATAGATGGAAAAGACTTTTGCATTTATTCATTTAGATATAGATATATATATAATGTGTATTCATATGTAGATAGAGATTTGTGTCAAGGAAAACCTGTTATAAAAGGAAAAAATATACTTGCATGAATAAAAGAAAATAAATATCTGTGTGTGGGGAGGTGAAAATTTGTATGAAGGAGGAAAAAGATATCTACATGAAGGAAATATACTTGCGCGAAGAATCAAAATAGATTTGTGTGAAGGAAAAAAGATATCTGTATAATGGAGGAAAAAGACATGAATACATAGAAGATACTGCCAAATCTGCTGCAAAGAAGGTGGGCTCCCTTTACCGGGCTAGAAAACTTCTTACACCAACCGCTAGTCTCTACCTCTTCGACAGGGTGCAAAAAAGAGGTTCTAACCTAATAGGTTCTACACTGTCTACCAAGCTCCAGCCCCTGTCCCATCGCCGCAATGTTGCATCCCTGCACTTGTTTGAGAAGTACTTCCACAGAATGTGCTCCGATGAACTTACTGCACTTGTACCTCCGCAATGTAAATACCCCCGACAAACCCGACAAGCAATAAAGTCCCACCCCTAAACTGTAGCGGTCCTCAGATGTCGGAAAACTTTCTACTCTAATAGCTTCTTTCCTCAAACCGCTAACCTTTGTAATTCCCTCCCTGCTCCCTGTTTGCCTGACTGTACCAACATGCAGAAATTTAAATGTAATGTGAACAAATATCTTACTGCACAACTCCCCACTTAGGGTGCCACCTCACCCCATAAATATGGCCCCTAATTCACAGTAGTACTTTACGTTTCAGTGGCAATGTGCCTTATTTGGGGTCAACCAAAGTTTTAAAAACAGGATATTTGTAGAAATAAGAAAAATATTCGTATGAAAGAAAACAAACAATATATTTATGAAGGTGTAAAAGATATTTTAATGAAGGAAAAAAAGAGATATTTTATGAAGGAAAAAAAGAGATATTTTAATGAAGGAAAAAAAGAGATATTTTAATGAAGGAAAAAAAGAGATATTTTATGAAGGAAAAGGAATAGTGTATTTGTATAAAAGACAAAAAGAAATGATATGCGTCTCACAATCAAGTTGACAAACGTCCAGGGTCCTCTTAAACCAGAATCTCTATAAAATCTCCAGCGGATCATCGGCATGGTATCTAAAATGGATGCTTAAGTGTATAGTATGTAAATAATAAAAGCATATATATATATAAACTAGCAGGAAGACCCGACGTTGCTCGGGATTGAATGAGGATCACTACTATGTACTTATTCACTATGCTCATAACACCATATTGCTTTCTTTGTTTATATATAGTCGAAAGAATCTGAAATGTAGGAAAATTCTCTAAATTAGTGTCACATTAAAATAAGATATACGTATTTGAAATTTTAGGGAGGTTCTGTTCCCATGGATCACATAGAGGTGTAGGCATGTAAATATTCGGCGCATAGAGTGTAACGTAGAGATTCGGGACCACTCTCATTGCCTTTCCCAGAGAGTTTTATATGTACACTATAAATTTCATCAAAGTAGGATATATCTGAAGTTTTAAAGGAGTTTCGACACCCATCTCTTAGGTTAGGAAGACACTTAGAGATTTGGGAACATTTTCATTGTCTTCCCCAGAAAATGTTATAAGATTTAAATTTCATAAAAATCGGATAAATTTGAAGTTTTAAGAGGGTGCACTTAGAGATTCGAAAACTTCCATTGTCTTCTTGGGAAAATTTTACATAAGAATACACTTTTAGATTTTATGTAGATTCTCTAACTTTTTTTCTATAGGAAACACAATCATAACATACAGACACACACACACATTGAGTTATATATATATATATATATATATATATATATATATATATATATATATATATATATATATATATATATGTCATTGAAGAGACAATATTTATTACTCATAATGAATTAAGAAATTAAAAAGATTAAAGGGCAGCTGACCGGTTTCGTACCTCGCTCAACAGAGCCAAATATCGAGGTAATGTATAAAAAGTATTTAAAAAAATGCTATGAGAATTATAGCGAGGGAAAGGGGTTAAAAAAAAAAAGAAAAAAAAAAGAAAGTTCAATCAAATAGAAACAACATTAAGCCCGAGGAGAATATCTCTTTGCTTGCAAAGAGAAGGTCTCAAGAACTTAATGTAAATTGTTTCTAGGATCTTGAGATGATAAGGAGAGTGCGACTTACTAAGAATGGAGAATAAGTCGACACTGAATTTAGAGGCACAGGTGCGGTTATTTATGAGATGTTGCCCTATCAAAACGTCAGTTGGTGAATAATTTGCATTGCGAATTTTTGTGGGCACGTGTTGTTTAACCCGGATGTCCAATCTTTGTGACGTCATCCCAACGTAGTGCATACTGCAACTACATTTAAATAAATAAATAATGGAATTATTATGATGTGGGGAAGGACATCTTTTCGAATAGAAGTCAAGATTGGTCGAGAGGAAAAAACAACTCGTGTATTCGCAGCAACATAACATTGTTGTACAGACAAAGAGATTTGTATTGCGAATCTATTACTAATGTTACCAAGCCAAGGTAGGCGAAGGTAAATAGGGCATCTGTCTACAGAAGCTGGTTTGCTTTTGTAAAAATGTAATATTTTTGTTTTAATCGTAGATTGTACAATGTCTAAAGGATAGCCATTGTTACAGAGGGACTTAGTGATAAATTTAATTTCTTCATCCAGCTTGGTCTTCGAACAAATCTTTAAGGCCCACAAAAATTCGCAATGCAAATTATTCACCAACTGACGTTTTGAATAATACTTATAGTTCGTCGATAGGTCAACATCTCATAAATAACCGCACCTGTGCCTCTAAATTCAGTGTCGACTTATTCTCCATTCTTAGTAAGTCGCACTCTCCTTATCATCTCAAGATCTTAGAAACAATTTACATTAAGTCCTTGAGACCTTCTCTTTGCAAGCAAAGAGAAAATCTCCTCGGGCTTAATGTTGTTTCTATTTGATTGAACTTGTTTTCTTTTTATTTTTTTTATTTTTTTTCCCCTCTTTCCCTTGCTATAATTCTCATAGCATCTTTTTTAAAAATATTTTTTATACATTACCTCGATATTTGCCTCTGTTGAGCGATGTACGAAACCGGTCAGCTGCCCTTTCATCTTTTTAATTTCTTAATTCATTATGAGTAATAAATATTGTCTTTTCAATGCCATTTTAAAGTTTTGTATGACACAGAAAATATATATATATATATATATATATATATATATATATATATATATATATATATATATATATATATATATATTGCCCAGAGAGGCATTATATATTGCCTTATGAAGATCAAGATATATATGCTACTAAACTTTATTTATAGAATTCTTGTTCCAATTTTGATCAAAATTCATCAAAAAATTTGGATTCAAGCAAAATGTCTACAATTTGAGGCTTAAGATTAAGGGGTCTTAAGTCGTTTCAGTTTTTCAGGGCAGTGATAAATGGGCCCGAAACGCTTCTGATCTGAAACGGTTTACTTGTCCATCAATTTTCAGTTATGAATGTCCAACAGTCTTTGTTTTATCACCGTTTAATGATAAGCACACTTGGATACGACGTGGAAAATTGTCAATAACTTTGACACACTCCTTTCTTGGCACCGTCTGGAGTTGTGACAACCCTCTTCAGCTCAGGAATAGTCTGGGGATTGTTTTAATAGAGATTATTTTTAAGAGACTCCTCACAGATAAAAATATGGGGGTTTAAATCTGGTGAGTGTGAAGCCCATTCAGGATCAGACCTTTTTACCAATGAGACGAATAAATTGTATCTACTTTAAAATCCTATTTAAAGCTATCCGTATGTAATTATTGAAAGTTCCAAACATTAAGCCAACGAAACTAATTTTAAGCTAATGTTTTCTTATTCTGAAAACTATACTAAATGTAGAAATGACTTTCTATTTGTAAGTTTAAAGGCTTCCAAGTTATTTTGAAAGTCTGAACTGTCACAAAGGAAATTACATAATTTAAGAGAAGATCACACACACACACACACACACACACACACACACATACACAAACATATGCTAATTTGTGGGGTTTTTTTTACTAATATCATCACTACTTACCAAGATTGTCGGTTGGACGATGATCGCCTCCACAAGAGAACTGAGAACAATGGGTGGAATGGGCAGAAGATTACTTAAAAGGAATTGATTACACAAGAAGACGACTCACCAAGTGTTTATTCACATTAGACTTGAAAACGACCATGCTGTAGTTGGTTGGGAAGCAGACTCGTGGTATCTTGTTCTAGGGGTGGGATGTTTTATGAAAGAAACTTTGTTTATGGAAGTTTCGTTTGGTTTTTGGTAAACAGAACTTCCGTGCCATGGTTGTAGCTGGACGAGTTCTTGCTGTGAATATTTTACAAGGGGGTACCAAGTATTGGAGCTCAGTCGAGCACCTACCATGAACATAACGATGCAGTAGAAAGAGGCTATCAACCTATCTTCTGTGTGAAAGAGACTGTAAGGACAATAAGAGATCATCCCCCACTAGATATGGCAGCAGTACTTCATTTTAAGACGTATCTCGCTCTTACAGAGGTGGAGGATTGCGTTACGGGGGAGGTACTTTCTGGAGCGGTAAAATGATTCAACCATTTTTCCAGCAACAGATTTGATGTAAGTCTGGTGTCAAAGTCAGTCTTAGAAGCTTATAATGTTATTAATACAGAGACGTGTATATGTTACTGGTATGTGCCACAAAAAGGTTTCAAGTCCTAGATGTTAAGGATTTAGCCTCTCAGAATGTGTTTTTGTTTTAATTTTTAATAAAGTAAAGAAAATGAAAAATGTTAATGAAATGAAGAGGAAACTTAGCATTAACATGTGTGTGAGCATTTTCTTTGGGGATTATTTGACAGTCTTCAAAATCACCTTAGATTTCATAGTGGGCACAAATAAGAGCACACGTGAAACATTTAATTTTATATGTATGTGAATGTAGAAGGAAGTTCTGTTTGTGTAAATGTATAATTTGGCGAGTTTTAATTTTTGAGATTGTAATGACCATATATTTTAAAAAATATTTATCTACATTCATATGTGTTTTAATGTTCGTTATAAGCGAGTGATATTAAAGCTGTATTCAGTGAATATTGATGCAATTTTAAATATTCAATTGCAACAAATGTAGCTATTTCATTGGATAATCATATGTGTTTATTATATAAATGATGGTGTATATCAGGCAGTTTCTTTTACTGAACGAGTCATGGGATCGGATGGAATATGTAATCGATGAAATCGATTGTAATTTTATTTTTTCTGGTAAAGAACACACACTGATAATTTCCGAAAATGACTGGTTAGTCAGAATCAAACATCGATTTGTCAGATGCAATGCTATGTAGGTCTTATATAAAGAACCCGACTGACTTCTCTTTATATATATATATATATATATATATATATATATATATATATATATGACCTATTTCTAATATCGATTGCTAATATTCGTTTTTATATATCCTCTGTCTTTTTCCTGAATTCCAAGAATCACAAGGAAATGGAATAGAAAATGACTCTTGTTTGTCATCCGCTTTACAAAAGCGAGAAAACTTTTAATTCATTATTCCAACTCGAATCGTGATGGAAGTCGCATCAAGACGTTTGCAATCAACTGGTGGCTTAATAGGGGACAAGGCAGGGATTTTTAGCTTAACTAGGGTAGGCTATGTCATGTGCACGACGGAGGGAGGAGCGGAAGGTAAAGAGGATTAGATAGATAAATAGATAGATAGATAGATAGATAGATAGACAGACAGGGGTGAAACAGAGAGCGAGAGAGAGAAAGGGAGAAAGAGAATATAGAAAAACGATGGAAGAGATAGATAGAGATAAACAAAGAGAAATAAAAACAGGGAACGGAACAAGGAAGAGATATATATATATATATATATATATATATATATATATATATATATATAGAGAGAGAGAGAGAGAGAGAGAGAGAGAGAGAAGGATTGTAGGAAATACATAGAGAAAAAGGAACAAATATATAAAAAGTTCCAGGAGTTTATAAATGCACTTCTGATGATTGGGTGATCCATGAAACAGCAGTAAAGCTCTGTCTGAAAGGATCGTGAGCTTTTTGTGTGTACAAGGCTTACTGTCTTGATTTGGCTCGGTTCTGGTTTTGAGGTGTTGATTTTCATATATATGTACTAGAAGAATACCCATCCCAGGACGGGTAAAATTAATTCCCTGAACAGAACAGTTTTGCACCACTTTTATATCCCTTATGAAGATTAAAAGCAAGATATAATGATACTAAACTTTATGTCTAGAATCCTTATTCTAATTTTGATCAAAATCCATTACATGATTTTGATTCTAGAAAATGTCTAAAATTTAAGGTTTGAGCTTAAGGAGTCTTAAGAAGAATTTGAAATTCAGGGAATCTTTTTTAATTGGTATCTAATGACTATGGATCAAATTCAATGCAAATCTGAAATATTTGAATATTCAAATAGGAGGTTATGATCATACTATGCTCCCTAAATTCTTTTAAAAATACTCCAAAGAAACTGAAATTTGGAGAAATATTTATTAATTGATATCAAATACCTATTGTTAAAATTTCATAAAGATCAAAGGTATCTGAATGTTAACGAAGGGCTTCTACTCCCTCTTTGACCCCTTTTCATAATACTAAATTGAACTAAATATAGCCCACATTTCCCACTCTTACGCCTAGCAGCTATGTTTCAAAATTCATAATGATTGGCTAATTAATTTAGGAGTTAATCCTATAATAGAAATATATAAACTTATACACATACCTAATATATGTACTAGCAAATATATGCTCCCTCCGGTCGCATATTTTTGCTAGGCTGGGAGGATGATATTATGAACAAACTACATACACTGACCTCCCAAATGAGGAGGTAATGACTAAGAGGATGATATCATGACGAACAAACACTACCCCCCTCCATCTCTCTAAAAACAAGGAGGAGGTAATCCTGGGAGGATGGTATCGTAAGGAACGAACATATACTATACTACCCCCTAAAAGAGAAGGTAATACCTGGGAGGAATGTATCAGGATGTATGAAAATATACGATACAGAATTAAATAAGCATAAATCATTTTAATGTTAATATAATTAGGATAGGTGAAAAAAACTTTTGCATTTATCTATGAAACACGTGAAACACCGAAATCAAAATTGGGTGGAAAAAAATATATTCATCATCTTTATAAACAAAAAGAAACATGCTAGCTAAGGAAGAACGAGAACTTACTTTCATAATTTTCGAGTTTTTTTACTCAAAAATTATGAAAGGAAGTTATTTTGAGTTATCGTTCTTCCTTAGCTAGCCTTTTCTCGACTTGTTTAGATGGCGACTATATTTTTCTGACCTAATTTTTTATTTTGGCATTTCACGTGTACGATGAAACTTGGAAGTTGTTTATGAGTAATGCCGAAACCTATTTCACTCAGAAATAATTTACGTGACTGAAATATGAATTGACCCCAAATAAAAAGAGTATTTTAAGACTATTGTTGATAAAATAACCTGAAGAAAAAAAAACATACTCCTTTTCCTATTTCAATCACGTAAATTGAACGAAAATAAAATAAGAGAAGGGTAATCAAGAAAGGCGAGCATGTAAATAACACTTAACATAAGATAAGCCACACTCATTATTATTTATTATTTATTGTTGTTATAATGCTCTGTCTGAAAAAATATTGAGTCCTTTATATGTTTATATTTACAAGTTCAGCTGCCTTGATTCAGTTCCGATTTTGAGAAATTGATTTTCATCTTATTATTTCTTACTAGGAGTTCTCAAGCGAGTCATCACCAGTGATCGCTCACTTGACAACAACAGGTGGTGTTCCCTGGAGTCTGAGTGACAACAAGCCTCTCCAGATCTCCAGTACTTTCTGCTTCTTTCGCTTACCGTTTCAAATCATTCTGCGTTCTTGCAACCGCCATTTACCATTGAGTTCTTGCTGATAACGGCCATTGTTTTTCTCTGGCATTTCAGTGATAATAAGCCTCTTAAGGATTACACTACTCTCCGTGCCCTTCCAGTAGAAGTTTAGGTTGTTCTCTCCCTCCGCGGTCTTTCAATCCTCCTAGACTCTTCATGTCCATTTCTTATGGTACCAAGTAATAATGTCAACGATTTGTTGTTGTTTTTTTTTTGGGGGGGGGGGGAACGGGGTAGGTTATTATTATTATTATTATTATTATTATTATTATTATTATTATTATTATTACTGTAATCTTATCCTTATTACCTTTTATTCTATTTGATTATTACTATTACTAGTATTACTCTTTTCCCCACACATTATTATTATTATTATTATTATTATATTGATACTATTGAGGTTGTTCAGAAGTGTTGTTAGCTTGGTGATATCATTGAAGCACATACTAGGAGCTGATACTAGTGTGATTGCAAGACTTAAGAGTGGATGGAGTAAGATCACGGAACTTCTGCCATTACTAACCAGCAGAGCATTATCACTGTTGACGAAAGGAAAAGTCTATCAGGCATAATGTGTATGCAGTGTGATGATGTATGGAAATGAAACTTGGCCAGTGATGGTGGAGGACATGCGTTGCCTGAAGAGAAATGCTATGAGAATGATACGATGGATGTGTAATATAAGTCTTAAAGACAGGCTTAGATCCGGACAGTATAAGGAGATGTATGCAGAACAGGAAACTTCCTTGATATGGTCACGTTGAAAAAATGGATGAGAGTTCTTGGATTAATAGATATAGAACAGTTTAGGTAGCAGAATTAGTTGGCAGGAGAAGGTCAAGTAAAACTTGGGATTAAGTGATAAGGAAGGATTTGAGTGATAGAGGGATAAATAAAGATCTGGCCAGAGATAGGTTAGTTTAGAAGTAAATTTTTATAAAGACGTCCAACATATGCCAGCATGTAAAACGGACGTTAAACCGATGATGATGATGATGATGATGATGATGATGATGATGATGATGATGATGATGATGATGATGATGATGTTGTTGTTGTTGTTGTTGTTGTTGTTGTTGTTGTTGTTACTATTATTATTATTTTTCTTTTTTTTTAGACACTTTTCATTGTCATAATAATAAATGAGATAAGATTGTTTTATATAGTGGATTTTATATTTATTCTGTATAAAATTGATCAACGAATCTTAGAACCCAAATAAAATCTAAAGAAAAATGTGATCGTAAAATAAAATTGATTTTCATTCAAAGAAATCCTTCATGTTTGAACAGGAATTGATCCAACAGCGACACCAATTACAACGACAATATCTATTGGTCGATTCCACTCCTGGAATCAATGTCGGCGATTTCTATTGGTTGTTTTTTTCTGTTGGAATGTAAAACTGAAGAAGATCCAATGCCGGTCGTCTTCATTGAATGGGTGTCTTTCATTTAACTTCTAATTGCATGTCCACTGATGTTGATGTCCTGCGGCGTTGTTAATGGTGAGCCATGAAATGAATCCTCCTTCTGTAATGGAAGAGAAATAGGTTTCTTTGAGAAGAAATTGGACTGAGGGAAAATTCGGGAAGATGGATGTTGGTGTGGGTGGATGTAATCGAAAATAAAAAATCATATCTACATCTATTTCAGTGAAATGAACTGCACATGTGGAGAGAGTGTAGCGATGCATAATATATATATATATATATATATATATATATATATATATATATATATATATCCAAGGAAGTGTTGTTGAAAGTCACAGAACTTTCTCGTTTGTAAATCTTCTTCGTGAGGTTCCCAAACCGTCGAGCTATCCTTCTGGTTTTAGGTGGCAATCCGTAGAGTATTTCCCCGATTGTTCTTAATTCGGCCATTTTTGTCGAGCGCTTTCGACTTTCTTAGTCGTCTTCAGGATTAGGTTTTTTAAAATAAGAAGACTTGAATAAAATAAATAAATAAAATGAACTCAACCACACACCCTCTCTTTTCTTTCATTCGCCCTTAACGATACCTATAAAACATTAATTCAAGTCTTCTTATTAAAAAAAAACTAATTCTGAAGATGACTAAGAAAAAAATGGTCAAATTAAGAACAATCGGGGAGATACTCTACGGATTGCCACCTGATTTACAAACGAGAAAGTTCCGTGACGTTCAACAACGCTTGCTTGGATAATGACTTACTGCCTAAGTATATATATATATATATATATATATATATATATATATATATATATATATAAAGAAATTGACCACATCTTTGAAGCATCTATGTATATGAATATATTTATATTAAAATTTGAAAATCAAAACATGATGCAATTTTAAAATGTATAAAATCTTTTATTTATTTTTTTTTTACACTAAAATTTCGATGAATACATCATTCTCAGGGCAAGACTTTTTCTTTTTTTTCTTCTTCATTTTGTTGGTATTAATCCCAGGGGGGGTGCAAATCCACAATAGAGTCAGAAAAATATGTCAAGTTATGAAAGACGACAATGTAAAGTGAAGTAAAGTCCGACAATGTAAAGTAGAGTAAAGTGTTTTTCACCTACAGACAATATTGTTTCAGGTTTTTAGCCTCATCAGTGCAGGACTGAACGTCGTTTGTAGATTCAGTCTAGAATCACAAGTGAAACGCTCAGGACCACGCGGCCGCGACAATCGGCACAAACGGTAATTGAAATTAAGGTTCACATACCCGGGAGGAGATATTATATCTATATCTATCTATCTATATATATACTAGCAGGGCTATCCGGCGATGCCCGGGTGCAGAATCAAAAAGCAATGTTTGTATACTCAATTGATTGGCAGATTAAGTTATCACTTTGATCACTGTTCTTACATCACTTGCTTTTATACTCTTAAAAACTCTTATCACCTAATATTTGCAATAGTGAAGGTAGTGCACACATCAACAAGTAGATTATAATCTCATAGCTCAATAGTAAGATTAGTATAGCTTGTTCTATGTACAGGTAGGGGGATTATTTATACATAACAATATATATATATTTACATGACAATGGCGGACAGAGGCGGACACTGGCGGGCACTGGTAGGCAGTGCCCACTAAAATGTAAAATCTAAAAAATGCTGACTTATTTCGTATTTTGAATTGTGAGTTGGCTATTTCTTTATAGGGCTGACAATGGCGGACATTGGCGGACACTGGCAGACAGTGTCCACTAAAATGTAAAATCTAAAATATGCTGACTCATTTCGTGTTTTGAATTATGAGTTGGCTGCAAATGGCGGACAGTGGCAGACAATAGCGGGCAGTGTCTATTAAAATGTAAAATCTAAAAAATGCTGACTCATTCCCTGTTTTGACTTATGAGTTGGCTATTTCTTTATAGGGCTGACAGTGGCGGACACTGGCTGATAGTGGCACACAGTGTCGGACACTGGCAGGCAGTGTCCACTAAAATGTAAAATTTAAAAAATGCTGACTCATTTCCTGTTTTGAATTATTAGTTGGCTACGTAAAGCCTGCGTTAGTCGCCCTCCTCCTTCTTCCTTGAATTATCATATTAGAATTTTGAATTCCCTCCCCTCCACACCGCATTCTCTCTATGATGTCATTTCTGGTTGAATTTGAGGAAATGACTTGCAGTTTTTTTTTCGGGAATGACTTGCAATTTGTTTTTAAAAAAGACTACATTATATAATTGTTTTCTATTTAAATTAATACATAATTAAATTGAAATTAAACTGAAAATAGCTGAAATAATCGACCCCCAGACGAAATTTGCCCCATAGCCCCCTTAGGAGTGAATTTAGAGATTCGGGAATACACCCATTAACTTTTTCGGTGAATTTTACATTAGAATACACTTTTAGATTTTATCTAGATTTGCTAACTTTTTTTCTATAGGGCACACAAACACGCACACACACACACTAACACACATACATACAGACATTGAGTTGTATATATATATATATATATGAACAAAAACAGACGAGACGCTGAGTCATCAAACGACACGTGAGACGCTAAGCCGTTGAAGAATCGGTTGTTTTGATTTCATTGAACAGTTAGATTGAAATGCGATTCAGATAATGGGGCCTCATATTAGTGAGGGGAGCTGATACGCAAAAAAAACGTTGAGAGAAAGGCCCTGAAACGGTGTGTGTTCTCTCCTGATGACCCGACATTGTCTGGAGGCTGAAATGGAGTATTACACCAGTAAAACAGCCGAAGAAATATATATATATAAGCCCATATAGTAAGCTATTTCTTCCAAACAACATCTTCTGTTGTCAGCTCGCTTCATAGCGAGTTTCTGCTACTGTTCCAGTAGCTAGTTTCATTCTCTCTCTTTCTCTCTCTCTCTCTCTCTCTCTCTCTCTCTATATATATATATATATATATATATATATATATATATATATATATATATATATATGGGGTGAGGTACACGATAATTCATGAAAATGAAGGCTTGGTAGAGAAACTCACCTAGGAGAAGGAAAACTCAGAAATAACACCTGCGGCCAGGTAAGTCTCAATTAGGTGGCACACATTGTCGCCTTGAACGGTCATCACTTACATCGTAAAAAGAGTTGGTCTTATTTACCAACAAAAGTGAACATTTGTCATCCAAACAACATAACACTTCATTGGGTAAACGTGAAGATTAGATGACGGTCAAGATTTTTCGAAAAGGCGATATGCAATAGCTCAGAAACTGTATATTTTCATAAAGATTGATGGCGTGCTGAACGTATTGGAGTTAAAATCAATTGAGTATTACATACTAATAAGGAAAAGCACTTTTTAACACTCTTTATCGGCTGTCGGCATGATCGATACAAAAAGTGGAATGAAAACAAGGTTTAATGAAAAGAAGTAAAGTCTTTTAGTGAGTTTATAAAAATATTTGTTTCACAACATAATTCTTATAAATATTTTAATTTAAATTATTTTTATATAAGTCACTAAAAGACTTCACTTCTTTTCATCGAATGTACTTATGATGCCGCTTTTAGCAAGTAACCTCGATCCAACTGAACAGGTCGTCATGTAGGAATACTAGCATATTTACTCATTTAAAACGCGTTTTTTTTTAGAATTAATACATACTACTAAATTGATTTTAACTCCAATACGGTCAGCATTATACAATTTTTATTACCTATACACAATTTTATATCGCCTTTTCGAAAAATCTTAACCATACCTTAATCTTCATGTTTACCCTTCATTAATAGTAAAAAAATCGCCCAAATCTTAGATTCTAATAATTTGCTCAGTAGGTTTAGAATACATATCATAATCATCATCATAGCTGCCCCTCATTGGTGAGGATGGGTTAGGGTTAGAGTTAGGGTCGTGTTCTGGTTCAAGACCAAAACATACAGGCGCCTGTGTGTGTGTGTGTGTGTGTGTGTGTTTCTTCAAGTTTATGCTAATAGCAAGGAGATCCTAAACGATTGTAGCAGATGGATGTTGCAGACCTCCTCTCCTCTGCTAACATTACCCTTGGCTTCGTTAGACTCTTCTACCCGGGAACACCGTTCGGACTTGGAGGTTTGAACATATATTTAAACAGCATAGATTAGTGTTTGGAAGTGTTTTTTAGTGCAGTGCCTACCAACGCTAACTGTTTAGTCATGATGCAGTTCTTCAAGTTCCATCAGGACCATTGCATCGCATTCACTAATACCAATAGGAAAGAAATTGAATCAATATATCCTCCCTCAAGCTATGGCAAAATAGTAGGATGAACTTAACTCTAAAACCTTGGTAGGGCAACTCATCTAGGAGAAGGAAAACTTCCAAACAACACCTGCGACAAAGTAGGTTTCAGTCATGCAGCACACATCGTCCTTCTCAACGGTCATCACTTACTTCATGGAGAGAGTGGGTCTTGTTTTCCATAATGCACAATCTACTTGAAGCAAAGCTCATGTGTTGAAGTTCATCTGATAATTCCAGACTCATCTTCCTTCCTATACGTATAAGTGCTCAATCAAAAAGGGCAGAGCCAGGAATTTCAAGAAATTATGTGACTTCAATGTTATTAAATATAATCTTGATTACTTTTACAGGTTATCCCCAGAAGGTGTTGACATTGTCTTGGACTGTCTTTGTGGAGATTACACAAACAAAGGAATCGGTCTCCTCAGGCCAATGGGGAGGTACATTTTATTTGGTAAGTATCACTTATTTGGCACCTTATATAAAGTATTGCATTCAGGCTTGAACCCCAGTGTCTAGATATAGAAATTGAAATGTAATATTGAGAGTGGAAGGCATGCAAAGAAGAGTGAAAAAAAACGAATAAAACAGTAAAAGAGTGGGAAAATTAGGATTAATTACAGTGTGTCCCCCCCCAAAAAAAAAATGCCACCCGTAGAATCGTTAATAAAATTTACAGTCCTTTCTACAATCCAACCATACTTTCTACAAATAAACTTCAATTTATGCCTGACTTGTCCATCGAGTTCTAGTCATGAATGTCCAACAGTCTTTGTTTATTGCTGATCAACGATAAGCACACTTGGATACGACGTAAAAAACTGTCAATAACTCTGACACATTCCTCTCTTGGCACTTTCCGGATTTTGGCTGTGATGACATTTTCATCAATAGTGTGATGATAGTTTCGATAGACATCATCTTTCAGATAAACCCACAGATAAAAATATGGAGTGTTAAGATCTGGTGAGTTCGAAGCCCATTCAGGATCACACCTCCTACTATTGAAACGATCACCAAAGTGTCCCTGCATATCATTGAACGGCGATAAAACAAAGACTGTTGGACATTTATGACAGAAACTTGGTGGACAAGTCAGGCATAGCTGAAGTTTATTTGTACCACATCTGGTTGGATTTCAGAAAATATTGTGAATTTTATTAGCGATTCCTTCCATGTGATTAAATTCATGCTTATCCGCCTTAACTTTTCTGGAGAGAGGCGGAGAGGACGTGAACAAACACGGGCAGCAGTAGTTTCAATGAAATATACAGTAGAATGAGCAGGTATGTTTATTTCAAAATTCAAATTTATTAAATCTGGAAACGAATCTAATAACAAATGATAAGTGTCTGCAGCCAAAGCTACAAAAAATGCAGAATTAGTAAGTGGCACAGAAGCTTTTCTACCAGATGCTGATAGATTAGTACTGGAATCTGTCAGCTTGCGTGCCTACTATTAAGTTAAAATGGTGTAAGAAATCTGCACCTAGCATATGGATGGGGACATCTCCAATTATAAAGATCCATGTGAAATCTCTGCATAGTTGCAAGTTCAAAGATCCTGCAACTTGACCAAGAGAGGATAGAGCCATTACGCTTGACATGTCGAAGGCGTTTGACAGAGTGCGGCATTCTGGTCTCCTACACAAACTTCAGGGTTATGGTATTGGTGGTGAGGTTCTTGACATTATTAGGTCTTTTCTTTCTGATCGAAGCTTGCGAGTAACTTTGGATGGTGTCTCTTCTTTCTCTTTTCCTATCAATGCTGGTGTTCCACAGGGCTCTATTCTAGGCCCAACACTGTTTCTTCTCTATATAAATGATCTTCCAGAGAATATTGTTCAGAAAATTAACATCTATGCTGATGATACCACTCTCTATTCTGGTGTTGCTTCTCGCCCATCTCCCTCGGATCAGTCGAAATATGCAGCTGATCTAGAAGTTGACCTGGGTTCAGTTGTGGATTGGGGTACGAAATAGCTTGTTTCATTTAATCCAGTTAAGACTCAGCTCGTGTCTTTCAATCGTAGGTATGTCCCTTTTCTTCCTGAGATTCTCATGGATGGTTCTGCTCTTGAGGAGAAATCGAATCTGAAACTTCTTGGTCTTTCTCTCTCATCAAATCTTTCTTGGAATTCATACATTAGATTCATTGCTCTTTCTGCTTCTCATAAAGTTGGGGCTCTTTATCGTTCCAAACACTTTCTCACACTTAAGGCTATTCTCTAGCTCTACAAATCTACTATCAGACCATGTATGGAGTTCTGCTGTCATATTTGGGCTGGTGAATTTCTGTCCCACTTGAGGGTTCTTGATAAGGTGCAGAAACGTATCTGTAATTTGATTGGCCACACCTTTTCTTCTTCTCTACACATCCTCTCTCACAGACGTGATGTTGCTAGTCTCAGTCTTTTCTATAAATACTATTATGGCATGTGTTCTTCAGAATTATGTGATCTATTCCCCTCTTCTTTTGTTCCAGCTCGTTTGACTCGTTGGTCTAGTGGTCTCCATCAATTCGCTGTTTTGATACCTCATTGTAATACAACTTCCTATTCCAGTAGCTTCTTTCTAAGAAGTGCAGGCTTGTGGAACTCTCTTCCTGCTAACTGTTTTCCTCCCACCTTTAATCTTGGTCTTTTCAAGACTAAGATCAATAGGCATATTTGTTCTTGTTAGCTCCTTACATCAAGTGGCTTCATGCCTTGTCTGGAGCGATTTCCATAAAAAACAAAGTGGGTATCGGAGAACGGTTTACAACCTGAAGGACAACCGTTGAAGTAGGGAAGTAGGAGGTTTCTCTTTGTAAAAATCTTAGAGGCTAAATGCTACATGCAGCGCCAGTGTCGACCAACAAGTGATACTGAAAAACGAAATCCTTTGCATAGAATGCATGACTGATGGGTAGATTATGGGAAGGAAGTGGCGTGCTCCCTTCTCCCGTTTCCTTGGTTCTTTAAGATATCGGCACAGGGTTTGGTTCACCGGCAGGCCAAATCGCTGAAGAGCCTGTGATACATGCAAAATTTGTGGGAATCAGTATTATAATGTGCCGAAGAAGACGATCGATGACAGTGTCGACACATAGGCGACTTGGTTCTAGATAGCCTCAATGTCTCTATTTCCCTTTTCAGTTGCTCGATAGCCTTTTGCATGGCTGAATAAGCAAGGTTAGGGGTTGATTTAGCAGCCACAGATGAAATTTCCGACATCATGCTGGAATTTACAATTAGGAGGGGTCCTCCCTGTATAGCCTATTACCTTGTCCACCAAGGATGAAAGCTGTTCGACCATCATGGGAGCGATAATGGTCTATACGGTCGATGGTAGTTGGGATACAAATTATCTTCGTAGTATTGAATACGTGTTCTCTGCAGGAAGTGAAGGAATTACACAAATTCAATTGAATTTCTTTTCATCGTCTTCTCTTTAAAGTCGATCTTCGTTGGGGTTAAGACTTCACAGCCCTGCTCCTCACTCTGTTTATCAAGACTGTGATAGGCCAACGTTTTACATTTTATCGTTCTATACAACTCATTCTATCCGTTTAAACAACCATGCAACCTGGATGCATGGCTGTTTGCCTTGAATTACCTACATGCAGTTGATCTCAAAAGCTTTTATATAGTTTTCATGGCAAAATGTCTAGTTTCCATGTTTTCGTAAAAATGTAATTACCTTTTTTATCTCAACATTTGGCAAAGGAGCTGGCCGAGAAAACGATCACTAAGTAGCTCATCGTTTACGAATTTTTGAAAGCAACGTTCAGCCGAAAGAGATGTGCGATGAAGGACTTCACTCTTCACACTATCATAGGAATATCCAGGCTGAGCGTCCGTGATAAAATCTTTCACAGTAGCCGTTAAAGATGCCGGGAACGCGTTAAATAATAAGTTTTACTGCTTCGACTCTGAAGTAATAGCGTGGGCAGCGAAGTGTGTCTCAATTTGCGGGGACCACATGCGAACAGATAATTAAATTACTGCTCATTGTCAATAGGAATAAATATGATTCCAAATAAGCAATCGTCAAAAAGAAACAAATCCGGAAGTAGAAGAAGAGCCTGTCAAATTAACAAATTGGAAGTGGAAAGGAAAGATATTAATATCAAAAGGGACAGATTCTCCTTAAGGTGGGAAATAGTTAAGGAACGAAATCTGGGAAATAATTGAAAAATATTACGTCTTGACTTCTTTTAAGTGACACACCTTATATAGATACAAATCATCGCCTGGCACGACTAGGGAAGCTAGAATCGACTGAAGCAGCATTTATAGCTATTTGATATGATAAATGGCGAAAATGGTGCCGCAAAATATGCAGCCGAAAAATTGTGTGATTAACATATCATGCGGGGGGGGGGGAGTTAAAAATCAGGATTTACATATTTTTTTGTTTTCATCTGTTGTTGTAAAGTGACAAAAGAAAAAAATGAATAAATGATCCACTAATTTAGGAAGTAGAAAAATATTTATTCTAACAGTGCTTGGGTGTCAGAAAGTTCAAAGCAGCCATATTCATGCCGCCATTGAGTGTGAACTTATACACCAAATGGCGACCACATTAATAGTTGGCGGGCGACCATTATATTGTTGTCTAATATTTTTATGATTAGAAGTAATTCTAACTTTAATCCCTAATTTAAAGCATCGTGGATTGTATTTTATTAAGAACCAATTACGATTTTTTTCTTCTCTTTTTTTCTTTATATATATACAGTAGATCTAACAGCATAAGGATCTCTTCAAAAATTAAACGCTATGCAATGAATAACATGACAGGAAATATAAGATCCATAAGAAAATGTGCCTACTTACGTTAGAGAGGCCATCCGGAATAATCTCTTGGTAAATCCACCATAATATTCATACGAAATGTCTTTGGTTGTGCTGAAACGCTTCTTTTTTCTTTCAATTTTATTTTTTGTTTTGTTTGTTTGAGCTTCTTTAAACTGCGGAGTAGGGCGAGAAAGCCTCCGTTAAAAACTGCGTGGTTCCCTTTTTCAAAAAAATGTTTCGAAAATGTCTGTCGGCATAGACATTATGTTCGAACATGTTGCAATAAAAGTTGGGATCACATCAAAAGGTTTGCCATGTTTTCTGTTGTAGAATGCTGTGTGTAGAGGTAACCAATGTTTAGGTGATTATGAATTTTGAAACACAGCTGCTGGGCGTAAGGGGTCCAAATGTGGGCTATATTTAGTTTGATATAATTTTATGCAAAGGGAGTAAAAATAGGGTGAAAGCCCTTCGTGAAACTTCAGATACCACACATTTTTGTCAAATTTTAACAATAGTAGACGTTAATTAATAAAATATCCTCAAATTACAGTTTCTTTGGAGTATTTTAAAGCAATTTTAGTGAACATAATATGAGCACAACCTTCCATTTGAAAATTTAAATATTTCAGATTTTCATAGCATCCATCACAAGGCAATCCTTATATCAATTAAGCAAGAATCCCTGAATTTCAAGTTGAATCTGCACAGAAATATCCTCTCACCTACACAGTTATATAAGTATAGGCATCAGTGTGCAGGTGGCAAGCCTAACCACAACCTAACATAACGCAAGATATTGCACATACATACAAATAAAATAGATCTGTCATGCAACTGCTACAAGATCTTAGCCTCTTTCTAACAAGTCCTTCAAAGCAGACAGCCGTTTCATTTAACTCCTCCTAGGAGCATGACTTTCCAAACCTTAGCAGGTTTTGCATCTAGGTTACGTCTTCTGATAGAAGTTGAATAGCCTCTCAGAAACACAAAAAATGTCGAGGACCTATTCGGGAAGGATATACCTGTACACGTGGTCGCTAAAAAATATAAACGTTAGAATATAAAATATTTGTAGCTTTACACTGGTGGGCCCTCGTTAAGAACAGGCAGAGCAAAGGGAATACCATGAGAAGAACGTAGATTTATAAAGATACAAGATGAATAGAATAATTTAGCAAGCGCTAGGTTAAGCAAGCAAGTACCGTGAAATCTTGTTGGTTCTCGTTCTTTTAATGCGAAAAACAGACGAATCCATTCTTTTTATTTAGCGAGTACATGACAAATATAATTCTACAAAAAAATTATTTGCATATTTTTAATATTTCAAATTTCAATAATGCTTTAAAAAAAAAAGAACGATCATCAATGTCTTTATTAGTGTGGCCATGTACAACCGTTCTTGATTAAGGATTATCTTCCTAATGCCACTTAAAAAACATCTTGCGTATTTAATGACAACAACCAGAAAAAGAAAAGACTTTAAAAATATGAAACAACTCTTATTTTCTCTGATGAAATCGAAATATTTGCATTGTATGACTTCTAATGGCTTTATTTTTAATATTTCAAATTTCAGACATAATTCTGTTTGTTTCTGGTTTTACTCTGATTTCAACGGAAGTAACTTTTTATTTTAATTTCAGGAACCTCAAGTGTTGTGACTGGAGAAACGAAAAGTTTTTTTAGCTTTGCCAAATCTGTAAGTAAAAGTTTGTTGCTTAAATTAATTCCACCGATTCACATTTTAGCTCTTAAGTTTTGTTACCATGGTGATACCATTGGAGCACATGATGAAGCAGGTGATTGCAAGAGTTAGGAGTGGATGAAGTAAGTTCAGGGAACGTCTGCCATTACTAATCAGCAGGGCGTCATCACTGTCGGACAAGGGAAGAGTCTGACAGGCATGTATATGCAGTGTGATGATGTATGAAACTGAGAGTTTCACGGAGAGAAATGATATGAGAATAGTATGATGGATGTGTAATATGAGTCTTAAAGACAGGCTTAGATCTGATGACCTCAGAGGAAGATTCAACCTGGAAAATCTATGTGTGCAGAATAGGAGACTTTAATGGTATGGACACGTTGAAAGAACAAATGGGAGTTCTTAGATTAGTAGATTTAGAACAGTTGAGGTAGCAGATTTAGTTCACAGGGGAAGGCAAAGGAAAACAGGGGAAGAAAGTGATAAAGATGGACTTGAGAGAAAGAGGAATAAATAAAGACCTAGCCAAAGATAGGTTAGTTTAGAAGTCAGTTTCTAAAAGCCGTCCAAGGCATGCTAGCATGTAAAACGGACGTTAAACCGATGATGATGACGATGATGACGGCAACAATGGCATACAGGTGTTATATAGTATGGATAATTTTTTAATTTTTTAAAAAACTTTTATTCACCCTAAACAGGCATATTGCCACTGAAGCGTATTGGGCTACTGTGGTAGGCACCAGATTTATAGGGGGTGACAATCTGGGTGAAGAGTTGGGCAGCAAGATGTTTGTTCACATTACATTTAAATTTCTGTATATCGGTACAATTGCGGAAACAGGGAGCAGGAAGGAAATTCAAAGGGTAAGCGGGCCGAGGAAAGAAGCGATTAAAGTAGAAAATCTAGGGACCTCTACAATTAAGGGGTGGGATTTAGCAGCTAGTCGAGTGAGTCGGGGGTATTTTCGTTAAGGGGGCAAAGTACAGTAAGTTCATCAGAGCACATTCCAGGGAGGTACTTATAAAACAATCACAGGAATGCAACTTTGCAGCAATGTGACAATGGCATCAGCTTGGCAGACAATATAAGATCTATTATGTTAGAAATTCTTTTCTGCACCTTTTCCAAGAGGGAGAGGCTAGTGGTCTGTGCACTAGCCTAGATATGGCAACAGTACTCCATGCACGGGTGAATGGTGGCTTTAGAGATATGATATTGGCAGGTGCCTTGTCTCTTAGAGGGGCAAGGAGTCTTTTTTTCCCATCTGTGTCTTGTCATAATACAAGGCATTCACATTTATGAAACTAGGCCTGCTGCATAACTCCAATTCATTTATAGAAACGCATGTGCATGAGACAAAATCTTATCAAAGAGACAACAACACTTTTCTATGGTTCGCAGATTTATTGATGTTATATTTCTTTGGCCAGGATAGCGAAAATCCGTACTTATTAATCAGCTGACATTAAAGGGCATCCAATCCCTCCTTCTAAGCTGGTTTTCTGAGAGAGGGGATGTCAAAAAAACGTCTGCCTCATACACTTGATGATGAAAAAAAAAACGGTCAACTGTTATTTCTTCAACTCTTGCCGTAACGTTACTCACGAGATCTCGTCCCCCCTTCCCACTCTAATTATACAACACAGGGATGAATGTCAGTAATTAGATGGGTAACCCTTTAGGAATACTACCTGCCATAAGCTTTGAAGTGGAAATAGCTGCAAAATTACTTACTTTAATAACATTGGGATAGATATGAATTTATTCTTTTTCCTAAATATGAGTGAAAGAGTAGGGCGGACTAGACGTTCAAGCCTTGGTAGGGCAACTAGTCTTATTTTCATTGAATTCTAGTCCGGTTGTATTGTAGTATTAAATTGCTTATTTTAACTATATCCATGTGTTCTTATTTTGCCAATTACCTTATCTCGTATGTTTTACTGTAGACATCATTACAGAATTTAGGGAAAATACACCGAGCCAAAACAAATACCGGCAAAATATAAATGTTAATTTGTGTCGGTTATTAATAGCCGTCACACGAGGTACACCTGCTTTTCAAAAAATAATCTCCACTCCATCTAGAGGATATTTTCACCTGGAAGTCGGAAATAATTATGTGATGCATTTTGTGGCAGTCTCGCAGAAATTAGTATTATTATTGAATTATTATTTGTTGTAAATGCTTATTGATATTTCTTACTTGTTTATTATTAAATTATTATTGTATTAATAAATATTTATTATTAATATTATTATTATAATGTTTACTCACTAAGAGTTCTCACACAGGCCGCTATCAGTGATTGCTCACTGATAATCACCAGTGGTGTTCCCTGGAGTCTGAGTGACAACAAGTCTCCCAGGATTTCCAGTACTCTCCACCTCTTTCGATAACTACTACAAATGATTTTGCGTTATCACAACAGACGCTTACCATTGATTTCTCGTTGGGAACGACCATTGCCCTTCTCTGAGATTTGGATGGCAATAAGCCTCGCCAATGTCCCAGTGCTCTCCGCACTCTTCCAGCGGAGGTCTGGTTAGTGCTATCCCTCCTCGGTCTTTCCATCCTCCTTGACCCTTCACGACTGTTTTGTGTGGTATCAGCCGGGGCTGGTGCCATCACTTTTTTTTGTGGTGCTCTTTATGAGATTTTGTTTTTTTTCCTATTGCACCTTGCATGTGATTGGTTGGTCTTCGTAGCTTATGTGGAAGGGTTTCCGCATTCAAGGATTTTCCTTAAGATTATTATTATTATTATTATATTATTATTATTATTATTATTATCCAACTATATTTTCATGTTAATGGTTCTCTCTTTCAGTGGTGGCAAGTTGATAAAATAAGTCCGCTGAAGTTGTATGATGATAACAAGTTTTTGGCGGGCTTCCAACTGCGACAATTGCTCTTTCGTGAAAACCAGCACGAATACGTACGACAATTAATGGACAAGCTGTTTAAGTTGTATACAGATGGAACCATCAAGCCAGTAATTGACCAAGTGGCTTCCTTTGAAGATGTAAGTATGCCGGAAGCTGTAGACACATCTACAACTTGTTAACTTGTCTAATCTCTATATCTCTATTTATATAAAGTCAGATATGTGTATATGTTTATATATTTGTATTACAGGATCCACTCCAAAACTAATTAATCAATCATCATGAATTTGGGAACACAGCTGCTAAGCGTAAGGGTGGATAATGTGAGCTATATTTAGTTTAAATTAGTTTTATGCAAAGGGGGTAAAAAGGGTGTGGAAGCCCTTTGTGAAATTTTAATTATAGGTATTAGACATCAATTAATAAATATTTCCAAAATTTCAGTTTCTTTGGAGTATTTTTAGGGGCATAATATGGGCACAACCTCCCATTTTAAAATTCAAATATTTCAGATTTTCCTTGAATCTTATGCATAGGCATGAGACACCAATTCAACAAGATTCCCTGAATTTCAATTTCTTTTTAAGACCCCTTAAGCTGAAGCCTTCAATTTCAGACATTTTCTATAATCAAAAGCATATAATGGATTTTAATCAAAATTGGAATAAGGATGCTAGACATAAAGTTTAGTGTCATTATATGTCGATTTTAATCTTTGTAAGGAGACATAAAAGTGGTGCAAAACTGTTCAGTTCGGGGAATTCATTTTACCCGCCCTGGTACGGGTATTCTTCTAGTTAATATATATAGCATGTCTGCGTGTGCATTTCTGCTGCCAAAGTAACGTTGATGATTACACATTTTTTATTTACTATTAATCGATTATTTATTGAAATCAAATAGCCAATCGTGTAAAATAAAAGGAAATTTTAAAAATCCTATTTAAAAAAAGATAACCCACCACAATGCATTTCGGCTCATTTATAAACAAGTATGCCGTTTTAATCTTTTGTTAATAGTTGAAAAAAAAAATAGAATGAATTATTTTGTAACGTTTCGAGATTTAAAAGGAATTTGGAAGCATTTAAACTGTTGAATAGAAAGTCATTTCTGGCTTTAAAATTCTTAACAAGTGTATTCAAAGATCGAGAGTTTTGGAAGCTATTTGCATCCATTAATTTTATAAATAAAGACTAAAACAACATTACCTTATGAAACTTAGACATAGTTTTATAACAATTTGGTTCGGTTAATAATGACCAAACGGTATCGTAATAATTAAACTTAATTTTTAAGAATAAGGAAAGTCCAACATAGTTGAGAAAACAAACCTTAAAAAGTGAACAATTTGGTTCAATTAACAATTTAATGATCAAACGATGCCATAGTAATTAAATTTAACATTCAAAATCCTATTCAAAAATAAAATAATTTCGTAAAAAGCAAAACAAAAAGCATATTTTTAAAAAAGCGAAGCAAAAATGAAAGTAAAAAGACTCCCGGGTAACACCAGGTAGATGCAGTTAGTTTGGTGTTAAAACGGCTGTAATCACACACTTACTAATCAAAAAATATCAATTACACGGGATGAGAAAGTTATCAGATTTTATAAACTGATTTCGTTTTATTTGCTAGAAATGTGAACCCCACTAATATTCAATTTTGGAAATCTCCAAAGAAAAAACCCAATAATTTGTATTATTATGGATGATTCGGACTAATGTTTTCATCTTGGATGTTATTCTCACAACGTTTCAGCCGATGTAACTTCCGACCTTGTTTAGTTGCATCTTTTTGAACTCGAGAATCATTATGTTGCTAAGAATGGCCGTGTATTTAGCAGTAATGCATGTGTTGGAAAAACTTTAAAAAACAGTTAAAAAGCTATGGATGACAAAAACATTTCGTTTATTAACATTATGTCTACGACACACTATAAAGACAATCAATGCGGCATGTATTCATAGATAAAACATGCAATTTAATACGTTGTTCCCGATCAGAATACAATACACAAGGTTATTCCTAAGAAAGTAAAAATGTATGTGTCAAAAACAAAGGAATTTAATTACATTTCCTTATGGCGTCTATCCTCTTAGGCAGTAAGTAGTACGTCAAGGCAGCAAGTGAGAGTGAATTCTAATCTTAATTCTCGACCACGTATTGGTACGATAGGTGTTACGAGATCTCATGCTGGTGATAAGATTTATGGATCTACCTTGTGTTACCAACAGATTCTAGGCCCAAAAGGAATAACTCTAGCCTATAAAATAAGTTTGCTTTAAGGGGAGATAACTCTGTTCCCTACAAATGTATTACTTTCAGCTTTCAAATTCTACATCAACATCATTTTGTCTATCCTTCCCACAGGCTCACTTTAGCAATGATCCCTGTCTTCCACAAAGACACAGTTAGACACAAGGTCAATCTAATGTGGAGACTCCAGCCTCCGCCTCTCCCCTCATACAAACAAACCTAAAGAAAATGGAGCTCTCTGGCATGAGTCAGCTTTGCTTTGAAACCGCCTACGGTGGTATGGGCATGTTTAACGAAGCTCTGGTTGGATAAATTGATGTACACACATTGGAATTGAGGGTAATCGAGGAAAAGAAGACTTGGAATAACTCAGTCAAAGATGACCTCAAGCAATGGCACATCGAGACCAATGTAAAGTGATAGAATTTTATGGAGAAAATCACTTTTATCGTTATGGCTAACATGCAACCCACATCTGGTGTGGAAAAGACACGGTAAACAAAGAAGAAGAAGAAGAAGAAGAAGAACAACAACAACAACAACAACAAGATACGGAGGAGGGGGAGAAAAAAAAGAAGAAGATACAGAGAAGAGAAGAAGAACAACAAGAACAAGAACAAGAATTTAGCTATCTTCCACAAAGGCACAATTAGACACAAGGTCAGTCTAATGCACAGACTCCAGCTCCCCCAAAGAGGAGCACACTGGACAGGTACAAACATAACCTGGTCGGTCCCATTGGCAATCCCTCAAGAATAAGGACGTCTTAGGCGACAGACAATAAATCCATCACCAGGAAAGGTGTATCATCTAAAACAACTCCCAAATTGCATTCGTCATTGGAATAAAGACAAATATTTGTAAAAAACAAATTTGAATGAAATAAATATATTTTCTATCTTTGTTTATTAAAACATGTATGAGAAAAAACAAAATAGAAAAATGAATAAACGATAACCAAATATAAGACAAAGAATCACAACAAACAAACCATGTGAAGAGAATCGATATTTCACCTCTTAGTTTACTTGAGGCTTATTCATGACTGAAGATACGGTCCAACATGGGACCTGTTTATACAAAATATTCATGTGGAGAATAGTAGTCGGCCTCCATCGATTAGGGTCGACCATGCATCCTTAGCCTGTTTGCCCTTTCTGTTTGCTCGGCAGAAGCAGCACCTCTTGTTGCTAAAGAGACCAATGTGAAAGTGGTAGCCTCTGTTGCAAAGGTCACTGGCGAAGCTGAAGTGTACTCTCCAGGTTGTAGGCTGTAGGTTTGTTGATTAAGTGTCGTTGGATCCTAGCCTGGGCAGTGTGATATAAAGGGCAGGTTGCTGCCCACGTAGCATATCCTCCTTCTCCACATCGCTGATGGATCCAAAGGAACAGCAAGGCACCGAACTGCCTTTCCTCATGGGTGGTTATTCCAAGCCTCAAATAAACTAAGAGGTGAAATATCGATTCTCTCCGCATGGCTTGTTTATTGTGATTCTTTTGTCTTATATTTGGTATTCGTTTATTCCTTTTTCCATTTTATTTTTCTTATAAATTATGTCTGCACAAGTGATACAACTGTATTAAATAAAAGCGAGAGGAGGGTCGAACAACATAAAGTGAGAGAGGGTGAGAGTAATATACAGAAACTTAGTAAGAGATGAATGACTTGGTGAGTAAATTGCAAATTACGGCTAATTAGAACAATTAAAATCTATTATATTCCAAACTAAACGCAATTTCAAAACCAAGGAATATTTTAGCATATATTTTGTGTGATTTAAATATATAGGTAACAAGCCTTAGGGAAACAAACGTTGATTAACTCAGCTTCAGTAGAATAATAGATGCTCTTTGATTTGAAATAAAAATTAATAAACTGAAAGGTATTACTCAAAATGATTTTTTGATGACAATTTAAACATTTTCTTTTTTCAGATTGCTGAAGCTATGCAGAGACTTCATGACCGCAAAAACATTGGCAAAATCATCTTGGACCCAACAATTCAGCCAAAGGTCAGTTAATCCACTAAAGGTCAATTTACAATTATTAATATTGTTGCATATTACAGGGTAACCCCCCCCCCCCGAAAAAAAATTCTATTCATGAAATTGTTAATAAAATGCACAATCTTTTCTGTAATCACTCTATATTTAAGACAAATAAACTTCAGTTTATGCCGAACTTTCCATCAAATTTCAGTCATGAATGTCCAACAATCTTTGTTTTATCACCGTTCAATGACTTGCAAAAAACATTATAGTAATTATAAAATTAAATAAAAAAATATAAGGATAAGAAATAACGAGAGAAAAAAAAAAAAAATATATATATATATATATATATATATATATATATATATATTATTACTACTATTATTATTATAATAATAATAATAATAATAATAATAATAATAATAATAATAATAATAATAATAAAAAAACAACAACAACAACAACAGATAAAATAATAATAAATACAGGGTGGTTGCTAGAAAAGCAGGAAATTTGAGCAAGAGCTTCGATTCAATTTCTTCAGCAATCTACTCCAGTTTTCATTGCACCAGAGGATTGGCCTTAAAAAAGCTCAGACTTAAATGTCATGGATTACTGTGTTTGGAACTAGTTATTAGCAGAAACTCATAAACGTCGTCGCGACATAGACTCTATTGATGATTTGAAAACGTACTTGGTAAGAGATTGGAATGATATCCCACAGGTTACTCTTTAAGACGTTTTTTGGCTAAGATCAAAGTGTAGTATCTGTTCCGATGGATACTACACCCCATGGACTGGTATTGTCTTGGCCTCCGGGGCTTGATTTACGCCGGTCTATGGGTCTGTCCTGTGCAGTTCTAGGAGGTCCACCCTCCCAGGCTTCGCCTCCCCTCTTTGGGGAGGAGTAAGTTTATTGCTTACTGCCTGAGGCGCCCCTACCGGGGAATGCCGACGGGGCTGCCCAGGCAATTTTTGATGGTCAGAGTGCTCACCTCTTGGGCGCTGGCTTTTCAACCCCCACTTTCCGACCCGACCTTGGGTCACATCTTACTTATGGGAGTAGGATAAAACTGGCCTTGTGCCTAACTCCTGGAGAGGAGTAAATAATACTCTATAAGACGTTTTTAGCTAAGATCAAAGTGTAGTATATGTTCCGATGGATACTTCACCCCATAGACTGGTATTGTCTTGGCCTCCGGGCTTGATTTACGCCGGTTTATGGGGCTGTCCTGTGCAGTTCTAGGAGGTCCACCCTCCCAGGCTTCGCTTCCCCTCTTTGAGGAGGAGTAAGTTTATTGCTTACTGCCTGAGGCGCTCCTACCGGGGAATGCCGACGGGGCTGTCCAGGCAATTTTTAAACCCCACTTTCCCGACCCGACCTTGGGTCACATCTTAATTGTGGGAGTAAGATAAAAACTGGCCTTGTGCCTAACTCCTGGAGAGGAGTAAATCAATACTCTTTAAGACGTTTTTGGCTAAGATCAAAGTGTAGTATCTGTTCCGATGGATACTGCACCCCATAGACTGGTATTGTCTTGGCCTTCGGGTCTTGATTTACGCCAGTCTATGGGTCTGTCCTGTGCAGAGAGGAGTAAATCAATACTCTTTAAGACGCTGCTATGAAGTTAAGACGCTGCTATGAAGTTAAGACGCTGCTATGAAGTTAAGATGCTGCTATGAAGTTAAGATGCTGCTATAAAGTTAAGACGCTGCTATGAAGTTAAGATGCTGCTATGAAGTTAAGATGCTGCTATAAAGTTAAGATGCTGCTATAAAGTTAAGACGCTGCTATAAAGTGCACGGGCGATATTTTGAGCATCTGTTAGTGTATTATTATATTAGTCTTTTAAAAACTTTATAAAAGTTATTCTTTGTAAAAATAAATTACCGTTTGACAAATTTTTCCGATTTTCTAACGACCATCCTGTAGATGAACAAAAGTAGACATAATATAAAGGAAAGCAGAGCCAGTTAAAAAAAAAAAAAAATTAAAATTAAAACAATATGAGTCACCCTCCTCACATCATGAATAAGGTAAATAATAGCTACAAACATATAAGAATACAAAAATAAACAAATGTAAATAAAAAATATATAAAATAAACACGAGATAATTGATGACAGTAACGAAATGTGACCCGTTCAACCAAGAATTAATTATTTTACAATTAAAAAAGAAGTTAACCACGTTGACTGCAAAAAGGAAATTCATAAATCATGCGGAAGCAACTATGGTAATTATAGAGATTTTTACAGGCCACGGTCATTAAAATAACAAACAAATAGATGATATCCAAAGGCTCCTATAGCAATGTAATACAATTAAATAATAAAAAGAAATAACAAGAAATACAAAAAATAAATAAGAATAGGCTTTTTAGAAGACACTGGATAATACGAGCTAGATGCTCGGTAAAAATGGCACAGGTAAAAATGACACTGAAAAATAGCACGATAAAAATGGCACTGGTAAAAATAGCACCAGTAAAAATGGCACAAGTGAATAAATAGGAAAAAATGGCACAAAGCAAGAATAATTTGGTAACGAAAAATTAGAATCGTTCGAGAGAGGTGGTGATAGGCTCCTTCCTCTATAGTTTTAAATAGGGGCTAAAATCAATATTTTAAAATAAGTATTTACTCTGTTGTTTTCAAGCAAATTAAATCACATCTTCTAAGTTTAAGGAGGGGAGAGGCTAGGCTCTCTCACTTCTAGTTTTAAATAGGTGCTAAGACCCCCTCGCCCCTACAATATTTTTAAATAAGTGGGTTTTTAAAAAAATTTATTCTGTTACAAATAAAATCGATTTTTCTATGTTCACGCTTTTATAGTTTTAAATAGGGGATAAGCCACCCCCACCCTATATTTTAAAATAAGCATTTAATCACTCGGTAAAAGTTCAGAACAGATAACAGTTGAGAAATCGTAAAAACAAAACAAAAAACAAACAATAAATGACTATACCAAACACAGTAGAATTTAATTACCTATCGACCTGTATACTTTTAACGTGTTGAAACTGTTTTTCATTTATTTTTGTTGCAAAATTTTATTTCGTGCAATGCTGTCTTTACACACACAAGAAAAAAAATGGCCGCTTGTCGCTTAGCTATTGGAGAGGGGGTTAATTCCTGAAAAGTTGTAAATAAAAATGACTTATCCTACCACTAACCCTAAATCCGAGTGGCAATCCCCGACTTTGGGTTAGTGGTAGGGAAAGTCATAATTTTTACAACTTTTCAGAGATGAGAGCCCTCAACAGTTAAGTGACAAGTGACCATTGTTTCCCATGTGTCGTAAAGATAGCTTAAAAGAAAAACAATTGAAATAAAAAAAACTTAAAACAGTTTTAGCACATTAAAAGTATACAGGTCTGTAGATAATTAAGTTCTGCTGCGTTTGGTACAAGGCATTTGTGTTGTATTTTGTTACAATTGCTCGACTGTTAACTATTTTGCACTTTTACCATTTACTCTCTTGTCTGTTGGGGGTGAGGGGGTCACTCGGCTCCCTTCTTTATAGTTTAAAAAAATGGCTACCCCCTCAATATTGAACCTTAAAATTGCTTTTTTGTTGTTGTGTTATTTATTTTATTTTATTTATTTATTTTAAATAAATCGTTATATTGTATCACTTATCTTTCACGTAAAGAAAAACAAAACAAAGAAACAATATTTTAGAATGCAGATTAAGGGATCAGTTTTGCATATAAATTTTACATAAAACGGGCAGCACTTTTATACCCGCCACTGCCCGCCATTAATTACAATTAAAGATTTGTCTCATGTGATTCAAATTAACCAATTAAAAGCAACCAATTGAAATTTAAGAAAAAATGTCTGCTTTGAATATTTAAAAAATGAAAACCGGTGTTTTTTTTTACGTCTGCTCTGAATATTTGTCGATTTTACAATTTTTTTCTTTCTTTTCAGTTTATTTTAATCAATTTTTTTAATACACAGAAAAGCTAGAAAAGTTACTTTTCTACCTAGCTGGATCAGTGTTTTTGTGTTTTAAAGTATTTTAACGACGAAACAAATATGAATCAAACCTTCGTTTTATTCTAGAAACTGTGCTCGACTATTTTGAGGAGTCAGGTTAAAATATCGTATATTCAACGAAATATTAACATGCAATAAAAATACTTTCAAATACTTTAAAACACAAAAATAAATTGCCCAGGTAGGTAGAAAAGTAACTTTTCTAGCCTTTGGTAACAGTTATCTGTTACCTATTTTTTTTTGGGGGGGGAGGGGTCACCTCTTTTTTTCTGTTAACTTTTCTTGACAAACGCCGAATCATCTTTATCAAGGAATATTCCGATGTCTTTGTTAATCTGAATGATAGAATTATCTGGAAAGTGATTTAGATATGAGATTATTAACTGCATTTAAGGTCTCTATATTTGGTTGCATCATTGCCTGCAGAAAACTGATTGGCATTGTTGCCATGGTGATAAATTTGATGTAATCTGAAACTCCAATGAAACATTAATGTCATTTCCCTAATGGTTTATATCTCGACAGAAATAATTTGTCAACTTGCTTTTTCCTGATTCAATTTAAAACTCTTCCCGAATCCTTCCTGTCAAGTCAGTTTTGTGATAACAGATCGCCATGACTCCGTACATTAGTCCTCAGTGGAGTATGTAATAGTGACGCTTATCAAGGCCCGCAGGCCACTCGGAGATAAGGGTTATTAGGTTTGACAGGTAGACGGTAAAAGATTGAGGGGATTAGTAACAATGGTTGTAACTGGTCAGAAATTGATTATTTAAGAGGACAGCTCAACAAGAATTTATTTACATTGGACTTAAAATGGCAATGTTATAGTCAGCAGGGAATCATCCCCGTGATACTGTGTTCCACAGACAGGCAATTCTAGGAAAGAAACTTTGCTCATGGAAATTCTGCTTACTTCTAGGCACACAGAAAGAAAAGGGGAATTTATTGACAGTGGTTGTAACTATATGGTACGGCTTCAGTGGTACGGCTTTTTAAAATTATACTATTTAGGGGGTCTAAATAGTATAATTTTAAAAAATAATAATGTGCTTACGTTATACACACTGTTGCCTAAAATACATATTCCATAATTCATAATGATAAGTTAAATAGTTTAGGGGTTTAGCAAGCGTATGCATATTATTGACATTCGCGTGCACGTACCAATTCTTTTTAAATGTATTACCAAATATAAATCAAAATTTGATAAAGAACAATTCTTTTCTCTTTTGTATCTAACTTATTTTAAAAGTGTTTTGGGGACGAGCGCGTTTGAGTGGGTGCACTCCCTAAATGGTAAAGTTTACAAAAAAATAATGTGCCCATGTTACTCACCGGATTACCGAGAATATATTATCCAAAATTCATAATGATCGATTCGTAAAAAATAAATAATTAAATTAATAAATAAAACTTCATATATATGCACCCCTAAATGTTAAAATATACAACAAAAACAATGTGATCGTGTTACCCACTGTATTTTTTTAGAATATACATTCCAAAATCCATAATGATCCGTTCATTAGTTTAAGAGGTTAAAAGTTTTGAGGGACGGGGAATCCCCCTAAATAGTAAAGTTTACAAAAAAAAATGTACCCATGTTACTCACTGGGTTAACGAGAATATATATTACAAAATTCATAATGATAAGTTCATAAAAATAAAATAAATAAATAGATTAAAAAAACTTTATACACATGCATCCCCGAAATGTTAACATTTACAACATAAAATAATGTGCTCATGCTACTCACCATATTTTTTAGAATATATATTCCAAAATTCATAATGATCTGTTCATTAGTTTAAGAGATTACCCTGTACATTTTTTATGGAAATCGCTCCAGACAAAGCATGAAGCCACTTGATGCAAGGAGCTAAAAATACTACTACTTCAAGGTCAAAAACAAACCAACGATAAGTATCAGATGGATAGATTTGGACTCAAAAACAGCAATTCTTTCCCCTTTGTCAGAAACATCGTTCATGGAATGTGAGGACTGAAGGATAAGATAAGGGAAGCGAGAGTTATAAAGCTGCCGAAAGTAAACCCAAGGTCCACTTTCTACTCTCCTTATCTTCTCCGGTTTAAATCTCAACTGTTACTTTTCACCCCACCCTTTTTTTCAAACCTTATTAAACCTTCCTTACACTAAATTTAAACAAACATACACAACACTCTAAGCAAATAACGCGTCCAAACGAGAGTGACACGTGACTTCACATTTCCGAAACAGATGACAACAGAAGCTGAAGAGAGCCGGATGGCTACGTCCTTCTGTGCTTGAAACCGACGGTACGAATGTTGTACTAATTTTTTTGTACCAATATATATATATATATATATATATATATATATATATGAATACACATGCCTAACTTTACAAATATAGAGATATAATGTGGTGAATCTACATATATATATATATATATATATACTGAGAGTTAAACAGAAAATATGTCGGATCGTCACAACATCAATTGAAGAATGGGTACATTTGGTATCTTTAGCTCAGGGTTGAGTTTCCAGTTTTTCCGTAAAACCGGAAGTATCAATGGACGACCAAACTAATGTATAGTGTTCTTTGAAATAAAAATATGTGCTCTTACATACGTAGTTGTGCACTGGTTATTTCTCCTATATGAAAGACACAACATTACACTATATTTCAACCTTTAAAACGCTATGAAAAAACAAAAAAAAACTTTTAGTCCAAAGTCCTTTGCTTGTAAGTTATTAATCAATCTCTTGTAATCACTGTATTAATTAGTTTTCAAGAATTTATGCTAGTCTTAATATTTTTGTAGTGATCATCAGTTGTTTACCATGAAAAACTGTTTTGCAGATTTAAAAAATAGACAGTATATTTTTCTCATGGCTCCCCAGCAGTGTTGATCATACACCACTTCCTTTAAAACCAAAAACGTAACAAAAACTATAGTAATCAAGGTAAGTTCACATCCGTAGGGTAAAAATCTTACTGTGTTTATATAAAAGTGGTCAATAATAAATAGAGCTGTTTATTAGGTATAAAATTTGTTATTCATACGAATATTATTTGGCTACACATTTGGAAACATATTTCGGTCAAAGTCATGGATAGCCAGACCTCTTTGGGCCAACACCTTTTCTTTACGGCTGCATTTAGTGGAATGAGAGAAAATTACTTTCTGAAACGGAACACGTAATCAGCTCATAAATAAACACAATTCAAATCGCCTAAAATGTTCTATTTGCTAACTTTTAAGATTTTTATTTATTTATTTATATTAAAAGAAAATAGTCTCCACCCCCTGACTTAAATTACCAAGTGGAGGTTGACACAACATGCATACACGCGCGAATCCCAATGTCCGGTCACCTACAATACATAACGTTTCTAGAAGTTAGTTCCTGCATACACTTAAAACAAGAATAGGAAACTTTGACCGTCGATGCAGCACAAATAAAATGCACACTTTGGAAGGCCAATTCTAAATAAAATAAAACCACGCAAGTTTTGAAAAGAAAGAAAAAAGAAGAATGCAAACTATCACGTCTCCACGAGGTAAATTTTACTGAAAAACAAAAGAAATAAAATAATAAATATGCACCAGCAAAGTCTTAATCTAAATACAACCAAACACACGTCGTCGTAATATAATTAAAATGAAAGGTTTGATTTTAAATAGATTTCAGCCTGATCAGATAAATAGTTTTAAGTTATCAACGTTTCCATGGCATAACTTCTGAAATACTTCATACAATATGGAGAAGTAAGGCCCAGATAAGACTGTGGCACATCCTTATGTTGTCAGGCAGAGATATGCAGTCTCACGATTGACTTATTTTCTTGTTATTTAATGAGACCAATCAATGGTTCACTAACCTGTTACATGTTCTGCTCGACCAATCACAACAGAGTATTGCATGAGACAGATTTTACTCACTCCAAACTTCAGTTTACAAGATTTTTTATATATGGTTAATTTTGACTATACCTTATTATTCGATGTTGATAATTGCTTAAATTATTTTATTTTCAGGAAAAGACAAAGAATGAAGCCGAAGCTGAAGTGAGTATTAATTAAATCACAAAATATTTACCAAAAATCTACATTCAAATGCTAATTTTTAGTAGGTTCAGGAGTATAGGCACAAAAGGCCAAAATAAGACTTGACTCTTTGCAGTGTTTTCTGCTTACTTGAGAAGCAATTTCAAAAGTAAGTTTTTTTTTAAATTTTTACATAGGATTAGGTGTTCGGGATACATTTGATGATGTTTTGATATTCTTTCATTTCAGAACCATTTGAAGTATTTAATAGCAGTAAAGTGCAACGGACAGTTGTTTCTGTGTACTTCAGGTGCTTTTGAAAGCTGGAAACCATAGACGATTCGAAAGCACCAGAATATGTGAAGAGAGTGGCCCACACCATGATGATTATTTGTGCCGGATTAAAAAAATTGCTAATTTTCAGTGCTCTTTGAATGGCTTGAATTTCGTGAGATGTGAGCAGGAGAATTTCGATGGAGATGTGGAGGCAGTGGCTAGCAGGAAGGATCATAGCAGGTGTTCTGTCTGTGTCTGCACAATGGAATTCACCAAAAAGCTGCAAAAAGGTGCGGCAAGATCCAGACAGGATAATGTGAACCGTGGCAAGAGAGATGGGCCTCGGAGTGGCGACTATAAAGAAAGCGCTGAATGGCGATATTCACTAGTCTTTATACAAGGATTGCAAGAACCAACTACTCACCGCCAAGGCCCAAAAGAATCGTCTTACAAACAAAGCCAAGAAATTCCTGAACATGGTCAAATACTCAGTTGAGCCGGGGATGCTCTGCTACTTCTGATACGGGAAAAACTTCTGCCATGACCAGTTGTACAACACGCAGAACAACAGGTGGTTAGCCTATAGTCTGCACAAAATACAGCAGATCATGAAGACTGAGTTCCCTCAAACCGTGCTGATCTTTGTGTATGTTTCCAGCATAGGCCATGTCATGCCGCCCAACATCCACGAAAAGGGACTCAGCTTCAATTCAGATGGCTATATTGAGTTGCAGCCCACTCTTATTAAGTGCTGAGTGAGGTAAAGCTATATGTGTAGCAGTAAGACTCAGCTGTCACACCTTCAGGAAAACCCAGAAGTGAATGTCTGAGAATTTCCACGACTTCACCAGTCCTAACATCTGCCCCCACCCTCTCGCTTGATTGCAACCCCATGGACTATTATGTATGGAGTGCAGTTCACAAAGATACCAACCGTTTCACCTGCAATACCAAAGAATAGCCGATTGCCAGGATCAAACTGGTGTGCAGGCATTTCTTGAAGGACAGCTTGAAGGCCGTATGCTCCAGGTTCAGGTCCAGCCCAGAGGTCGTGGTGGTGGCCCAGGGCGGCTTCTTCGAGTGAACTGTATTTGGCAAAAGGTCTTTTAATAGATATAACTTGAATTTTGAGAATACATAAATGATTGGCCAAGATATGACGTGTGTTATTTCCTTTCCAAAACGTGTCAAGTTTATTCCAAACGCCCTGTATTTTCTGTTAAACAATATTCAGTATGACCAGAGTAATATTGAACAAAACATGTAAATATGTGGAGATGAGTAAGGTATTTTTAATCCCATAAAACCGGGTAAAATCAGACAGTGAAACAGAGTTTCAAGATTATCCGTTTTAAACACAAACAAGCCAGGTCGCTTAAGCAAGCAGTTCGACGCAAGCGTCTTATTCAAACGTTTTTTTTTGTGTGTGTTTTTCTGGGCCGGCCTTCAGTGTAATTGTGTTTGTGCGCGACTTTGTGTCGTATCTGACTCTAAAACAGAGATTGGTGGACGGAGACCGACAAGCAAGACGGGATGTAGATCATAATGTGTTGTGAAAAGGCGAGGATGCAGTGATCTCTCTTGAAAGCTAATCGTAACTTGAAGTGTTATGAAAGGAAGAGGATACAACAAACGACTAACTCTATTCCCCTCGGGATTTATATATGAATGTGTTTAAATGGAGAATGTTACCCGCTCTCTCCAACAGACAAGTGGTGATTGTGCATGTGCACAATGTTCTAATATTAGAGACCGTCCTTGTTGATTTTATTTCAGAGTTTTCCATTTTCTAGATCAGTTGTACTCTTCAATTGCCTGACGGTCTCTTTCACTCATTTGTTAGAGAAAGGGGTGATAGGTTCATACCTTTTTTTTTCAATGTTATTTGTGACTCAAAAGCTCTAATTGAAGTTGAACTTCACATACCAAACCAAGAGTTTGCACTAGTATTTATTACCCAAAATATTATAAAAATTATTCATAAAAAACGATGTCTAATGTTTAATCTTGAGTTTTAAAATTAGTGAGCGAATTTTACGAAGAATCTGAAGATACATTTCTTACTGCGATGAATAACTCTATTTTAATCTATATGAAGAATTAGAATATTTGCATTCTATTTCATCAAGATTAATAACACGTGTCTAGAGAACTTAAATTAATTCTCTAGGCACGTGGAGTGTTGCTAAAATTCACTGTGTATTGTGTTAAGTAAAACAGTTAAAAACCGTGGGGGGACAAAGACATTTCATTTATTAATATTTTGTCTACGAAAATCTATAATGATAGTAAATGGGACATGTTTTACAGAGATTAAACATACAATTAAATACATTTTCCCCATAAACAAAAGGATGCACAAAACTATTCCTAAGAAGATAAGAAAATAAATGTGCTAAGCACGAGGCAAAAACTTACATTTTCCCATGGCATCTTTTCTGGTAGATGACGTGCCAAAGTCTGTCCTGACTGTTCTGCATCTAACGAACAAAATGACCATTAAATCTGGTCTTAGTTATTGACCACGTGTTGGTACAAGAATTATCACAAGATTTTGTGTTTACTACGAGATTTGGGGTTTGCCCCTTTTCACCAAGAGAGTCTAAGCTTCATTTTTTAAGGGGAGATCATTCTAGCCGAGAAACCAGTTTCTCACCAAGGGAGATAACTCTGGCCCCAAAAGTATAAAAAAAATATTATCAAACGCTAATACAAGTTAGAGACTAGTGTTTACTTTGAAAGTAAAAATTAATCCACTGTTCCATAAAAAAAAACAAGAGTAAGAACAATTGTCGTTTAATTGAGTTGAGGTAACTTGTTAAAGTACTGGTAACATTCCTTGCCCCAGAAGCTGTAAAATTATCCATGGTAGAAGCATTTGTGAAAGCAAAATCTGGACTTTAGACCAAGTGGAGGAAAAATATAAAACACGTCTGGTGGTAATGAATTTAGTACTTGAACTAAAAAAAAAAGACACTTTGGCGCTAAGAGAGAATTAGACACTGCTACTGATTAGTTAACCTTCCTGATCCCAGAAGCTGTAAAGTTATTGATAGTAGAATAATCTGTGAAAGCAAAATGTGGACTTTAGATCAAGTGGAGGAAAAATATAAAACACGTTTAGATGTAATGAGTCTATTGCTGGAACTGAAAAAAAAGACAATTTGGCGCCTAGAGAAAATCGGCTGCTGCTACTAATTACATTCGAACAGGAAACGTAAAGCTTAGCCATACATATATACATATATACATATATACATACACATATATGTGGGTATTTACCCCCCCCCTCCCTTTCTCACCACGGAATAATGTGAAAAAAGGTCGGAAGGTGGGGATAGAAAGGCCAGCGCACAAATGACAGTGCACGTTGTACCAACAAAAAATGCCTGAGCAGCCGCGTCCGCATTTCCCAGATGAGGCGGCTCAGACGATTAGCAATAAACTAACCCTTTCGCAAAGCAAGAAGGTAAAACCTGGAAGGGTGCATCTCTTAGGACTGCACAGAACATTAATGTATATGTATATACTTAATACTTGTTAATGCCTTACAGCTTACACAGCTGCTGCTGCTACTTCAATGTCTTATAGCTTACACATATACACACACATGAAATAAGCATATACGTTAATTTATTAGTGATGTAACACACAGCTGCTACTGATACTTTAACATCGGTGCTGCTGCTTCTTCTGCTTCCTTTCATGTACACACAGAACATCAATGTGCATACATTAAATGTATATATTAGAAGAACCTAGCAGTTGACCCGGCTTCCCTTGAAGTAGAAAGTTTCTAGGGAATATTAAATTCACAAGCGGTTTCCTTTCACATTTATATCCCAGTCAGGGGAGATGTCGACATTGATTTTTGCAATTTTCTTTTTGCAGAAAGGTGCTGCTGTCCTCCCACATACACTTATTAGAAGAACTCAACATAACTATTCATCAAATGCATTTCTAATATAAAAATAAGTCTGAACTTTGACCCATTGGCAGTCAGGTTTCTTGTTTTTCTTGATTCTATTTTTAGAATCTTTGAAAATAGTATTTTGTAAGCAAGAGTTTCAAGATTAAGTCTACCTCAAGTGGTCATTCTTTCCGGCCGGATAGAATAAATTGATCACATTTTATTGATTAGTGCTTTTTTTCTGTCTTTTATTGTTTTTTAGCCTTTATTAGCTTTTTAGTGATTTTTTATAGCTTTTTCATGTTTTTAGATTTTTAGTCTTTTTAAGCTTTTTTAAAGCTTTTTTTTAAAGTCTTTTTAAGCATTTATTTAGGGTTTTTTTTTAGCTTTTTTTAAGCTTGCTCCTGATTTTTTTTAGTTTTTCTTTCCCACTAAAAATAATTTTGTTTATTTTGGCTTCACTAATAGAAATTCCGTCTTTAGAATTCTTAGATGCGTCCAAGCATCTCTATAAAAGGCTAAGTCGGTCTGCTATGTTTAAGTTTGAAATAGCATGTTCGTCAGTCTGTAACATTTAAATCTAAAAAAAAAAACGCTTCGTCCGTCTGTCACTCTTAAGTTTGAAAAATAGTTTTTTGTCGGTCTGCTATGCTTAAGTTTGAAATAGCATTTTTAGATGCGTCCACATATCTTTCGTATCTACCCAGAAAAATAAAAAACAACAGCAATTTCCAGTTCATAGTAATTGGATAAACAGTCCCATGAATCCTTACTGTGTTTATATTATAGTGCTCAATAACAAGTAGAGCAGTATATTTATTTATTATAAATTTTGGCTGCTTATGTACATACATGTTTCAGCTACAACCTTATTAGGCTGAGCTTCCTCAGGCCAATTTGTTAAAATGAAATTGGGAATAATTTTTGACAAGAAAAACTCTGCTAAAGCAAACGTGATGACGCTATAAAACAATCGACCCCTAGTTCCAAGTTGGTGGCGGAATTTTTTCTCAAGCATTTGGTGAAGCTCTCCAGCGTATGCACATAACCTAACCTAACATATTTATCATCAATCATCAAATATTCAATAGTTAAACGCATTACAATTATGTTTTCAGAATTCTTGTGCTGCGGATTGATAATTGGGACTATATGGAGTATTCAGACGACTATACTTATCTTGGTTGCTATGTTCACAACGTTTCAGGCGATGTAATCTCCAACATTCTTCAGGTGCATCTTTTCAAAGTTGGAAACATAATAGTCAAACTTGGGAATCTTTATATCAAACTCGGGAACCTGAACGAAATTTCGAACTGCCACCCTTTATTTTATGTATATGGGTAGATCGTTCTCATTCCGTCAGCCATGACCGGGTGTTCATTTTTGCTATTCTTAATCGTTGTTGCCTGTAGTGAGGATTAAACCTTCAACCTCCAGAGGACTGTCACTTAGAACTTATTATTAACCAACACTTTAAAACATAAGCTCATATTTGGGAGAGTAAAAACGTGACCTTGAGTTTACTTTTTTTTTCGTAACTCTCGCTTTCTCCATATTTTGTCCTTTAGTCCTTACATTCTACAAACGATGTTTCTGACAAAGGGGGAAGAATTGCTGTTTTCTGAATCGGCTGTTGTCTTGAGTGGGTGGTATGTGTAAATTTTCAATCATCTCATAGTATTCTTAATCATTCAACTGTTACTGTATCCATCTCATTAACCCTTATCTTCGAGTGTGTTTAACCGTGATAAGTGGTGACTCATTAAAAAATGTAACCTCCGACCTTCTTTAGGTCGGAGGTTACATCATCCGGAACATTGTAAATATAACAAGCAAAATGTGGATAGCATGTAGTCCGAATAATTGAAATGATACAGTATTGCAATTATTTTGTTATTTTTCGTGGTGAAATTTGGTCAGATTCAATTGTTTTGCATTTGGATTTTGCAGAGAATTTTCCGCTGGAAAAATCCAAGCATCTTTCGATCTCGAAATTTCTAAATAGAAAAAATATATTTGCAAAGGATTTTTTGCAATCAAAACGCTTTGTATTTGTATTCTTTACTTTTTAGGTAAAAGGAAAGAATTTGACAAAATCAAAAGTGAGTTCTTCATGTGTCGCATGCAATGTTTCAGTGTGTAGAAGAATCATATCAGAATAGAATCCAAACAGAATATATAGAAAAATAAATGGAAAAATGGCGGTTTTTATGTTTATGTGTGTAAGAACGACCAAGCTACTGCTGCTGATTCTCTATTACCATCGTCATTCAGACAATCTCTGTTCGTCGTTTCGAGCAACCTTTAATTCCCATCAGCATTCAGGCAATCTCAGCCCGTCATTTCAAGCAACCTCTGATTCCCATCAGTATTCAGGCAATCTCGGTCCGTTGGTTCGAGCAACCTCTGATTCCCATCAGCATTCGGGCAATCTCGGTCTGTTGTTTCAAGCAACCTCTGATTCCCATCAGTATTCAGGCAATTTCGACTCGTCGTTTCGAGCAACCTCTGATTCCCATCAGCATTCAGGCAATCTCGGTCTGTCGTTCTGAGTTACCTCTGATTCCCATAAAATCTTGGGCAATTTCGACCCATCGTTTTGAGCAACCTTTGATTCCAATCAGCATTCAGGCAATCTCGGCCCATCGTTTGAGCAACCTCTCATTCCCATCAGCATTCGGGCAATCTCGACCCATCATTTTGAGCAACCTCTGATTCCCATCAGTATTTGGACAATCTCGGTCTGTCGTTTCAAGCAACCTCTGATTCCCATCAGTATTTGGGCAATCTCGGCCCATCGTTTCAAGCAACCTCTAACTTCCATCAGTATTCGGGCAATCTCGGTCTGTCGTTTCAAGCAACCTCTGATTCCCATCAGCATTCGGGCAATCTCGGCCCATCGTTTCAAGCAACCTCTAATTTCCATCAGTATTCGAGCAATCTCGGCCCGAAGCATTTTTCACTCTTTTTTATTATTTCACTTTTTCCATTCTTTCACTTATTCAGTTTCTTCACTCTTTTTTCTTTCTTCATTTTTTCCTTCTTTCACCGTTTTTTTTTTGTTAATTCTTTCCTTCTCTACTTCTTTTTCTAACATTCTTTTCTTTCTTTTTCTTCAGTGCTATTGTTTTTCCTCCTTTCCTCTTTTACCTACTTTCTCTTTATTCACTCTTTTTCCTACTTTTTATAACAGTCACTCTTTGTTTTTTCCCATTTTTTCTTTGTTTTCTTTCTTTTTCCTTCATCTACTCTTTTTCCTTTCATTATTTTCCTTCATCTTTTTTCTTCATTCACTTTTTTCTTACTTTCCCCCAAAAGGTAGCTACTGAATTTCATTTCGTTAGTGGGAAAAAGGCAATGGACATTTTCCGTGCAAAATCAACTCAGTATTAAAATATTTAATTTAAATATTTTATACCCAAATTATCTTACCTCTAAAACAAAAACATAAACTAACCATTAAGAAAAAGGTACATAGTCGCTAGGTGCCTTCTCGATTCCTTAAAAAGGATTATTTCACTCTTCTTTCTTTCTCCATTGTTTTTCCTTCTTCACTGTTTCTCGTTCTTTTCCTTTTGGGGGTATTTGGAGAATCTCGACCCGTTGACCTGAAGCATCTGAAATATTTCTTGCAGTATTAGTTAAAATAAAAAATAAAACGGATTTAGTCATAACTTTCAGTCGTAAAGATTATATGGAATCCAAATATGGACATAAAAAGATGACAATGGGAATCAGAGGTTGCTCGAAACAACAAGCCAAGATTGTCTGAATGACAACGGAAATAGAGAATCATTAGCAGCTGTCATGTCGGTGTGCCTAGTCATGCTGGCTGGTATAAATAATAAAACCCAAAAAATGATTCTTAATCACTTTAGTACAAGAGACGGATATAAAGAACGTATTCAACTTTGAGATTTTCAACTTTGTGCGGCATTCATACTTTGTCGTCTCAACATACAAGTCGGTCCATCTCTCATACTAAAATAATCAATAATGTAATTTCTAGTTACTTTGATAAAGTTCCTCTTAATAAAGAAATGAAATATTAATCGAACTAATATGTTTTTGATCTGAATCTGTTTTCTATATTTTTCGGTTGTTCTATTTTTCCATTTATGTGTCTATTATTATTATTATTATTATTATTATTATTATTATTATTATTATTATTATTATTATTATTATTATTATTATTATTATTTAGGCGTGTATTTGTCTATTTTTCGGAGTAACAAAAGTTAGTGTTATTTTCAGTTTTGTGACGACAGAAATACGAAAAATGTATTTGATTTCTTTTCATTGTTTGATGTGTCATGATTAGTTCTCACCATTATTGGGAATCTCTTTAGAAATTCACCAATGTCTAAATATTTGATTCCCTTTTGATTTCATGCAGTTCTTTTCATGGTGTAAAAACTTTTTTCTATACTTATTCTGGATTTTAACCTCTTTTTTCACAAACAATCTTCATTGTAACAATTCTTTTTGCTTAATTATTTTCTAAATATCCTCCATTTTAGCTCTTCATTCTTTCATTCTTGTTTCATTTTTCGTTGGTTTATCTTCTTTCACTCCTTTTCTTCATCTTCTCTTCTTTCACTGTTTTTCTGTCATTCTTTTCTGTCTTTTTTATTCTTTTCTGTCTTTCATTCGTGTTTTTTCTTTTTTTTCTTCCAATTTTTCCCTTCTTTCATTATTTTCCTTCTATCACTATTTTTCACTGTTTCATTCTTTTTATTTCGTTTCCTTCTTTTCTTTCATTTATTATTTTCTTTCTTTTTCTTCTTTCACTTTTTTTCTTTCGTCTTTTTACTTTGTAGCTATGGAATTTCATTTCCCTCTGGGCGGGGGGAGGAGGGAGTGAACATATTCCGTACAAAATCGACTCAGGATTAAACTATGTAGAGCTGTGGTTGTCTATTGCTTCAAAACAATTTTTTATTCACCACATTCTTTAGCTCTCTCTTTTGTTCCTTTTTCTATGTTTTTCATTCCTTCTCTCTTTTCTTCCTACCACTTTTTCCTTCTTTCATTCTTTTTTTCTTTTTCCTATCCATCCTATCTTACTTTTTCTTTTGGTATAAACATCCTTTATCCCCGTCTATTCGTTCATCTCTCTCTCTCTATATATATATATATATAGAGAGAGAGAGAGAGACAGGGAGAGACAGAGTGAGAGACAGAGAAAGAGAGAGAGGGGTATTTTTACGTGCTTTTGTAACCTGAAGATGAGTTGACAAAGAATCGAAAACGTCGTGATACATATGGAACATATAATTATTTTTTTTTTATTTTAACCCAAAAGATCATTAGAAAAATTGAAAAAATAAAAAAGACAAAATCAAGCAGTGGAATTTTGTTATGTTTGCATAAATAAAAGAATGCTGTCTAAGTACATCCCTACACAATCTTTCTCTCTCAATGGTTTCCCCCTTCTCTCTTTTTTATCTATCTATCTATTATCTTTCCCTGTCTGCCTCCCCCCTCTCTCTCTCTCTCTTTATCTCTCTATCACTTCCTCCCTACCTCGCTTCTTATGTCTCTCTTCTTGAAGATATATATATATTTATGCATATTTGATTAAATAACAGGGTCAATTCCTGTTTATTTCTTTTCTGATCCATCGGACTAATGATCTAATGTTCTGTTCGAGTGTGAACAGGAACTCGCTAAAACTGCTAACGTTTTCGACTCCCATGAGTCTTCTTCATATATATATATATATATATATATATACGTACATGTTTCTGGCTCACAGCCGTCATCAGCATGGTTAACTTAGACAAGGATCGAACCTTCGATATTGATGTCATATATATGTCAAGCGTTTTACCATTGGACTACGACGCCCTGCCTAGAAATATGTACGATTTTTATCACCTAAATATTTTATGTATTTTTATGTAATTGCTTTTATTGATGATTGTAGCATTCGTTGTTTTTGCTTACTATTATTTCGATTCTTTCACTTCCTAAGTGATTGCGATGCAGAAAATTGTATGATTAGTCGCCCTCAACTCAACGACTCCAAAAGGGTTGATATATTGTAGAATAACTTTTTGTTAAAAGTAAAAAAAAGTAAAAGTCATCCACCTCTTGTGGATTGGAAATACTACCAACGTTTCGGTTGAACAGCCGAACGTGGTAACTGTCGTTAAGCCAAGAAGCTGACCTATGAACGAAAGATTAGATAAGGTCTGGCATGAAGGGCTTCTCCTAAAACTGTACTCATATGGTATTACTGGACAAATATTTAATATAATAAAATCCTTCCTAACAACAAGAAAGATCCAGGTTGTCGTCGATGGCCATTCATCTAACCAACATGACATAAATGCTGGTGTACCCAGGGATCCATCTACTGTTCCTGATTTTCATAAATGACCTCCCTGATGTCATTGTAACTGAGATAGGAATATTAGCTGACGACACGACACTCTACTCTTGTCATGTGGGCAAAACCGACACGTGCATATCCGAGGCAATGGCTGAATCCTTAGAATCCTTATATCTGAGGCAATGGCTGAATCCCTAGAAAATGACCTCCAGTCTGTAGTGGATTGGGGTAAAAAATGGAGGGTAACTTTTAATGCTGCAAAGACAAAGCTACTTTCCTTTAATAACTACAAGAAACCTCTTCAACTACCGATTGTCATGGCAAATAACACCCTACCTGAGAGGTCATCATTCAACTCCTCGGCCTAACTTTCACAGATAACATGAATTAGAATAAATACATTGAAGACATTGCCAGGGCTGCTGCAAAGAAGGTAGGCTCTCTCTACTGTGCCAGTAAACTTCTCACACCTGATATTATCCCATATCTCGACAAAGCCACCATCCGCCCATGCATGGAGTATTGTTGCTACATCTGGGCTGGTGCATCATCCACTAGTCTCTCTCTCTCTCTTAGACAAGGTCCAAAAAAAGAGTCGCCAACTTAATAGGTCCCTCACTATCAACCAAGCTCCAGCCCCTGTCCCATGGCAGCAATGTTGCTTCCTTGTGCCTGTTTTACAAGTACTTCAATGGATTGTGCTCTGATGAACTTGCTGCTCTGGTGCCCGTAAATTCACTAGACCAACCCGACAATCTGCTAAATTCCTATCTATTCACTGTGGAGGTTCCCAGATGCCATAGAGCATTCTACTCCAAAAGCTTCTGTTCTCGTGCTGCTGGACTCTGGAACTCCTTCCCTGCCTCCCTGTTTTGCAAAAATTTAAAACTAATGTAAACAGACATCTCACTGCACAGCTCCCAATTTAGGTTGCCCCCCCCCCCCAAAAAAAAAACTTGCACCCTTTTTCTTAGTAGCTCCTTATGTTTACAGTGGCAGCCTGCCTTGTTTGGGGTGAACTATGTTAAAAAAAGAAAGTAATGTCCAGTACAAATAGCTGCTCCCCCCATATGTCAAAAATAGAGGCCAATGCTGAGATTATACGTTTTCCTTCTTTCCTTTAACGTCAGCTGAAATGTTATAAGAACTAAAAGATTTAGAAGTAAGATAATTAAACATAAAACTATGTATGTGTATATCTTTTTAATAAAAATTAAAATCAAAATAATAATAAATTCTCTCTCTCTCTCTCTTTCTCTCTTTATATATATATATATATATATATATATATATATATATATATATATATATATATATATATAAATATATATATATATATATATATGGAGAAAAGGAGAGAGAAAGAAAGAGTCAAATGTAGGTCAGCCGCTTCTGAAAAAGTGAGAGAAGGGACCGTAATAGCCAATGAAACGGTGAATATGGAAGAAATGTATGTTCTTAAATTTTATCCCGGTGTTTATGAGGATAGTTTGAGTGCATGGAAGTTAGAGGATAAAATCTCCCCCACCCTGCTTCCTTTATTTATGACTAAACAAATATTGATCAGGATTAAATATTAAAATCGATGAAATCGATGGATAATAATTTTTCTTTGTTTTTAACAACACGGACCAATACCTGGCATATTTGAATGAAAAAACAGATTTTTTATGTAGCTTGTAGTAAAAAAAGCTATTGATCACAAATGTTTGTGGTAAAACTGACTTTACTTCATATATGAGATTATCTAGAATAAAGGACTCGTATTACACTTACATTCTAGCATTCACATTCAGTAGCAAAACATCCTACAAAAATGTCTCTAGAATGAAGGACCCGTATTCACATTCACCGGTAAAGCATCTTACAGAAATATATCTATAATGGAGATTCTTGGTTTCCTCAATTGTCCCGAGACACAGATCCCGCTAGTGTTTAATAATAATCATTTATATATTTTTCATTCTTTTTATTCTTTCTGTTTTTCATATTTTCTTCAATCTGTCATTCTATTATTATTTCTTTTATCTCCAATAACTATTTTTTCCCATTTTTCATTCAATTTCCAATTCTTTATTTTCTTTGTCTTATCTGTAGGCAAATGCCAAGACACAAACCAAACCAGATGTGAGTATCTGTGTTCTCCAAACTCTAGTGATAGCGTTTCAATGTATGTTTTGTGTGGTGCTAGTGATGTAGTCGTGTAGTGGTGTGGTTACAGGCATGGTGCCGGGCTCTGTCGGGGCTACATCACTTTCACTAATATCCTTGGGAAAGGTATGAACCCATATATCCTCCCTCTAGCTATGAATTAAATAGTAGTGCAGACTAGACTTTCAAGCCTTGGTTGTGCAACTAATCGAGGAGAAAGAAAACTCGAAAATAACAACAATCTTTCTTTGCTTATCTGGCGCCAGGAGAGGTGCGGTTGATGATTGTGTAACCCTAGCTTAACTATAGTCCGCGTAGAGATACCCTTACAAGACATAGGCCAAACCAGACGTAGATATCTGTGCTCTCCAGACTTTAGTGATTATGTTTCAATGTATATTTTGTGCAGTGCTAGTGGTGTAGTGGCGTGGTTTAGTGGTTACAGGCATGGACTGTGAGTTTGGTGTGTCAGGTTCGAGTTCTGTCAGGGCTGCTGCATCATTTTCACTGATACTCTTGGAAGAGTTATGAATTCATGTATCCTCTTTTCAGCTATGGATTAAATAGTAGAGGAGACTAGATTCTCAAGCCTTGGTTGTGCAACTAGTCTAGGAGAAGAAAAAAAACTGAAATAATACCAGTCTTTTTCTGCTTATTCTGGCATTGTTTCCAGTCGTCCTGAACTTCTCTTACCACTGGACTCAAGCAATACAGGAGAGGTGCAGGTTAGAATTGCACAACCTTTGCTTCAGTATAGACTCCCCATGAAAGCATTCGCACAGTTACGGAGGGTATTCATTGTCTGTCAAGACCAAAAGGCGGCCTCTTTTTAGTGTCTACACCACTGATGGTGTCTCAAAATAAAAAAAAGAAAAAAGAAAAAAAAAACGCTTCCACTGTAAATAGGGTTTGAAGAATTTCTGAGATAAGTCATTGATAATTATTAGTAGCAATTACTAGAATGCTACCTGAGAAAGGTGATACGATGATCTATATATGGATTAAGAATTTCTTCATCTTTTTCATTTCCTTCTACCACTTATTCATTTCCTTCGACCATAACAATTCTTCAGTTCTTCAGTTCTCATCTCAACCTTTCTTCATGGGAATCTTTTCAAAAACCGACTTTTTGCTATTATAAAAGGCTTCATTTTCTTTACAAGATCTTCATATGTCTAGCAGTAGTTTTTGTAACTGAATATGTCTTCTTATTTATTTTCTATTTTTAAATCTCTATATCTAATAAATTTGTGAGACAACTTCTCGTCTGTATGTGTATGCGTGTTTCTCGGCTCTACGTGACTTACACATTATTATTATTTTGTAGTTACTATTAATCGATTATTTATTGAAATCGAAAATGCCATAGTGTAAAGTACTAAACCGAATTTTTAGAAAATCATATTTAACAAAACTAATTTAATTACGAAATTAAATCCAGCAGAATGCATTTCGGTTTCCTCGTAAACAAGTCAGCTATTTTAATCTTTTGTTAATAGTTGAAAAAAAAAAGAAGAAATAATAAATTACCTTATGACTTTTCAGAATTTGGAAGCATTTAAACTGTCGCATAGAAAATCATTTCTGGCTTTAAAATTCTTAGAAAATCTTCATGGATTAAGATTTTGAAGGTTTTGAAAGCTATTTACATCCGATAATTCATTTATGGTTAAATATTGGTGGAAAAGTCAGGCATAGACTGAAGTTTATTTGTACAAAATATGATTAAACTGTAGAAAGGATTATGAATTTTATTAACGATTCCTTGAGTGACATTTTTTTAGAATCACTCTTCCAATCATTTTGTACAAGGTGACCTCCAAATAAATGCCACTCATGGAATCGTTAATAAAATTCACAATCCTTTCTGCAATCCAACTACATTTATGCAAATAAACTTCAGTCGATACCTGACTTGTGCACCAAGTTCAGTAATATGCAGGGACACTTTGGTGATCGTTTCATTAGTAGGAGATGTGATCCTGAATGAGCTTCACACTTAGCGGACCTTAACCCCACCAGATTTTTATCTGTGGAGTTATCTCAACTATAATGTCTATTAAAACAATCCCCAGACGATTCCTAAACTGAAGAGGGCCATCACAACCAAAATCTGGGCAATGCCAAGAGAGGAATGTGACAATTGACAATGTTACACATCATATCTATGTATGCTTATCATTGAATGGTGATAAAACAAAGACTGTTGGATATTCATGGCTGAAAATTGGTGGACAAGTCAGAAATATACTTAATTTTATTTGTATCAAATATGGTTGGATTTCATATAGGATTGTGAATTTTATTAACAATTCCTTGGGTGGCATTATTTTGGAGTCACCCTGTATAACACCTTATTCCAGTTATTCCGGTCATTTGTACAAAGTGACCTTCAAAAAATGCTATTCATGGAATCGTTAATAAAATTCACAATCCTTTTTGCAATCCAACCAGTCTATACCTGACTTGTCCACTAAATTTAAGTTATGAATGTCCAACAGTCTTTGTTTTATCGCCGTTCAATGATATGCAGAGACACTTTGGTGATCGTCTCATCAGTAGGAGGTGTGATCCTGAATAGGCGTCACACTTACAAGGCTTCAAGCCCCCCCCCCTCCTCAAGCATACGCACACACAGATCATGAATTTTTTTCATGATTCCATGGGCGACATTTTTCGGAGTATAACACTTTCTGCCATTGACTAAATTAACAATAACAACAGCATCTGTTTGTGTGTTTTTTGTCGTATTTATTACAGTTATTCATTGACATTTCTTTGTTATGTGGAAAAGTTAAAAGTAAAATTTAAAGCTTTGATAAGTTTGTGGATGTTGTGGCTGATGAGAAGCTTGTTGTATCGCCATTATATAGTAGGGTCGCTGTGTCTGTATCCATCCTACTAGCCTTGCTTGATGAGACTCAGCAAACCACCCCCTCCCTAAATTCCCATTGCAGACTGAAGCCACACTTGAGAACCTGGTCATCATCCCATCTCAGGTCAGAAACATCATAAAAAACCTTGACCTGTGGGCCTGATCTTATACCAGTAATAGTAATAAAGAAATGGTCTGCTGAGCTGGCCCCTGTCCTCTCCAAACTATACAACAAATGCCTTGCTGAATCTTGTTTCCCTGATAGTTGGAAAATTGCCTCTGTGGTACCAGTCTTCAAGAATTCTAGAACATATCCTCTAAACTATCGCCCAATCAGTCTACTCCCGATCTTTGCTAAAATCTTTGAATCATTAATCAATCTAGCAATAGTCCGGCACCTAGTTAATACTAAACTTCTTTCTGATCATCAATACGGATTTAGACAAGTCCGATCTACTGCAGATATCCTAACGGTCATCTATGAACGCATATATCATACACTGGACAAGGCAGGTGAAGCTAGAGTGGTAGCGCTTGATATATCCAAGGCCTTTGACAAGGTTTGGCATGAAGGGCTTCTCCTAAAGCTGTACTCATATAGTATTACTGGACAAATATTTAATATAATTAAATCCTTCCTAACAAAACGAAAGATCCAGGTTGTCCTCGATGGCCATTCATCTAACCAACATGACATAAATGCTGGTGTACCCCAGGGATCCATCCTTGGACCTCTACTGTTCCTGATTTTCATAAATGAACATCCTGATGTCATTGAGACTGAGATAGGAATATTTGCTGATGAAACCATGCTCTACTCTCGCCATGTAGGCAAAACCGACACGCGCATATCCGAGGCAATGGCTGAATCCTTAGAAAATGACCTCCAGTCTGTAGTGGATTGGGGTAAAAAATGGAGGGTAACTTTTACAAAGCTACTTTCCTTCAATAACTACAAGAAACCTCTTCAACTACCGATTGTCATGGCAAATAACACCCTACCCAAGAGTTCAACATTCAAACTCCTCGATCTAACTTTCACAGATAACATGAATTGCAATAAATACATTGAAGACATTGCCAGGGCTGCTGCAAAGAAGATGGGCTCCCTCTACCGTGCCAGTAAACTTCTCACACCTGACATTATCCTATATCTCAACAAAGCCACTATCCGCCCATTCATGGAGTATTGTTGCTACATCTGGGCTGGTGCATCATCCACTAGTTTCTCCCTCTTAGACAATGGCCAAAAAAGAGTCGCCAACTTAATAGGTCCCTCACTATCCACCAAACTTCAGCCCCTGTCCCATCGCCGCAATGTTGCTTCCTTGTGCCTGTTTTACAAGTACAAACTTGCTGCTCTGGTGCCTCCTCGACGTAAATTCACTAGACCAACCCGACAATCTGCCAAATCCCATCCATTCACTTAGGAGGTCTCCAGATGCCGAAGAGCTTTTTTCTACTCCAAAAGCTTCTTTCCTTGTGCTGCTGGACTCTGGAACTCCCTTCCTGCCCCCTGTTTTCCTGACGGTACTGACATGCAGAAATTTAAAACTAATGTAAACAGACATCTCGCTGCACAGCTCCTAATTTAGGTTTACCCCCCTAGGTTTTTTTTGTATTTTGAAGGGTTTTAGGGAGCATAATATGAGAACAATATCCCCCTCCCAAAAATTTGAAAATTCAAATATATTAGATTTGCATTGAATCTGGTCCATAGTCATTAGACACCAATTAAGAAAAATTCCTTGAATTTCAATTAATTCTTAAAACCCCTTAAGACTTAAATTTTAGACATTTTCTAGAATCAAAATCGGTATTTCTGCAGTTTATGGACCGTGCTGAAATAATAACATTATTATTTAGAAACCCATTCTTAAAATGATGAGGGGGGCTTTGTTAACTATTCTGTGCTTTCACCTAACAATTTAATAAACAAAAGATACCGTAAAAATTGAATTTTACTTGAAAATCTTATCTAAAAAATAACACAGTCCGTAAGCTGCAGAAGTACCTCAAAATCATATAATAGATTTTAATCAAAATTGGAATAAGGATTCTAGACTTAAGGTTTTGTAGCATTATATTTTGATCTTCATAAGAGGACATAAAAGTGGTTAAAAACTCTCCTGTTCCAGAAATTAATTTTACCTGTCCTGGGACGGGTATTCTTCTAACCTCTATATAAGTTACTGGACTTTGGAGAAGGAGAGGTCTGGCTAACCATCTGAAGAAACGGCCTAGCATCTCGGCTAGAGAGACAGTGTCGCTTTGAGTACATTGAGATAATTTTTCACTAATATCTTTCAATATATAAAATACATGGATTCTTTCAAGAGAAGTTAGTTCAAATAATAAAAGTTGTCAGTTGTTAATAGCTCAGTGTTGTCGCTTAATTTAGATGAGCCGTTTTATTCCAGCTAGTCATACGAACCGGACAAGGTTTAAATATCTATATATCATATCGATGACGACAAATCTTGTATATTATTTATAGGCGAGAACAAAGTCTGATTCAGAACCTGAAGTGAGTATCAGATGCACTGTCATTGTTGTGTTGTTATTGGTATCATTCCTTTTTGTGCAAGTGTATCAAAATAATTTTCGTTTCGTATGATCTTTTATGTACACATCCACAAACAATCGTTGACATTGGACCAAGTGATTTTTTAATACCCCAACAAGCATTAAAAAGAAACGTCCTTTGGCATGAAACTCAATCTGACGTCACTTGAAGGCCATGCCTTCCCAACGTATTTCTGATAATAACAATACTTATACACAACGAACAATATATCTTAAAAATGAATGTCATTCAACCGAATGTCCACTACTTGCCACATATTTCTGCAAACGCTTCACAAATAATTGCATCACCGGAGTTATTCTCAAACTTTCTTCTTCAATAAATGACTTTAATAATTGATCAATTGTTTGTGGTTTTCTTCTGAGAACTTAATATTTTAAGAAACCCCACAAGAAAAATCAGAAGGCGTGAGCGTGCAGGCCATCGAAACGAGTCATTTTTGCCTGATCCAACGTCCAGGTAAAGCTAAAACAAGATGGCATAAAACAAGATGGCGTCATGAAAATGATGCAGTAATGCAGTAAAACAATTTTTTATTTCTTTTTTAGTGTATAAGTTTTGCTATTATCAGAAATACAGTTGTGGTGTCATTAAAATATTAAAATAGATGATGACTTTTTGAAGACCCTGTATATTTTTACTTGATGAGTCATTTGCAAATTACAGCTCATTAGGTCAATTAAAATGGAAGTTTTATTTCAACCATAACTCAATCCCACAACTAAAGAATATTGTAGCATGTATTTTGTGTGATAAACGTATATAGGCAAAAAAAAGCCTTAGGGAAATAAACGTCTATTAACTCAGCTTTAGTGTCATAATCGATGCTTGCAGGGATAAACACTCGTTTCCGTCACACTCCAGCTATGTGTAAAATATGAGTTTACAGCAAATTGTTTATGCAATATGCATTATTTTTATATTTATCTAGCAGGGCAACCCGGCGTTGCCCTGGGGCATGAATAACAAAATAGAAAAAGTCAGTAAAAAGAGTGTGTAACATCTTTCTTTTAAAATGTCTCCCTCCCTTTTTACCACTCCCTATACCGCCCTCCTCTCCCTTTTTCTCTTTCTCTGGCAACTGGTTCAATATAATCGAAAGAAAGGAAAAGCTCACTGAATGTTTGATCTAGTTTCAATGTTGTTTTTGAAACAACTTCCAGTAAGGATGAAAATAAGTTATTCTTACCCTCCTACCCTCATGCACTGGTGATTCTAAGGAATTTAATATTACAGTATTTTATTTTTCTACAATAATCAATCTGGAGATCACACCGAATTCGTTAATTGAAGGTTTGTTAGTGTATCTTGTGCAGTTTCTGACTTTTAGCCGAGCACACACACACATACACACACAGAATTACGACTTTCTTTCATATAATAGACTAGATCTATTAACCCAACGTTGCCCAGGATGGAGTAAAGTCATTTTAGTTTCTAATTTTGTTTTGTTTGCTCATTTTTAAACTGATACAGAAAAGAATTAAATGTTAGCTGTAAGGTAGACAACTCCTATTATATTCTTCAATTTAAAATATGAGTTATTTCCCTTACATTATCTGAGTTGTGCTTATCATTGAAGACACTGTTTACGATTATTTGAAAATTGTTTCCTATTAAATGTCGTCCAGCCGAACTAAGTAATCTTTTAAATAATTTGTAGAAAAGTATGTTATTATATTGCCAATAACATGGCACAACAATAACAAATAAAAATTTGCTCGTTAGAAGCAAAGTTTGATTTGTCAGCTTAAATGCTATTTAGGTTCAACTTTTAAATCTGATAAGATAACTTTATATGTTAGAAGCTAACTTACATAAATCAACCAGAATACAATATGTAGAATTTTGCATGACATATAAATAAATCACTTAAACAATACTCGTCCTAGGACAGAGAAAAATTAACTCCTAAAACAGAAAAGTTTTACATCACTTTTATGTCTCCTTACAAAGATTAAAATCAATATATAATAATACTAAACCTTGTGCCTAGAATCCTTATTCCAATTTTGATCAAAATACATTTCATGATTTTGATTCTAGAAAATTTATCAAATTTAAGGCTTAAGAAATTTCAATTGAGGGAATCTTGCTTAATTGGTATCTATTTACTATGGATTAAATTCAATGCAAATCTGAAATATTTCAATTTTAACATAGGAAGTGATGTCCGTATTATGCCCCCCCCCCCCCCCCCCCCAAAAAAAAAAAAATAATAAAAAAATCATTCATATTTTGAAGAAACTGAAATTCGGGGAATATTTATTTAGAACTGAATATTTATTTAGAAACTGAAATTTGGGGAATATTTATTTAGAACTGAATATTTATTTAGAAACTGAAATTTGGGGAATATTTATTTAGAACTGAATATTTATTTAGAAACTGAAATTTGGGGAATATTTATTTAGAACTGAATATTTATTTAGAAACTGAAATTTGGGGAATATTTATTTAGAACTGAATATTTATTTAGAAACTGAAATTTGGGGAATATTTATTTAGAACTGAATATTTATTTAGAAACTGAAATTTTGAGGAATATTTATTTAGAACTGAATATTTATTTAGAAACTGAAATTTGGGGAATATTTATTTAGAACTGAATATTTATTTAGAAACTGAAATTTGGGGAATATTTATTTAGAACTGAATATTTATTTAGAAACTGAAATTTGGGGAATATTTATTTAGAACTGAATATTTATTTAGAAACTGAAATTTGGGGAATATTTATTTAGAACTGAATATTTATTTAGAAACTGAAATTTGGGGAATATTTATTTAGAACTGAATATTTATTTAGAAACTGAAAGTTGGGGAATATTTATTAATTGATGTTTAATACCTATTTTTAAAATTTTACAAAAATCGGAAATATCTGAATTTTCAGGAAAGGTTTCCACCCTCTTTTTACACCCTTTGCATAAACCTAAATTAAACTAAATATCACCCACTTTACTCACCCTTACGCATAGTCGAATACATGATGATAGGTTAATCATTTTAGGAGTGAATCCTGTACATACAAATATATAATCATATACACATACATAACTTTATATAAATGGAGATTATAAGCTTCAAAAGTCCAAACAAAATATGTGTCATTCATTTAAAAAAAAGAAGCTAATATAATTTTCATATGTTCTAACAATTGTTTGTGTGTCGTTCTGTACTCCTTTCTGTGCTCCTTTCTGTACTCTTTACTGTACTCCTTTCTGTACTCCTTCCTGGTTCTTTTCTGTACTCTTTACTGTACTCCTTTCTGTACTTCTTTCTGTGCTTTTTTCTGTACTCTTTACTGTGCTCCTTTCTATACTCCTTTCTGTATTCCTTTCTGTACTCCTTTCTGTATTCCTTTCAATACTCCTTTATGTGCTCCTTTCTGTACTCCTTTCTGTATCCCTTTATATGCTCCTTTCTGTACCCCTTTCTGTACTCCTTTCTGTGATCTTTTCTGTACTCCTTTCAATACTCCTTTGTGTGCTTCTTTCTGTACTCTTTTCTATGCTCCTTTCTGTACTCCTTTTGTTTTTATATAATTTTGCTTCTGTTTTTTTTGTGTCACGCCATCAATATTCCTTTTCACAGAGCTACTATTGTTCAGACGCTGTTCATACCAGTCACAGATACGTCCTCAACAATCAGTCCAACAGAGTCTGGGCCATGTTGAAGCTAGGTGGCCTTCTTTCTGTTGGGTTGAGGAATGGTTCGTGCAGCTCTAGGAGGTCCACCATCCCAGGCCTTACATTCGAGCGATTAGTTTATTGCTAATCGCCTGAGGTGACTCTACCGGGGAATGCCAATGGGGCTGCTCTGGCATTTTTAAAGGGCAGAGTGCATTTCCTCTTGTGAGCTGACTTTTTAGTTCTCACCTTCCGACCTTGTGTCACATCTTCTTCTGGTAGGAGGTATGTAAATACTAGCAATGTTTATTTTATTGCTAGATAGCCATCCATACATAACACTTAAGCAGCCACAAAAATCATTAAACACAGTAAAGTTTTTTTATAAAATGAAAATGTCTCTTGGAAATTCCCAAATTGTAGAAGGTTTTCAGCCCCTGAAAGTTACACCCATCTACAATGGTTTACCCATGGCAACTGTTGCTAACATACACGTCATGGGATTAATCTTTCTTTTCTTGTCTCTCTAAAGCAGAAGTCCCCAACATTGCGCCCAGGGCCTCAAGTTGGGGTCATTAAACGATTTTCTTGGCGGTTGCAAAACCATAAAGATAATCATCTAATTATGGTAAGAATGAACACATTACTGCGAGATTGATTCTCTGCAGGCTACAATATAGTCGTCTTCAAATTCAATGTCAGCAAATACTTGCCATAAACCGTCCCATAAGTAATCAAACTTAGTCCATTGCATTGATCAATTTTGGCGGACAATCATTCCATCTCAGTAACCCTTATCCTCAAGTGGTTCTTAGCCTTGATTACTATTGACCTAATAGTAAGAAAAAAGAATCATCGATACTTACCTGAGGAGTTATAAATCTAAAGCAGAAATGGGTAAAGAAATCGTTTAAGATGAAAGTACACAACAGAGTTATTTCCCTTTCTCACTATTGTTCTATTGAACTAAAAATAGAATGGATGGAGAAGACTCTGTGCTTTATTTCCTTCCTTCTCACGGCAGGAAGATGTGGCACACAGCCGGTAGGTGGGAGAGAAAGCCAGCGCCTCAGCGGAAGAGCCAGGCTGGCCTCTAAAAATAACCTGGTTAGCCGTCGGTATTCCTTGGTAGGGGCGCTTCAGGCAATTGGCAATAAACCAACCCCTTCCCAAAGAGGGAAGGCAAGGTCTGGGAGGGTGAACCTTCCAGGGCTACCCAAGACATATACCACATTCCGACAGATAAAGGCCACCGAAATGTCCAGTCTCTGTCAGACTGATTGTCGAGAACGTATTCTGGACTGGTATTAAGGAGGAAGAGTCATTAGACGATTCATTTTCTCCACTCCGAGAAGAGAGAAGCGGAATTCTGTGCTACTGTATCCAGCAGTTTGCTGTTTGTATGTACTTATTAAGACATAAAACCGCCTTCGCTCTGTCTCTCTCACGTTTGGACGATTTTGTTTAGCCGTTTTTTTTTATAAATAATTTATTTATTTATTTTTTTTTGTTACTTATATTATTTTTAAATTCTTTCTTTTAAGTGGTTCAGTTTAAGATTAAGAGCTGGGTCTTGTTATCGAGTGGGGGTCGCGAAAAGTATGGTGAAGTTGAAATAGGGAGGGATTGCCATTGGATAAAGGTTGAGAACCACTACTATAGACAGAAGGAGATCAACACGGCTTATTTGTAACTGTAGCATTACGTGGGAAGGTCTTTGATCCTAACAGGTTTCCGGAATTGTGGCTCGTCGCATACACAGTCTTATTGACACATTGTAAGCAGCAAGCTCAATTAGTTGTAACGTCTCTCTGTAGTAGTGGCAGCGGTGACCGTGGCAGTGTGAAGATTCGATCTGTCTCTCTCTTTCTTTAACTTCTTTTTCGTTATTGTTAACAGCTGTAGTCCCTATTTACTGGCCTCCCTATGAGGCCAGAGTTAGACACAAGTACGGTTCTTAATGCGAGGAAAATGTAGCTCCCCAAAAGAGGACACTTTGGATTGGGACAAAAATTTAAATTGCCTCAGTCTAGAAGGATTTCTCCTTCACTGACCGCGAACAAAAAAGATGAAGTGTAGTATCTGAACAGATACTACATTTTGCTAAAGGCCAAGGAGCTTATTTTTGCTCGGCTGTTTCCATGTCCTTGGTTCATAGTCATTTGCTTGTTACAAATACAATCATATTACATACAGTAAACTACATTAGTATTACATAAGCTTCTCTTCGCCCACTCCTCCCGGGAGAGGTGGGGGAGATAGAGCTCCCAATAATACACCTGAATCCATTCAGACCGCCAACCAAAGAAAATGAATTCCATTCGTTCTCCTGTCACGTCGACTTCCTGTCATGACGTCATTTCCTGACACGTTAGCTCTAATTCTAATCTCAACTTCTAATGGAATTCCTCTTCACTTAATATAGTTATGTGAGGAAAATTCATTTTTGACACACCTATGATTAAGTATTGCTACATAATCCCTTTTTATTGTCTGTTTTCATTTTTAACTTAATTATTTCTTTATCATCTCTTTGTCTCTCTTTCTCTCTCCCCCAGTTTCTCTTTCTCTCTTTCATCTATCGTTCTTTTTATAGGATTCAAATCCCATCTTTTAGTACCAATAAGAAGACACGCCTCCAAAAATACATCTTGATAAATTCACTACCTACAGAAACCATTACATTTTGTTGTAAACAGGGTCCAGAAAAAATAAGATGATTCTAAAAGTGATTGGATGAGCCAGCTCTCGACCTGTCTGTCCAACTGCCAGACTCTCTTCTTCGCCGGGCACCAAAAGTCAATCTGTTTACATCATTTGACATAAGTTTTGTTTTCAAGGTTTGCAACCATGATTTTCCACCATGCTATTTGGACAATACTATTCGCTCATTGATTGTGCTTTCGACCTACTGACATCATGGACAAAGGAATGTTTCTGCTTTGTTATTTCTTTCCAAAATAATTTTTAATTCTTTTGTCGTTTTATTTTAACCTTAAATCACTCTGCCAACGTCTGGGTTTCTAATCTTCGCCTCATACAATAATGTTACACAAGGTCAGGTAAAAGCTCTATCCTATGTTGACATACAGATAAATGACCTTGCAATTGGTTCGGATTTGGGATTACTAAGCCATTCCCGCTCAAACTCAGATGGATCAACCAGAAGCCAATCATTTGTAAAATAAGCAAAGTTTGTTGTCAATTCACATGAAGAGAGAGCCTCGGCAGACAGTCAGTTTGAAATTATCTCTGTCAAGAGACAGTCATCAAACAATTATTATGCTCTCAATAATCCGCCTTAAACGCCGCGCACATTTGAAGTAACAGTAACAATAACAAAAACGATAAAACGTTAATGAACGTAAAGGTGAACAGCCGCACAAAAGAACGCGCCTGTTTTGCACAACCATCGTGCAAAATGGGTGGAAATACTTTCCCCGGGGCTGGTGTGAACCCAGGAACATCTGGCAGCAAATATATAAATATATTTGTCATGACGATAAATTAAGCAGTTTTGGCTATGCAAATGATTCGTTTCATTAGCCAACCGCCGACGTTTCAAGCTAAATAAAAACTGGTGTATTTTGTCATTAGGAGGCGGCTGTTGGCATTACAGCAACGTTGTGAAGCCGTGTGTGCTTTCGGCGTCTCAGTTGCGCTTGTTCTTTCGGTACAATTTATTGATGTTTGACGTGTTAATACGACCAAATTCTTATTAGATGTTATCTACAGGACTTATTTATTTCAAGTTCATAAGAGTGTTTTATTATTGTGTTTTATTACAATTTCCTTCCGGTGTTTTTCTGTAAAAAAAAGAGTTCCTTGTGTGTTTAAGACAGTCATTTACAGTTTGCTGCGTCATGGAAAAGGCCTTTCGGTCTTTGTTACAGAATTGAAATAACAGTATCATTTAACATAGGATGGAACAAATATGTTGCTTGATTCGCTCACTTAATCTCTGAGATGTGCATCCTATATAGCCAGACTCATATTGGCACATAAAACAAATTAATTAACCTTTTTCTCAAGACTAGGAATGATATTTTTACAAAAAGATGGTAGAGTCTTTTTACTGTTGATCACTAAACGTAAATTCACAGAAGGAAATTGTTGTTGTTGAGAATTTTCTTTATTATGAACTATGAGTGTTATAATCAGAAAAAGATTAGGGATAACTGATGTAGTGCTATGATCATAAAAAGATTAGAGACGACTGGTGTAGGGAATGAAATGTCAGTAAATATATAAATAGATTTGTCAGGAGGATAAATTAAGCAATGTTGGGTATGCAAATGATTCTATTTCGTTAGCCAACCACTGATGTTTCAAGCTAAATAAAACTGGTGTATCTTGTCATTCAGGAACCAGCTGTTTGCATTATGGCAACGTTATGTTAAGTAGCGGTTTGTGTAGTCGTGCTCGTCCTTTTGGTGTCCTGGTTGCGTTCGTTAATGTGTTAATACGACCAGATTCTTGTTAGATGTCAGGATTCATTTATTTCAAGTTCACAAGAGTGTTTTATTACTGTGTTTGATTACAATGTTGTCCGGTGTTTTCTTAAAAAAAAGAGTTCCCGTGGGTTTTAGACCGTCATTTACAGTTTGCTATGGAAAATAATGTTTTGTTATATTTATCATTTTCGCACTCAGAAAAATATGCTTTAGCGTCTCACTTAAAATAATACAGGATGACCTAAAAAATGCAACCCATGGAACCACTAATAAAATTCATAATCCTTTCTGCAATCCAACCATATTTGGTACAAATAGACTTCAGTCTATGCCTGACTTGTCCACCAAGTTTCAGTCATGAATGCTTTTTTGTTTTATCGCCATTTAATGATAAGCACATCTGGATACGATGTGCAAAATTCTCACATCACTTGACACTACACAGATTTTGGCTGATTCAGTTCAGGAATAATCTGAGGATTGTTTTGATAGGCATTATCTTTGAGATAACCCAACAATAAAATTTTGGAGGGTTATAGTCCAGTGAGTGTGAAGCCCATTCAAGATCACACCTGCTATTGATGAGATGATTACCAAAGTGTCCCCTCATACCAATGAACAACAGTAAAACAGTAATAAGACTGTTAGATATTTATAATTGAAACTTGGTAGACAAGTGAGGAATAGACTGAAATTTATTTATTCCAAACTAGAAAATTACCCGTCCCAGGACGGGTAAAAGTAATTACCCCAAACAGAACAGTTTGCACCATTTTTATGTCTACTAAAATGAAGATATAATTATACTAAATCTTACGTCTAGAATCCTTATACCAATTTTGATCAAAATCCATTATATGATTGTTATTCTAGAAAATGTATGAAAGGCTTAAGCTTAAGGGGATTTAAGAAGAAATTGAAATTCAGGAAATCTTTCTTAATTATGAATCAAATTTAATGCAAATCTGAAATATTTTAAATTTCAAATGGGAGATTATGCCCATATTATGCTCCTTAAAAACCCATTAAAATACTCCAAAGAAAGTGAAATTTAAGGAATATCTATTAATTTATGTCAAATACATGTAGTTAAAATTTCACACAAATCAGAGGTATCTGAATTTTAACGAAGGAATTCCACCCCCTCTTTGTCCCTTTGCATAAAAGTAAATTAAACTAAATATACTCCACATTGCTCACCCTTACGTCTAGTAGCTGCGTTCCGAAATTTATAATGATCGGTTGATTAGTTTAGGAGTGAATCTTATACATGGAAATATATAAACATATCCAAACATATCCACATACGTAACTTTATATGAATAGAGATATGGTTGGATTTCCGAAGGATTGTGAATGTTATTAACGATTCCATGGCTGTCATTTTTATATATCCATAATATATGATTATAAAAGTCACACACGAGTTTACTGTTATTGTTGTGTACACTTTTATATGTGCATATAATCTTTATTGTCGTCTCTTTCTTTTTCTTCAAAGAAACATTCTTGCCATTATATAATATTATTTGTGGGGCTCGACACATGGATTTTACTTTTCAGCCTTAAAACGCTCCTTTTCTTCCCCCTTCTCTTTCTTTTTCTTTTGTTCCTTTCTCTTTCTTTTTCTTTTTCTCCTCGCATTCTACATGCCATTTTACCTTATAGGAAAGTACAAAGTCTGAGACAGAACCGGAAGTGAGTATTCACTCGTTGTGGTTGTAGTGTTAACAAGCAGTTGCTGTTGCAATGGTATCTTTCTGCATTTGTCTGCTCATCAGTTGCTTTTATTATTTAATTCGACCAGAAGCAGCAAAGTCTATTTTATCCACCAAATATTAATTTAGTCAGATTCTTTCACCAAATAAATATGATGAACTTCTTTTTTTTAACTTCAAGTTACTTTTAACTTTTTCCACTCCAAAGTTTTTATGTTTGCTTTTTTGCAAGCCCAAGTTGGGTTGTTTTTTGCAGTCGTTTTTAAGTTGTTGTTTTTTTTTGTTTTTTGTTGTTTGCAAACTCAAGTTTAATTTTTTTTTTTTTTTTTGCAATCCCAAACATTTAAAATTTTACAATTCCAATGTTTTTTTTTGTTGTTTTTTTTTTTTTTTTTTTTTCTTTTAGTTTGTTTGTTTGTTTCTTTTTTTGGGGGGGGGGGGGCCAGTTTTCTTTTGCAACCCTAAGTTTTTAAGCTTTTACAACCCCAATCTTTTTTTTCTATTGCAACCCCAAGTTATTTGTTTTTCAACATTAAGTTGTTGTTTTTTTGCAATCTCAAATTTGTTTTTTTGCAAGCCCAAGATTTTATAAGCCCAACATGTTTTGCTTTTCTTTTGCAATCCTAAGTTTTTTTGCAACCCCAAGTTTCTTTTAATGTTGCGTTTATCAAGCCCAAGTAAATTTTTTGCAACCCCAAGTTTTAAAACTTTTGCAACTCCAAGTTTTGAAAGTTTGTTTTTTTTCCACCCCAACTTGAATCTGCTTCCTGCATTGATCTTATCTCTGATATCTTTCATCGATTTCCAACACTTTCGTACTTTCACAACTGTTTATTGTTTCTTTTCAAGTTGTTTTGTCGATTTGTCCATTCAGCTTTCTTTATTTCTGTCTTTATTAGAAACTTGTTGTCCATACCCGGCGCTGCCTGGGAGTCTCTTATCTATCTTTTTTCATTATCATTCAGATTTTGCAAATTAAATTAAAATGCCTCCAAATTCATGTCAACGGTTAAAATTACTGAAGTGTTTAAGAATCAGCCGAAATGCATTCTGATAATGTAAGATATTAAGATAAGAAATTGTTTAATAATGAAAATGAAGTAATGTTCAAGTAACATAAAGACGTGTTAATGTATATTTATTGAAGTGTTGGACGTGTTTCGGAATAAGCTGAAATGTGTATCGGTGTCTTTCGTAATTAAGTAATTGCTGTAAATAGGATGAAGAAGAAAATACATTCTATGCCATTGCATCGTTGAAGTCAATAAATATGCGATTAATCATTAAAAAAATAAGATAGAAACAAATATTGGATGCCCAAACACGGGATAGAACCAGGGACCTTTTGTTCTTCAATCTAATAATTTATCACAGCCGGCAAAAAAAAGAAATGTAGTAAAAAATAAGTTTTATATGCAAATTAGCCAGCGATTGTAGAAGCAGCAGCTGCATTGTGGCTGGTCTAATTTTAGTAGCGGCATTTTTTTGCTATTGTATTAAATTCATGAGAAATAAAACACGCCTGTGCCAACTGTTTACAGAAACGGTTAAAATTACTTAATTAATTAATTAGTTAAGAAAATGTGTGAGCGTTTCAATATGTTGAATTGTTTATAACACAAACGCAATCTTGTTTAATAACGTATTTAAAATGAAAATTAATTCTGCTGTCAATGAACGAAATAATATTATGAATAACATGTAACAAATCCATGAAAAGTAAATATTAGATTTACCATAAGATAAATGAATTATTGACTTCAAAGGCCGCTTATGAAATTAAATTAAAAAAAGAAAACTTTTTCACCTAGTATTAATGTAAAAATAAGGTAAAAAAGAGTTAGTCTAATGTTTATGTTATGCAATTTTAAAAAAAATTCTAAACCAGAATAGTCAGTCATCCCAAAGGAAATAAAAAATCATGCGTGGTATTTAAATAGCGCAGTCGACGACAGACGTAGTTTTGTTAATGGTTTTGTTCATTAGACGTATTCTTATACGTCTAAAAAACAAAACCACTAACAAAGCTACGAACACTTATAATAGCTAAGTCGTAGCCTCACTATAAGTATAAGCACGGTAGATGGTAGTCATACGAGAAAAAACTCAACGCTTCTTTTAACATTAAACAAATCTTTATTGGGTATCCTATACCGTTGGGGTATAGCATAGAAAAAGGTAGGACTGGTGTCTGGTGGAAGGAAACAAAGTTCTTTTACTGCCCGGGGAGCGGTGCTCGGAAATCCAGTGGATGAGGGGGCAGGAGAGAGGTTAAGAAGAGTTCTTTCTAGGTTGACGGCCAGGGTCTCTCTGACGATCCGTTCCACCGTTCAACGGGGGTGCAAATAGTCCGCAAGGGACTAGCTGAAATCAATACCCCCTGTGAGCCGATTGGTTAGTTTAAGACCAACTTGCCCACAGTGGACGCATAAGAAATAGGTCCTATTTCAGACTTCTACACACTCATCAGCGAACGCACATAGCATTAAATGTCGCATGAAACGATCCCCCCCAAGAAAATCAAGTATAATTGTAAGGGAAGCGTTACATGAAAAAATATGATTAGAAATTCAAATTTAAAGAAAATAGATGTTTTCACAGAAAGCAAGAAGGAAAGCCGCCATTACTTTTTGTTTGCACGCACGGAACCGAAGCACCTTGTTTTTTAAAAGCAAATATTCGATTGGCCAAAAAGTTTGTTCGTTTTTTGAATGTCATCTTTCCGGCCTACTAAACATCGTTTTATATTCCTATTCTTCAAATCCTGTATTTGGTGTAGCGAGTATGTTGCCGTCAGTGTGTAACAAGCCTCCGAGCAGAGGAGTTCTTACATTTTTGCTTGTATTATAAGCCTTGAAATGGAAGATCAAACAGAGCACTACCGACATCTGATGCTATTTTACTACAGAAAAGGAAAAAAAGCTACAGAAACCTGCATAAAGATATGCCATGTGTATGGGGAGAATACTTGCTACAGAACGAGTTTGCCAGAAATGGTTTGTTAGATTCCGAAAAGGAATTTTTTCAGTGAGAGATATTCCTTGCTCTAGCCGGCCAAAGATGATCGACAGCGACCAAGTGAAAGCCGTAGTTGAACAAGATCGCAGACATTCTCAAGGTTTCCAAATCGAGCTTGGAAAATGAATTGCATTAACTCGGTTATGTTTCTAAACTTGATGTTTGGGTTCCCCATGAACTGACAGAAGCAAAAAAACGAATGAACTTTTTGGCCAACCGAATACATAAAAAGAGAATGTGACCTATTTACATAGTGCAGTCGAACATTGTTAGTAAATTTCTGTTTCGGAAGTAAAGATATTTGTTTCTTTTTCTTATTAACTAGATGACTTTGCCAGCTCGCTATCGCTTTGCAAAGTTCTCTACTTTAAATACTTGAAATGCAACTTTTAAATAATAAACATTTCATTGTTGTAAGCACGAAACGAATACTTTCGCAGTTATTCATGTAAATAGATAAACATTAGCATTTTGGTAATTTTGATACGAATTTATTTATTTTTTAAATATATCGTAAAGAAAAGAAAAGAAAGAAGAAATAAATAAGTCAGATCCTCTCAAGAATAGGCCGGAAAGGAACACAATAGTGATACATAGACAGCTATCCTGCCATCATAACCAAGGAAGAGAAACCCACCATTATTGGCATTTTTGAATTCTATTGACATGCTAAAAACATTTATCTACGAAATAAAACAATATTCCTTAACAGAACTATTTGTTATATTAAAATCTAAACCATTTTTGAATTAAAAAAACATAAAGTATAGTTAATTAATACAAGATGTCTTTGCACAACAATATGCAAATTAGTTAATTTTACCATACCTTTACCATAGAGCTCGCATATACATAAGCAATATATAAAGTCGATAATGGGCTTGAAGTAAGATGTTTGACCTCACTGTTAGTGTGAGAAATGAGCCCAACTTTCTCATTTATTCATTTAGATAATCGGAACAAGTACTTTTGTTAAAGCTTTCGTTTATTAGCCGGTTACTATCAGATCGGCATAGAAATACATCAGCATTTAGCAAACGCACAGTGTAATATGAAAAGATGACGTTAGTTAGATTTCTTTCGGATTTTATTATGGTGTAATGGGTTGCAGTAAGAGTAGTTATGACCAAGAGAGAATTATCTCCTCCGACTCTCTCTTTGTCATCAGTATTCAAAGCAGAAAACGGACGAGCGGATAAAATATAAAAATCGATAAAATCGAATGAAAATCGAATAATTTTTTTCTGACACGGATCAACTTAGGTCGTAAGTTATTGACAAAACATGAAGCCATTCCGAACAAGCAAATAGAGGAAAGTCTCACTTTACTTTATATATAAGTTGAAAGAATTTGTACATAGAGATTTGTAAATAAAATAGTTTTCTTTTTTAATTCTATAATTGGCTTCATTCATTGAGAAGCCAGAAACTAGCTGTATCCACTTGGTGCTGCTTGGGATACAGCGATGTAATTTTAGTTTTTAATTTTTATTTCTGTGCACATTCTTTAAACTTATACAGAAAAAATTTTGGTTGCAAGGGAAACAATCATATTTTATATTCTTCAATTTAAAATATGAGTTATTCCCTGATTTTGATTTTTTGATCATGATTGAAAAATGTTTAAAATTTACCAGTTGTGCGGGCGGGACTATATAATGTTTTAAATAAACTGTAGCGAAGTACATTATTATATAGCCAATAACCTGGTACAACAATAACAAATGAAAATTGGGTATTCAGAATCAAAGTTTCACATGTCAGTTTAAATGCTATTTAAGTCCAACTTTTAAAATTTCAGAAGTTTGATAAATATATGTTTGATAAAGGCATTTATATAACGAGATTCGATTGCAAAATTTGTATAGATTGGTAAACCTGGATGCATTCTATTGAAGCCTGCATTCAATCTGGGCATTTAACAATAAAAATATTTTTTTTAAACTTAAACATGATAGACCAACGAAAATGCTATTTGAAATATAAGCTTAACAGACAAACAAGAATATTATTTGCAACTTAAGCTTGCCAGACATAAAAAAAATCCTATTTCAAACATAAGCTTGACAGACCGACGAAAATGCTATTTCAAACTTAAGCTTGACAGACCGACGAAAATGCTATTTCAAACTTAAGCTTGAGAGACAGACGAAAATACTATTTCAAACTTAAGCTTCACAAACCAACAAAATGCTATTTTAAAATTAAGCTTGACAGACCAACAAAGATACTATTTTAAAATTAAGCTTAAAAGACAAACGAAACTGCTATTTCAAACTTAAGCTTGACTAACCAACAAAAATGCTATTTTAAAATTAAGCTTGACAGACTGAAAAAAATGCTATTTCAAACTTAGGCTTGACAAACTGACGAAAATGCTATTTCAAACTTAGGCTTGACAGACTGACAAAAATGCAATTTCAAGCTTAACAGACCGAGATAATTACTATTTAAAACTTAATAATTTGCTTTGTAGGTAAGAAATCCAATATCAAAATGCTGATGATGTGCATATCATTTCTTTTCGATAAATTATGATTTAAATTCATTTGAATTATTTGTTTACAGGAAAGTATAGATTCTGATTCGGAACCGGAAGTGAGTATTAAGTGAAATGTTTGCTCAGATTCAAAATTAGTTGTTGTTGTTTTTATCAATGCATTGCAACAAGGCTGTGAGTCAGAATAAACAAATTTGAACTTTGACTCCAACTATGACTCCTGTTCAATTTAAACTGTACCGATCAAGCATGTCCCTTTGCTCCAGTTCAGGTATAGACTGGGGGTTGTTTTGATAGACATCATCTTTGAGATAAACCCAGTGATGAAAATTGCTTCCATATTCCACATCGACATACATCACACCATTCGTACCAACCAAAAGCTTTGATTGGTTGACAGTTTTACGGCATATCAACCCTTTTCAAGTTACTTAATGCCGAATCAAGTCATTTTGGTAAAAGCTTTTATGCATCAGATCCTTCACATATTTATATATGCTGTTAATATATGTTTTATATATGATTAGTTTGTGGATTCATTGGATTTTAGGCAGAGATTTTGTAAGCAAATAGTCTGTATACAGATTCTATTTAACCCATAGATAGGACCTTGACAGATACTACCATTCCACCTGGAAGTACTTAGTAACTGAAGGGTGATTCCACACTCCTTAAAGCGTCCAAAGTGGAGTTTTACGACCGAATGCAGTTGTGTGTCATACCCAAGACGGTTGTTGGTAGAAAGAGCTTGAGCAGTTGATAGGGTTGGGAAATAGGGTCAGCAGAAAAAAAAAACTAAAAAGGGCAGGAAATTATGTTTTTTGGAGGTGGAGAGTGGAAGCGAAAATTTTTCACAAGATTGTCCAAGACATTTTCGTGTCTTATTCCAGACCTATTCTATTTAACTCATAGATGAGACCCTGACAGGTACTACCATTCGGAGTCAGAGTGGACCTGGGAGTAATGGTAACTAACGGGGTGAGTCTACACTTAACAAGGCTCCCAAATTGGGGCCTCATCATCATTGGATGTGATTTAACGTCATACTCATCACCGGATGCACCAAAAGTTTTGGTGGACACATGTTGCTGATAGCCATCGATATACAGGGTCCACCATAAGTAACTATATAATTTCATTTCAACAGAATAAATGTAACATGGAAGAAACATGTTACTGCCATATAGAAACTAACAAAGGGTTCACTTCAGTTTTTTGCAACATAAAACATGCTGTTTATTAAAGCCCCATGTGCTCTCCATGGAGCTCAATGCACTTTGTTAAACTTTCAGAGAATGAGCGGCACATTGATCCACACAGCTCCAATGGCACTTGAGCAATGGCAGCTCGAATTTGTTCCTTAAGTTTAACGATAGTAAGGGGCTTTGCTGGGTAGACTTTGTTTTTGATAACGCCCCCACAGGGGTCAAATCTGTCGAATGTGACGGCCACTCAAGCGGTCCACGACTGCCAATCCATTGGTCAGACAGGTTTTCATCCAGCCAGTCTTGCGTAATCACAGCATAATGGGCTGGTGCTAGAAGTAAAGACCGTCTGGACTATCCTGCTGTTGTAATAATGGCAAAAGCTGCTGTTGTAGCGTAGCCAGATATACACAGAGGCGGAAGAAGTAAATAAACACCCCACAAAAATAATTCACACATGTTTAAAGTTTTTGCTTCCTTCGCTGATGGCCAACACTCGGAGCCATACAAAGCAGCAGTAAAAAGTTTAAAACATCGATAGTTTAAACTAATTATCATTTTTTTATGTTTCAGATATCAATATATCTAGCATATATCACCATTCTCAGAGTTTCAGAGGAGCCATATTATAGATTAATCTGAAGGTGGACTTAATCAACATAAAAGTGGTGCAAACCTCAGAATTCCACTTTCCATGGTTAAGCGAGGGTTTGCTCAATTGATCAGAGAGGGAACATAATCAATATTATCTCGCCTAAGTCCATCAGGATCCTCTGACAGCAGTCTTCATTTTTAATGATAATAAGGGTGTCTATTTACTTCTATCATGTCTGAATATATATATATATATATATATATATATATATATATATATATATATATATATATATATATATAAAATATGAAACTAAAAGTATACTTTTAGTAGATAGAACCTATAGTGAAATGGTTTAAGCTCAATATACAAGATAGAGCAATTATAAAGATAAATGAATGAAGAGGGATACACATGTACGAATGGCAAATCTATTTCAACTTCTATTGTTCAATGCAAGGTGTACTCGGTAAAAGAAATGTTTATTATTCTTTCCTTAAGCCAAGGCTTTCCAAAGATTAAAATCTTATCATCAGAGGAATTACATAGATGGATAAGTTGACAGTAGAAAAGCCAAAATTCAAAATTTGAAAAAATATTAAATAATGGAAATTGAGAGTGTGCATGTAAAAACATATGTGGTCTGTCCAGTTGGTGAATGTCCGTTGATAAGGAGTCCGGTGAAAGGATATTTAAAGATGGAAAAAGGGGTTTCGTGAAGGCAGCGTTGAAAATGTTCAAAAATGAAGTAAATCAAATAGAAAGATGTTTAGTTCAATCGTAGGTGGAACACTTAAGTAAAAAATAATTAACAAGTTTTTTTTTTACCGAGTACACCTTGATTAATCGAAGTTGAAATAGATGTGTCATTCGTAAATGTTTATCCCTCTTCTTTCATTTATCTTTATATATATATATATATATATATATATATATATATATATATATATATATATATATATATATATATATATATATATATATTTGTAAGATAGTGGGAAAAAAATCAGCAGAGTTCTAGATAAATTGAGAGATTCAAAATTCAAAATTAAGAGCGTAGATATTTATTTATCTAATACAGTAAATCAGTACAACATCAGTACCGTCGGTTTCGAGTTTGGAAAGGGTCTAACCTTCCAAACGTTCTATTAGCTTTTGTTGATAATGTTGCAAAAAACAGCATCAACAAAAGCTGATGAAAGTTTGGAAGGTCAGACCCCTTCCAAACTCTAAACTGATGGTACTGATTTGCTGTATTAAATATATATATATATATATATATATATAGAGAGAGAGAGAGAGAGAGAGAGAGAGAGAGAGAGGAGAGAGAGAGAGAGAGAGTGAGAGAGAGAGAATGAGAGAGAGAGAGAATGAGAGAGAGAGAGAGAATGAGAGAGAGAAAGAGAGAGAGAGAAAAAAGAGAGAGTTACTTATGGCGGACCCTGTACATGGAGTTGTAGTCAAACATATCACAAATAAATGAATTGGAGTCGAAGGTTTTATATACTGACTCCACAGCCCTGCAATGCAAACCAGGTTCTTGCATGGCGAATTGTCCATTTGCTTCTTGTCTGCTTCGATTGTGATTCTTGATTTCTAACCTTGACTTAAGAGGCTAAACTAGAGTTTACGTATTTCTGTTCGACTTCCTGTTTTCTGACGTCACTTTCTTTAACACGTTAACTTAATTTCTTAACCTTAATTTTCCTTACTACATAATCCAAAACATCCTGCATACAATCTTGCTAACAGTTGATGGAGTATTAATTAGTATTGATTTTAAACAAGATGAAAACTGTTTTTTCTGTTTATTTTATTTAAAACTAGCTGTACCTACCCAACTTATACAGAAAAAGAAATAAAATTTTAGTTGTAGGATACACAACTTCTATTATGTTTCAGAATTTTTTAGATGAAGATTGATAATTTTAATTATTTGGATTTTTCGAACTACTGTTTTCATCTTGGATGTTGTTCACACAATGTGTAAGGATGATGTAACTTCTGACCTTCTTCAGGTGTGTCTTGTCGAACACGGTAATCTTTATATCAAACTCAGGAATCTGTATGGAATTTTAAATTGAACCCTTTTTTAATCCATGGAGTTAGCTACAATTATAAATTACTTAAGACTTCTACCGGGGCATGACTGATGGAACGAGAACAAGCTACCCCCATGGATTAAATAAAGGGTTTTGTTCGAAATTCTGTACAGATTCCCAAGTTCGACGATGTATCTGAAGAAGGTTGGAGGTTATATCGACCGACATAATGTGCTAAGATCCAAGACGAGAATAGTAGTTTGAATAATCCAAATAATACAACTCCTATTATATTCTTCAATATAAAGTTTGAGTTTTTCACCTTGTTGATTTTTATTTTTAGGTTATTATTTAAAAAATGTGTTATATTACCAGTCATCTGGTATGGACTAAGTAAATTTTAAGATACTTTGTAGTGAAGTACGTTATCATATTGCCAATAACATGGTACATCAATTACAAATGAAAATTGGCTAGTCAGAAACAAAGTTTGATTTGTTAGCTTAAATGCTAATAAGTAATATAATTTATTTTTTCATGACCATTTATTTTACTTTTTATTTTCCACTTAGTTATTTTTATTTACTTTTAAAAAATTTCTTTGTGCTCTTTTCATTCTTCCAGTGTTGTTATTTTTCTTTTTCATTTTGATTCTCCTTTTTCTTTTTCTTTTTTCTTTGCCGGGTTTTATTTTTACCATTTTTCTTCTTTAAAAAAAAAATGATATAAGTGTTTCTGCTTCCAGAAAAAAAAATGCGTTCATCTAATCTGTTCAACTCACAATCAACCATTTTTTCAAAGTTATATCTATTTAAAAAAAAAATTCTTTTGGTCTATTTGTATTTTTTCTCAGGAAATTTCCCCACCTGACACAGAATCGGAAGTGAGTATCTATTGGCTAAAAAAGATACCTCTCTGTACCCATGTCTACGATTTTAGAACTGTCTCGACTTATTCCTTTGAATTTCCTCTTTGCTTTTGTCATTATCCCCTATTTATTTTCCTTTATCTCCCCCTTAAATTCAATTTTTGAATCTTTGCAATTTTAAATCAATCGTTTAAGCATAGTTTTCATACAGGGACAAATACAAAGGTAGGACAAAAGATGTATGTAAATCTCTCATAGCGATAATAAGGTCCCAATGATGGTCCAAACTTCAAAAGGAACTCTTGCTCATACAACACCGTAACAACCCTGACAACATTACCAACACCAAAGCTTTCTCTCAGCTGCCAAAATACCGCTTTCTCTGTCTACATTTTATCCGTCATTTTAAAGTCGGTTGGTCTTTACATATGCAAATCAGTTGTCCACGTGTACAAATTAGTTCCAACTCTAAAAATCTACAATTATGAGACAGACTTTTTCTTTAGAAAATAACCGTCTGACATGCAAAACATCTAATACATTTTGAAGATTATAGGTTTACAACAAATAAATTCTTCATAAGACTAAAATTCGGGCCTTTATGGAATGGCAGTGGAAAGGGCGCGTTCCCTTTTGCAGCCCCTTTTTAATCCAGATGGAGTATAATGTTACGTGGGGAATTATTTCAACCCCAGCAGATTGCTGGTCGTCATTTTGTTGACAGAAGTCTTGTAAACAGCCGTGTTGTTAGTTGACACGTTGTAGGTAGGCGTAGTAGTCGTAATAACGACCCAGGCAACGGACGGTCCTCTGCCAGCCCGGCAGGGGGGGGGGCAGGGAGGTGGAGTGCAGTGTAGCCCAAAATGGCCTGACTGATATGCTAAGGGTATCTCTCCCTCCTGTTCATTCTCTCTCTCTCTCTATCTCCCTCTCTCTCTCTCTCTCTCTCTCTCTCTTACACATACAGTTGATTTCTGTCTCTTTGTCATGTTAAATAAAATCTTTAAAACCAACCCGGCGTCCACGAGGTTTTCAATCGATAGCCGAATTCAACAGTGCGAGCATTGACAAGACGTGGGTTACAACCGAAGATGCTCGGGTGTATGATGGTATACACCCGTGGTGGTAAGCAGTACCCAACACTTGATAAGTGGTGATGCATTGGTATAAAAAACAAATGCCGCGAAAACGAAGGCACAACTTTGTTCAACTCCTCACACGTGAAACGCCCATTCTTCTTCGATGCGACATTAAGTTCTTCAAGGCTTCTCGGTTGCTCGTACTGACGTACTCTGACCTTCAACATCTCGTAAAATCGATAGAAATAGAATTCCCATTTGAATAATAGCATCGAATGGGATTAACGTTCATCTTAACACGCTTTGGCGCTTTGAAAAGAAAAGAAAAATTCTAAGATTATGAATGGAGGCACAGCACTGTTAATCAGAGAATTGGGTGAATCGATTAAACCAATCTTTGAATAAAACTTCTTGATTTCAACTTTCTATATTTTTTTGTCTGCCGTGAAAAAAAAATCAATTTATCATTTTTTACGGATTAATAAAAAAAACTTTTCTTTCGTTTTGGGACACGTGTAAATAGATAACAATTCATACCCTCTTCCGTGTGTCATGTCCGTGATTCTGTGTCCGTGACTCTGTTACAGCTTCGGTTTTCCATTGACTTATATTTGATTGTCTCATCGTTTGTTTGTTCATCCACCATCTTTTGATGTTTTATAGCTTCACGCCCTCATCAAACAAGTTGCCTTCACCCAAAATGACTGTCGTTTCCAGTTATTTAATTTTTCTCTTCAATGTTTCATCATTTATTTTTTTTTGTATCCTCCATTTTGAAAAGAATATTCTACTCTTGTTCATTCATATAAACGGTCATAAATTCAAGATAAAATTGTCATTTTGGCTAGGATCAAAGTGTAGTATTTGTTTTTATGTTTTTTTGTTGTTGTCCAACTCCCCACTTTCAATGAATTTGTACAGACATATATATATATATATATATATATATATATATATATATATATATATATATATGATTATTTTTATTTACACAGACATGTACAAAATCTGTCTGTGTAAATAAAATAATCATATATAAAAGCTCTATTTGATATTGAGCACTTTTTATAAGCCCGGTTGAAATTCTTTGGATTACTACCCTGTGGATGTTTACCTTGCCTGGATTATTATTATTATTATTATTATTATTATTATTATTATTATTATTATATATATATATATATATATATATATATATATATATATATATATATATATATATATATATTATAGAAGTCGCTCCAGACAAGATACGAATCCACAGGATGTAAGGAGCTAAAAAAAAAATACTACTTCAAGGTCAAAAATAATAAGTGTTAGATGGATAGATTCCGACCCAGAAAACAGCAATTCTTCCCCCTTTGTCAGAAACATCGCCCATGGAATGTGAGGACTAACAGATAAAATAAGGGAAGCGAGAGTTACGAGGCCCCTGAAAGTAAACCCAAGGTCCATTTTCTACTCTCTTAGTAAATTATTATTTATTTAAGAATAAAATTTAAATTTTCCAACATTCTGGGGATATTTTAAGTAGGATAGCCCATAAAGTAAATGTGGTATTGTGGTGATTGCAATGATTCTAACCAAGAGTAGGATAGACAAATATGTTAGAGTAGACAAAGGATGACCAACGACCCCCATTCCCCACAATTTTGATGGCCTTGTGCCTTATTTGTTTAAAATTTAACTGTTATATTTTTTGAAAATAAATAATTCAAAGTGTAGTATCTGTTCTGTTCTCTATCGGTGAAGAAGAAATCCTTCTAGACGGAGGCAATGTTTATTTTTGTCCCAATCCTGGCCGCCCTTTTTGGGGAAGCTGGATTTATCCACATTAAAAACCGACCTTGTGTCTAACTCTGCCCTCGTAGGGAAGCAAGTAAGCCGGGATTCCATTTATTTTATATTTAAATAATCTGTATCAATCCGGTGTTACCCGGGATGCAGTGAATCCATTGTAATTGTTAATTTTTAGTTTGTTTGCACATCTTTAAACTTATACAGAAAAATGAATAACATTTTAGTTGTAAGGTACACAACTTCTATTATGTTTCGGAATTTTTTAGATGAGGATTGATAATTTGTATTATTTAGATTATTCGAACTACTGTTTTCATCTTGGATGTTATTCCCACAACGTTTAAGGCTCATCTAACCTCCAACCTTCTTTACGTGTGTATTATCGAATGTGGGAATCACGCTTAGACAACTACTTTTATATTATTCGATATAAAATATGAATTATCCCCTATGCTGATGTTTATTTTTAGGTGATTATTTAAAAATATTTCATATTAGTAGCTTTCTGGGTCGGACTAAGTAATTTTTTTTATAAATTGTAACGACGTGCGTTATTATACTGTAATTAATATAGTAAAGTAATAACAAATGAAAATTGGTTAGGCAGAAACAAAGTTTGATTTGTCAGCTTAAATGCTGTTTAGGTCTGACTTTTGAAAATCCTACGAGATAACTTAATACGTTAGAAGATGGATGACTTTAAATATCTGTTAGTAATTAATATTTCATTGGAAAAACATGTTTTATTTTGTTAATATGTTTATTTCCCTCATTATCAAATAATTCAAATTCAGAATTATCTTGTTTTTATTCTTTGCCTCTCTTTGATTTAAAACAATAGCTTTCCTTTTTAACACTTTTTTTCTCAATTTATTTAAACACAATTGTTTTATAGAATTTTTGGCATATTTGACTTTTATTTTTATCATTAATTCTTTTTTTATTTGTACAATTGGTTTTATTTTCATATTTTTATTTTTTTCGTTATTTCTTTGTTTTTGCTCATTTTCGTCTTTTTTCTTTCGGTTTAGTTGTTTCTTTTTGTTTGTATCTGTTTCTTTTTTCCTTCATTTTCATTATTTCTTGGTTCTTTTTGTATCTGTTTTGTTTTTATTTCTTTATAAATGATTTCTTGTTTCCTTTTTTGTTCGTATCTGTTTCGTTTTTCTTTCCTTTAGATTATTTCTTGTTTACTATTAATTTTTTATCTGTTTCGTTTTTCTTTCTTTTAGATTATTTATTGTTGTACTATTAATTTTTTATCTGTTTCGTTTTTCCTACTTTTTTATTACTTCTTGGTTCTTATTTATTTGTATCTTTTTTGTTTTTCCTGCTTTTTTACTATTTCTTGTTTTTTTTGTATCTGTTTCGTTTTCCTTCTTTTTGTTTCCTTTTTTGTTTGCATCTGTTTCGTTTTCCCTTCATTTTTATTATTTATTGGTTCTTTTTCGTTTGTTTCTCTTATACTGATCTTCTTTGCTTCATTTTTTCATTTCTTTCATTTCTCAATCATATCATTTCCCATTTTCCCGCAAAATAGGAAAACATCCCACCAACTACAAAACAAGAAGTAAGTATCAACTGTATTCATATTCATGTCTACCTCTGATCATTGCTCTTTATGTCTTAGGCTTAACAACATTTTCTCTGTTGTATTTGGTTGTCTTCTGTTCTTATTGTTTTGTGTTTTTTGTATTTCATTCATAAAAATTCCCCGAAATTCTTGAATGGAATCAGAATTCAGTCTCAACCCTCAAACACTCAAACACAATTTTAACAATGAATCAAATTTTTGTTCAATTATTTTTAAAGCAAAATTTATTTTTCATTTATTCATTTTTATTTCTTGTCTATCTCATCATTTTTTCATGGTCCGTAATAAAATTACAGGAAAAAGTCACATAAAATGTCTCAATTGCAAATAATGGAAAAAGTCACAGGAAAGAAGTTACAATTAATGTATTGTGGTCTGTAATAAAGTCACAGAAAAAAGTCACGAAAAAGTTTTAAATTTTAAGTAAGGAAAATGGCACAGGAAAAAAGCTACAATTATTCATTGTGTTCGGTAATAAAATTACAGGAAAAAAGTCACAGGAAAAAGTAACAAATTATACTGGTCAGTAATAAAGTCGTTGAAAAATGGTCATAGTTAGGGCTCAGAAAGAACATCAGGTAATCAAACACAAGCATTTAGTGTTAGGGTTAGGGTTCATATCTAATCTTAAACATTAAAAAGTGAAACTCCAATGGTTAACTTTTCTATTAAGGAAAGATGTGGAAACAGTGTAAACATTGTTTTTTTTACGTTTCTTATCTTTTTTAACTTTCCCTCTGGATTTCTGTTTTTAGTTTCTTTATTCACTAATTTCCAGTTTCTCTTTTTTTAAACTTCCTCTCCTTTTTTAATCTTTTTCTTATTTTTTATATTTAAAAAAAATCTTTTTTCTTATTTTTCTTTAATTTTATTCATTCCAGTCTGTGTTATAAAAGATTAAAATGTATTCATGCAGTAACATAGTGAAAGGAAAAAAATTAGGCTTGTCCAAATCAAGTATCGATAGGTGTGGAGGTCATCTAGAGGGACATAACCGTGGAGATGAGTGGGCACCACAAGAGAATCCTTCCAGCAGATAACGATCAGAAAGTGCATTAGAAATCATGTAGTTTGTTCCTTGGAATCGAAGTAAATTATTTACAACACCTGTCCCATTATTTTTCAGACACAATTCGTACATGAACATACACCCACATCCACAGCCATACTACTTGGTATAATATAAGAAAGTACTTATATAAAATCAGAATTGTGAGTGCAAAAAAAAATCATGGAACGTTATGCAGTCGAAAGTGATCTTTAATTTGCTCTAGCATTAACCTCCATTATGTTTCACTTCTTGTAATTTCTTTCTTTATAGGAAATTATAAAACCCGATGTTAAACCTACAGTGAGTATTAACTGTATTGTTTAGTCATGTAGTAGTATTTTCTATGTTCTGTGTTGAGCCTGATGTCCTGAGATGCTAAACCTGACACACACACATACATGCATGTATAATATAAACAATGATGGGAAAATTCTTCTCATGTGTTTCACAAGTATTTGTCAAACTCTATTATGCTAATCACATGAAAGAATCACCAAATCAATGTATCCCTTTTTCCTCTTCTTCCTTTTTCCCTTTTCTCTCACTCCTAGTATTTCCCTTATTCATTTGTAATATAGTCTGTTGTTTGTTGCATTTTTTATCTGTTTAAGATATAAATTATACTGAAACGTTGTATAAACTAAATAATAAAACTATTTAACATAAGATGATTTTCCTATCATCTTATATATTACTAGCTGTATATATCCTGCATTGCTTGGGTGTATAACTGCCTGACTTGCTTACAAAGAAACAGAAATTAATTTTGGTCATTTTTGCAGCAGTCAAGTGAAATAACTCATTACATGATTATTTGTATTTTAGGGCAGTAATTATCTAATTAGTTATTTCCCTTCCCTTGAATGGTTAAGAATATTCAGTGAGTAATGAAAAATGTATCAATTAAAAGTTTTCTTAGCCAGAATAATTATTTTCATAAAAAAGATTGATCCAAAATAGAATATATTCATGTCCAATAACATAGCGGAAATAAAAACGAAAAAATAAGCAAGTCAAAATCAAGTATCAGAGGGTCTGAATCTGAAAATCCGGCAAAATAACTTTATATATTATAAGTAAAGACGAGAACACCCCTTTACCTTTGGCTGAAATAGCTTTAATAATAAAAAGTAGATAAAAATATTTTTCGTCAGTGATTAAGGCCAATTGTTTGTCCGTGTTTTAAAAAAATATATTTTCATTCAAATTCATCGAATTTTATATTTAATCCGATCAACCGTTTTCGTTTTGATTACTAATGTCACAGAGAGAGGAAAGAGGAAGATGTTAACTTTGGCCCTCCTTATATATGAGATTATCAAGAGCATCTAATGTTGCATAATGGAGGAGATCAGCCCTTTCTCCTACCCCCAACTTGTCATGACGCCTACTGCAATCAATTATACTATCAAGAAATAAGGAAGAAATCTAAATAGAGTTCATTTTTCGGATTATACTTAATATTAATCACTACGCCGATTTTCAAATAAACGGCCCAAAACAACATGTATGTCTACTTAATATAAATTAAAAAACAAACATCTGCTTTCCGAAACATAAACTTCCTACAAATGATCACTGTTCTCCTGCATTATTTAAATATGTCACATATTTCGTTATGTATTTAGTTAAGGAATAACGTAGTGCTTCGGTTGTGTGAAGGTATCAGATGATGGCCTCTTTTTCTGTTTAAATTATATAAACAAAATTACGTTCATATAACGTTTCAGTATATCACCAAATAATTTTGTTTTTAATCTGGCTTTCAAAAAACTATTTGTTTTCATGTTACCGTTAAATTCGTTTCCAAGTTAATAAATTTTAAAGATTCGTTTTTGCCGAAAAAATAATACTAATGCCTACACATGGTTATGCTGGTGAATTATTTTGATTATTAAATATTTAGCAGTTATTCATACTTTCTGCACTGTGATTCTGTTAGAAAAAGGTAAATAACAACTAATTTTTTTTTTCAATCGGGGTTTAAAATAGCATTTTTTTCCATGTAAACTTCCAGTAAACCGGCTATTAAGTATAGGTTCATTTCATGATGAATATATAATAGTGGTCGCTTATTTATTTTTTAATTTGATGTTACTCATTTTACTTAACAACATACATATGCATTCCATCTCTCTTTCTCTCTCTCTCTCTCTCTCTCTCTCTCTCTCTCTCTATATATATATATATATATATATATATATATATATATATATATATATATATATATATATATATATGCGTGTGTATATATATGCTCTGTTGTTATATTTATACCGTCGATTTTGAATCCGACAAAAGGGAACAGCATGTAGCCGTCCTTAGTGGACCCTCCTCAGTCTCCGTTTAGGAGGGGCCACAAAGGACGGTCACGTACTGTTCCTCTTTGTCGGATTCGAAACCGACGGTACCAATGTTGTTTTGATTTTCTGTAATACATATATAAATAAATATTACGCTCTTATTTTTTAATTTTTCTTAATAATCAAGCACTCTGCAGGGGGTCTCTCCGACTAATCATACAAAGAAATATATATATATATATATATATATATATATATATATTAATACTTCATGTATCCACATAAAATATTATAAGGAGATATAATTTTTTATGTGTCAGTTTTCAGTATTTACTTCAACAGTGCTCGATTCGTAAGTAGAGCTAGGTAGTAAGCAATGAAAATATATATGGCCATATATATTTTCATTGCTTACTATATATATATATATATATATATATATATATATATATATATCATCATTATCATCAACTGGTTTATTTTTTTGAATCAGGCCACAAATTGTCCAGTCTTGATCTAAGTCTTTCCCTCAATGCTTGTCTTTGGTGAGGCTCGACGGAATCCATACCTAAGGCTCTCTTATCACGTTTGATCACGTCCTCCCAAGACAACTTGGGTCTACCAAAGGTGGTCTTCTCTGCTGGCACGTTCAACTGTCAGGCTGTGCCCCAACCAACACAGTCTGCTCTTCTGCATGACGTTTGCGAGGCTTTCCAAGTTGACCTGTGCGATCAGAAACCCAAAAGACATGCTCTGTTCAGGCCTCACCATACAGATCCATCTGAATATTGCCTTGTCATTACGATGCAGTTTCTTCAGTGTGCCGGCAGAGACAGCCCAGGTTTCAGAGCCATACACCAACACACTTCTGACACATGAGGAGTATATACAACCTCTCGTAGCTGCTGGGAGGTGTCTATTTGTCAGAATTGGTAGCAGCTCTCTAAACTGTCGCCAAGCAGACTTGCAACATGTAGCTGCCGCGAGTTCACAGCCTCCACCCGATGACAGCACGTCTCCAAGGTAACAGAATTCCGTAACTACTTTAGAGACGTGCTGTCATCAGGTGGAGGCTGTGAACTCGCGGCAGCTACACGTTGCAAGTCTGCTTGGAGACAGTTTAGAGAGCTGACAAACAGACACCTGCCAGCAGCTACGAGAGGTCGTATATATATATATATATATATATATATATATATATATATATATATATATATATATATATTTGTTTGTTTGTTTTCTTCCTGGAGACCATATGCTATTATTTACATAATGGAAGAAAACGATAAATTTAACAAAATAATTGCCCAGCTGAAGGGACAAAGTGAGTTGGGTGAAAAAGAGAAACAATTGGATGACCTCCTCAATTTGGTGACAAATGCTGATGTTTCTCTACGACGAGCTTGTTATTTTTTCTTTGATTTTCTGTAAGACGTGTTGCTAAAGGCGCTGATGAAGACGTTTTGGATTAGCTTTATTAATTTAAAAAGTAAAATAAAATAAAGTATTTGTAAAATGTTTTGGAAACGATCGTACGCCATATTAGACTTGATGTTCCAATTCTTGGAACAATTGTAATGTTCTAATTCATTGAATCCTTTTATATATATATATATATATATATATATATATATAAGGAGAATACATATCCCAGAACAGGTATAAGCAATAAATATAGCATTAGTTTTAATATTTTATGGTATTTTCTTTCTTTGGTGGGGTATGGTATGATTTCGGTGACACCTCTTAGATCGTAAAGTTTACAAAATAAATAAATATGTGCCTACGTTACTCATCGTGTTGCCTATAATATATATTCCATAATTACTAATAGTAAGTTCAATAGTTTAGGATTTTACCAAGCACATACATATTATTGACGCCCACTCGTGCTCACTGATCCCTTTTTTAAATATACTACTCAATATAACTCAAAATTTGATGTAGAGCAATTCTTTTTTCTATTAAATTTTATGTAACTAACTTATTTTAAAAGTTTTTTATGGAGATACGTAAATGGTAAAGTTTACAAAAATAACAATGTGCCCATGTTACTCACCCTGTTGCCGAGAATATATATTCTAAAATTCATAATAACTGATTCATTAGTTTAGAAGTTTATCCTGTACAACGAAATATATATATATATATATAAATAAACGTACCTAATTTTATATATATTCATACCGTAAATGTTAAAATTAAAAAAAAAATAATGTAGCCATTTTTCTCACCATGTTGCTAAGATAGATATTCCAAAATCCATAATGATCCATTCATTATATATATATATATATATATATATATATATATATATATATATATATATATATATATATATATATATAATGAAGAAGAATGGAAAGGAATTAGAGAAGCAAAAGCCAAATCATAATTCAATTCAATTGCTCAGAGCAAGGTATATTCCGCAAAAGAGGCAATTTATTCAAGTTAAATTTTCCTTAAGCCATATATATATATATATATATATATATATATATATATATATATATATATATTATCAGAAGATGAAATATGAAAATAAAAAGTTGTATAAATACAATATTTATTAAAACATCCGAAAGGATACATCATTTATCTTTAAATTCATATTCAATGTTTTATATATATATATATATATATATATATATATATATATATATATAGAGAGAGAGAGAGAGAGAGAGAGAGGGAGAGAGAGAGAGAGGGAGAGAGGGAGAGAGTTTATATATACATATAATAAATAGTAATTGTATTGAATTTACACATAAAAAAAAAGAATATCCTTAAGTGAGCGATCTTCAATAATAGAGGGAAAAAAGTGATACTGGCAAAATTAGGTATTAAACCGGAGCTATGTCACTTCAGTTGTGCGTCAACGAACGACTGGCAGACAGTATGTTTATAGTACGCAAACAGAAACACACATGCACAGAAACAAACATGCACAGAAACTCTTACGTACACCAACACATATACAAGCTAATACATTCACACTCGTATATATTCATGCCTACACCCTTTGACTTAACTTGACTCATGTACATAACACAGAGAGCTTCGTCATATGCTTGAGAACAAAATTCCACCACTTATCACGGTCTTTGGCCAATTTTTCAGCTGAACTCTTATCTGGTTGGCCCATCTCTTTGCGTACCAACATACATATTCACACGGCAGCTTACAGGATTTTGACATCCCAGAAAAGATTTTATGTACAAATTATTTAAATTTACTTAATTTCTTTCTTTCTATCTCACATCATGCCGAATTTAGGAGTATGCAGGTTTGAATTAAAGATTGAAATCGAATGAAATAAATGGAATATTTTACGTTTGGCTTGGATAATAACCTGAATCCCCTGATAAAAAAATAAGCAGGCAATTTTCTTTCAAAATCTGAAAATACTTTTCAAAATCTGAAACTTTTATCTGTAAAAATTACTTCAGAAGACATTTCTTAACCCTTAAATGCTTTGTTTTTCATATTGGTTTTTAAAAAGTGAGACACGTTTCATAGAGGTAATATAAAGTAGTATAAATGATTTTTGAAAAAAAAAAAAAATTATTGAACAAAAATAAATGATGTTGCAAATGTGCAACAAATGGCATAAAATTTTACATTACACTACAATATATGCATCTAAATAATCATAATGCACTAGAGAATCATAAAATAATTTTTACTTACAATTATAATGACCAGATTTAAAAGTTTAGGCTCTTTCATTAGGCAGATGACACACCGATGACACTAGCCTGTGACATCGAAGATACTGATTACCTATTTAGCGAGTGTGCTGATGCAACATCATGCTTATACCTTCTCACACTTGCTAACAGACTCGTTGCAGATATGAAACAAGTTGCAGTTTGACGTATTTTCGTTGAATATTATATTAAATAGGCATTTTATTGGAATGTGTCATATTTGAAACAAAAAAGCATTTCACGGTTAACACTACAATAGCAACCCAAACACGGTTCACATGTAGAAATTCACAATGTTCTAGACCTCATGTTTGTAAGCAACAGTGTTTCCAACTCTCCATTATTTAAGGATTAATTAAGTGAGGCCAGATTTTTATAGGACTGATTCTCTTCCTGTTGTCAAGCCAATCAAGTGATGGGGACCAGTATTTTTTATCGAGACATCATCTCTAAAGAGTGCTTCACTTGCCTTTTTAGTTGTTTTTTATTTGTTTTTCCATGAAATAAATAGGAGATGCGTTCAGAGCAGGAGATTTCGTTGGTTTGGTCGCATTAAAAGAATGGATGAGAGTGCTTGGGTTAATATATGTAGACGTAGAACAGTTGAGGTGGCAGGGTCAGTTTGAAGGATCAGTTGGCAGGGAAAAGGCCAAGGAAAACATGGGAGGAAGTGATAAGGATGGATTTGAGAGAAAGAGGGATAAATAAAGACCTGACCAGAGATAGAGTAGTTTGGGAGTCAATTTCTAAAAGCCGTCCAACACATGACAGCATGTAAAGCAGACGTTACATTGATGATGATGATGATGATGATGATGATGATGATGATGATGATGATGATGATGATGATGATGATGATGATCCCTTTTGACATTTGTTTTTCTTTATTTCCATAAATGTATCTTCTAGGAAATTGTTAAATCGGATACAAAACCCGAAGTGAGTACCAAATGTATTTGTTAATGAGTTTTTGCTATGTTGTGGCGTCTTTTACTCATTGTATAGTTCTTGTCTTTGTTCATTGTTTTCTTCTAGAACTATCTTTTCCCATTTCTGAATTCATAACAAAAGTAGAAATAGACACAAAGCGTGCAATACGTGTTGAATACAATTCATCTCGTAGTCCTGGGTTCTTCCAGCAATCTTGAATTAGGACCGCACGCATATTTATCTGGAACAAAAGCTTATTAAAAAGAAAACAACACCTTTTTTACTGTTCACAGATTTATTCATATTTCTGGAAATGAAAGAAGTAAACCGTGGTTGTTAAAGTACTTTCAACTTTCCCCTTGATTAGTCTTGGAAAGGGGCATCTTCTTTTGACAAAATCAAGCAGATAAGAGATAGACCGGGAGAGAGAGAGGGAGTGAAAGCGACTCGTCATCCACACTAGCTGGGAGAAGGATGGACAACTCGCCTTCCCCTCAATTATAATAGGTGTCATGACCAGTTGGGGGGAGGAGAAAGGGCTGACCTCCACCATTATGCAACATTAGATGCTCCTGATAATCTCATATATAAAGAGGTCCAAAGTTAACATCTTTCTCTTTTCTTTGTCTGTGACGAGACTCAAGCCACCATGGTGATCCTTCTTCCCCTACTAATTTTCTCAACCTTCGTATATTGGAGGACTGCTAATATTATTTGATATAGTTTTCCTTATCTTTATTGCTTTTTAGCAAGAACTAGATACCATTACCGATATATTATTCTCCTCTTTACGAACTTGTCAGCATCTTACATATTCCTCTGCTAAAGATAGAGGGGGGTATTATAGGTTATTTAGCTATCCATAGCTATAAGTCTGATTTTCATAAATAAATATATGTAAGGGAATACGCCTATTTAGCATAATGATAAGTGTGTTTGCTTATGGGCTGGAAGACCAGGGTTCAATCCTCGGTTGAGTCATACCAAAGACTTTTTTAAATAGTACTAGATACTCCCCTTGTTAAACACTCAGAGTAGTAGCTAACAAAAAGGGAACCTCAGTTTGTCCTCGACTATGGTCGACCACTTACTTAAAGATATATATCCAATGATATTAATACATAACCGTTATACATAGATCCGATGGTGGTTTGAACCGAATTTTCCAATTCTACAATCTGCGTCTGTAACCATTACACAATTTGTACCCCATATTACGTATGAATATAACAATCTATTATCATACTAAATGTGAGTTAATCAACGTTTGTTTACCTAAGCCTTTTTTTCCTATATACTTTAGTAATATAAAATACATGCTTAAATATACTTTAGTTCTGGGATTGAGTTATGTTTGTAAAAAATTATATTTTAATTGTTCTAATTAGCTATATTCATAATTTAGCTGAACAAGTCACCCATCTCTTAGCTATCTATGTAAGACCAATTGTCCTTACCAGCGAGAAATCAATGGTAAGAGACTGTTGCGATACCGCATCGTTATCGAAAAGAAGTGAAGAACACTGGAAGTCTGGGGAGACTTGTTGTCACTCAGACTTCAGGAAATACCACCACACAAAATATTTGTAGAGGGTCAAAGAGAAAGGACAGGAGGGACAGCACAAACCAGACCTCCACTGGAAGAGTGCGGAGAGTGCTGGGACCTTGGGGAGGCTTATTGCCACCCAAATCCCAGAGAAGACCAATGGTCCTTACCAGCAAGAAATCAATGGTAAACGGCTGTTGCGATACCACAAGGTTATTTGTGGTGGTTATTGAAAAAAAGTGGAGAATACTGGAAATCTGGGGAGGCTTGTTGTCACTCGGACTCCTGGGAACACCACCGGTTGTTGTCGGTGAGCAATCACTGACGATGACCTGTGTGATAACTCCTAGTGAGTACAAATAATAATATGGAAGTGGCAACAGAAATAAAACAAAAACATGGAAGAAATATCACATGAACACGAAGAAACTGAAACTGCAAAAAGTATCATCCACTGCCCCCCCCCCTCCAAACACAATGTGATGACACCAGCATCGGCTGATACCACAAAAAATAGTCATGAAGGGTCAAGAAGGATGGAAAGACAGAAGAGGGAGAACACTAACCAGACCTTCACTGGAAAGGTGCAGAGATTACTGAAGCCCTGGGGAGGCTTATTGCCACCTAAATCCCAGTGTTTGATGCCAGTGAGAAATCAATGATATTCAACTGTTGCGATAATGCAAAATCATTTGCAATGGTTCTTGAAAGAGGTGAAGAATACTGGAAATCTGAGGAGACTTGTCGTCACTCTGACTCCATAGAAAACACCACTGGTTATTGTCAGTGAGCAAACACGGATAATGACCTGTGTGAGAACTCCTAGGGAGTTGATAATAATATAGAAGTGAACAAACTTATTATTTTTACTTATGCAAGAAGAATCTCTTAAAAGATATGTCATAGTTTATGAATGTTTGAATGAAATCAAAGTAGAATAAAAAGCGGTAGGAGTTGTGTAATAGTATTAAATAAAATCATTTTTGCACCACTTTTCTCTTCTTTCCTTCTTCTGCTTGAATATATACTGAATTAGCTCCCTTAGTGTTACATGCAAAGGAATAGCTATTTATACATATAGACATTGAAACAGACACAACATGTATTATTATATTCGAAATTACAATTTCTACAGAAAACAAATTTATTTAAACGTGAAATAATTGTATGAGACTAATTAATCAGTTGGCAAATTTTAATATCAAATTTTGATTAATTAATTTCTAATGAGGGTTGACAACCTGAAAAATAACATAAATTAACAAAATAAATCAGATTGTCTTTTTTCTTAATGTGAAAAGTTTTTTATTTTGTCAGAAAAATGGTGAACATGATACCCACACATTTTTGTTTTATCTTTGTTAAAAGAGTTTTATTGTCTGATCTTTTAGAAAAGAACCCCGCAAAAAAATACTCCTCTAAAAACAGATAAAATGCGGCTTGTAATAACAAAACATTTTATTGCTTACTCAAGAGGATGGAATACATTAATGCCATTGAGTATTTGCAGAAAAAGATCGTTTCTTGCGTTATTTTTGCATCCGCATAAACTTACATAGACAGCTGTCCACCATTCCACGATGCGTTCCACAGTGGTGTTTATTCTGCATTTTGTACACCTTAACTCAAACCCTAACTCTAAGACAACATGGTTACAAAATATGTAGAAGTTCTTTGACTCGTGGTCAACAAATATGTAGAAGTTCTTTGATGTCGGGGTCATCAAATATGTAGAAAACCATAGACGACATGGTCACTAAATATGTAGAAGTTCGTTGACATCGGAGTTACCAAATATATAGAAGACCATATACGATGAAGTCACTAAATACGTACTGGACCACAGACTACATCATCATCATCATCATCATCATCATCATCATCATCATCATCATCGGTCTTTTGATTATCGTGCAAGATTGGGGCAATGTCCACACCAATGGACCCCTTCCAGACAGCTGACTAGCTGCACGCATGGCAGTCCTCACCATAGATCTTCACTTTTTTCGATCTTGAGGGTCAGTGTTTAAGAGCCCCTAATCTCTGCGGTCTCTCTCTGTCAGCTTCCTCCAAGACAACTTTGTCCGGCCAACTCCGCGCCTACCAGAGACTTGTAGGTTTAGTGCATAGTTGATTGCACTGCTGGATCTGCCCATGTGGCCATACCAGCAGAGTCTTCTCTTCCTCAAGATGTGATCGAGGTCTGCAAGACCAAGTTTCCCCAGCAACTCACTTGTCCAGGGCACCAAATATGTAGTGGACCATAGACGACGAGTATTTTGTCTGCATGTGTGTGGACTTGTGTGTGAGTAAGTTCGTGAGACTGTGTGTATAAGCTGTTGTTATGTTTAGTAGTCCATGACTGTGTTGTCTGCCGAGATACCTGTAGCCTAAGTGGATCTTGGGTTTACTTTCGGCAGCCTCATAACTCTTGCTTCCCTTATTTTGTCCTTTAGTCCTCACATTCCATGAGCGATGTTTCTGACAAAGGGGGAAGAATTGCTGTTTTCTGGGTCAGAATCTATCCATCTAACACTTATTGTTGGCTATTTTTCGGGCTTGAAGTAGTACCTGCTTGAAGTACCTGCTTGAAGTAGTTTTTGAGCTTTGAAGTAGTACCCGCTAATATTGACTATATAGCCAATATTAGCAGATACTCGGCTCCCAGAACGAGAGGATTGAAAAAAGTGGGTGGAATAGGCAGAAGATTACTTAAGAGGAATTGATTATTCAAGAGGGCGGCTTAACAATTATTATTTTTTTTATGGAAATCACTCCAGACAAGGCATCAAGCCATTTGATGTAAGGAGTTTTAAAAAATACCACTTAAAGGTTAAAACTAGCGGACGATAAGTGTTATATGGATAGATGCCGACCTAGAAAACAGCGATTCTTCCCCCTTTGTTAGAAACATCGCTCATGGAATGTGAGGACTAAAGGAAAAAATAAGGGAAGCGAAAGTTACGAGACTGCTGAAAGTCCACTTTCTACTCTTTGTTTATGTTAGACTTGAAGACGGCCATGCTGTAGTCAGTTGGAAGCAGTCTTGTGGTATTTTGTTCCACAGATATGATGTTCTAGGAAATAAACTTTGTTTATGAAAGTTCTGTTTGTTTTTTTGCTACAGAGAGAGAATTTTTTTTTTTCCTTGTTGCTGTGCGATCTGGTGTCGCTTGCATGCATTTATATGTGTTTCATCAATTACTTGTAGATGTTTCAGCATGCTTATAGCAAACATTTCTGTGATGTATTTGTATCTGCAAGCTTATGCTGACTCTCATCTGTCCATGTCTGTGATTTTTGTTTCATTCCGGTTTTATTCTATAACATTAATAGATGATTAACTCAAAGAAAAGAATGTATTGAAGACAAAATTGTTAATTATTAAACTTAGTCTTGTTTAAAACAATTAATTAATCATGTGCGTGTAGGGAACATGAGGGGGGCTTACCTACGAAGCGTTCTCGCATGTGTCTGTCCTGTGCGCGGATGAAAGAAGGAAATCCAACATGGCGTCCGTGAGCGTTTGTAGCATGCGGTTCACGCAGAGTCACGCAGAATCTCGCAAAGTCTCGTTGCATTTACATGCAAATTAGGTGTGCCTCGGTATATAAAAGCGGGTCTCGTACCGTCTCATTCGAGTCGGTGCAAAGTAAGTGCACGTAACGAACGATTAGAGCTGCTTTGAAAGTTGGCAGAGTGATTTGCGACCTTCGTCATTACTACAGTGCGAAACTCTTCATAAAAGCCACTCAGCCTCTCTGGTATCACCCATTAAATATGAATTAATGTTACGTGTATTTTTTTTAATGGAATATTTTCGAATTGTCATTATTTTCTATGCAGCAAATCAATAATTTAAAAGACTATTTTGTAATTAGTTTGATTTTGTTATCATTTGGAGCTTAGTTGTCTCTATCTGGTTGCTTCTGTCTGCAATGGAACAGGGGCTGGAGCTTGGTAGACAGTACGGAACCTATTAGGTTAGAGACTTTATAGAGATGAAGACGAAGCTGAATCGCATTGTCATTTTAGATATATCTTCCTGGTGAAGTTATGCCTCTTTCGGTACATTTTCTTTTTTATCCTTTCTTCACTGTAATTGTCTTTTTTCTTTTCACCTCTTTCTGGTTGCCTCTAATACACGTCTCTAACTCGAACTCCTCAGTCTGAATACCCCACCACTGTTGGTAATTTTAAATGCCACTTTCAAAGTATCCTATACCGTCTTCCTAATCGCAATCAGTCTACAACATTATATAAATTCACAGACAGAACAAAAATTTGCATATGCAAGACATTGTCTTCCAAGAATCATCCTAAACCTGAAATCAATTTTTTTTAAATAAATTCTTGTTTTGATGCCAGCCATGTTTTTTCTTTTCGAGAATATTTGCATGCAAGACACATCCACGCTTGTTTTTGGTTCTTCAAGTGTGAAGTTTTGTGGTTTTCTTGTATAAATATTCTTTTAATTTTTAACCTAAATTTTTCAAGAGAATGCCATCAAATTTCATATTGCCCAGGGCCTCACCAGATTAATATCCGGCCCTGGATATTTCACATACGTGCATCATTTTCAATTAAAAAAATGGTGCTATTCTAAAAATCAATTTTGTAACTCTCTTTTTTGTATTATTTTTAACTAGATATACGTACTCAGCGTTGTCCAGGAGTCATTTTTTACTTTTATAGAATAGAAATTATTATATTATTCATTAAAAATAATTAAAAGAATGTATTATTTTTTTATCATTGTATAATTATATTTTTATTTTTTATTTCGTTATTATTATTTGCATTTACTGATGAGAATTAACATAGCGTCAATTTGAAAAAAAAGTTATTAGTGTTTCAGAAGTAGTCGTGAGAGTATTTATATGTAGGAGAATATTAACTCCTACTTCCTATCAGTATCACTAAAAAAATATAATTTCGAACCAGCTAAATTATGTTTTTAATAAAATTGATTTGAAATACATTTTTAAAACAGGGCGTGATATGTGTTAGCTCTTTATGGTTAACCAGAATAGTTAACTGAGGCTATAATACATTCACAGATCCGCAAAAAAGTATGAATTACTTTATATATTAAATAAGAAGCTCCTACAATGTTCTCATCCATTTGCACCAAACATTCAAGAAAATCATGTAAAGCACATTTTATTTAGAGTTTTCCGTCAACATTTTTTACATCGTTTTTTTCTTCCTCAGAGAGAAGCAAGTCCTGATGGGGATTCCCGGTTATTCATTTGGTTTCAAAACGTTGAAAAAAAAAAAAAAAGCATATTTAAAAAGTAGCTGATTTTAATTTTATTTTTTTCTATTCATAGGCTACACCGAAACCGGCTGCAGACGCTGAGGTAAAACATAACTTTAAAATCTTAATACTTATTACATTGTAATAATCGCATTTAAGATGAACATTTACTTCAATTGGATGATTATTTCTTATGATCAATAACCTACATCACATTCTAATGTAAGATAAGGACAAAGCTCAATATATAAATGTCATTTTATATAACACTAAACTCAGTATCATAGTATTTTAGATAAACACAAAGCTCAATAGTATTGCCATTTTATTTTTTTTTATTTTATTAACTTTATTTCACCCCCAAACAAAGCATATCATCACTGAGACATAAAGTGTTACTGTGATTAGGGGCCAGATTTATAGTGGGCATCCTAAATGGGGAGTTATGCAGCAAGATGTTTGTTCATATTACATTTGAAGGGGTGGGATTTTGTTGCTCGTCTGGTTGGTCAGGAGTACTTACGTAAGAGGGGGATACAAGTGCAGTAAGTTCGTCGGAGTGCATTCCATGAAAGTACTTGTGAAAAAAAGCACAGGAATACAACATTTAAATTTCTGCATGTTGATACAGTCGAGGAAATAGGGAGCTAGTGGGGATTCCAAAGGAAAGCGGTCCAAGGAAAGAAGCTATTTGAATAGAAAGTTTTTCGGTATATTGGGACCTCTACAGTGAAGGGGTGGGATTTTATTGCTCGTCTGGTTGGTCAGAAGTACTTACGTTAGAGGGGGATACAAGTTTCATGAAAGTACTTGTGAAACAAGCACAGGAATACAACATTGCGGCGATGTAACAATGTGGGATCTATTAGGTTAGAGACGCCTTTGTGCACCCTGTTTAAGAGCGAGAGACTATTGGTTAGTGCACTAGCCCAGATGTTGCAACAATACTCCATGCATGGGTGAATGGTGGCTTCATAAAGATAAAGACAAAGCTGAATCGCATTGTCATTTTAGATATATCTTCCTGGTGAAGTTATGCCTCTTTCGGTACATTTTCTTTTTTATCCTTTCTTCACTGTAATTGTCTTTTTTTCTTTTCACCTCTTTCTGGTTGCCTCTAATACACGTCTCTCACTCGAACTCCTCAGTCTGAATACCCCACTTTCAAAATATCCTATACCGTCCTCCTAATCGCAATCAGTCTACAGCATTATATAGATTCACAGACAGAACAAAAAAATTGCATACGCAAGACATTGTCTCCCAAGAATCATGCGAAATCCGAAATAATATTTTTACATTCTTATTTCAAAGCCGGCCATGTTTTACTTTCAAGAATATTTGCATGTGAGACACATCCACGCTCGTTTTGGTTCAAGTGCAAAATTTATTTTTGTTTTCTTTTTCATTATATATCTTCCGCACTCACAACTACTACGAAAAATAACTTGTCGAAACTTATCCCGCTTTTATCTTCTCTCTAAGGCTGCTGCTCCTGCTGATGCTGCTCCTGCTGCTACTGAAGATGCAGCAACAGAAGAGGTAGGTAGACATCATCATATACAAAATCGATCATGACCATTGCAAAAGGTATTCTTGTTACATAGCCCGGGGGTCGTCTCCGTGTTGACCCCTATGTAATGATTTAGTTACAAAAATTAATTCAACAAACTAATGCTTCAATCAACTCAAAATCATACCTTCTCTTATTGTCACCGTCGATGTAGTGCATGTTTGTTGCTATCCTCCGAGGACTGAGTTATGTCGTTAGCTGAAACAAAAGCTGCAGCCTACTTGTTAAATTAATTATAATCATTCAATGTAATTATTCAACACGGGATCTTTTAAAAGGTTAATATTTTATTTATATATGTTATGTAAACATGCACGAGGCAGCATATTAAGCGGGTTGCATAGTTGAAATGCATGCAAAAAACGGACTTGCTGTAAGTGAGAGATATTTAGCTAAGAAAAGAAAACTCACCCAAGATATGGGAAATAGTTCTAATTTTGGATTTGACCGCCGAGAATTTGATTACTCTTTGACAACAAGTTAGTGTCTCTTTAAACGATGGTTGATGCAAGGCGCATGAGAAAAATAATGGCCGGATAGATACAGGACCCCCTAGACAGTGATTTTTATATTCATAGATTGTCAGGAGATTACCCTTTTCAAGTCGATGCTGGCTGGCCATTATCTCAAGTGGTTCTTTCTGTTGTGTATCGAGGAATATATATATATTCCAGCAAATAGA
>OY744522.1:113303568-113323568 GCA_963556195.1 Sepiola atlantica
ATAGTACTGTTCAACTTGAAATCTCACTAACCCTTATCCTTCAGTGGCTTTTGGCCTCAGTAAATGGCGAACCATTAGTATGAAATAAAGGAAAAAATACCGCTAGTCTGTAATATAATAATCTATGTCGGGTCTCTGTTTCAATATCTCTGTATATAAATAGCTATCCCTCTGCCTTTAACACTAAGAGAGGTAATTCAGTATACATGAAAGGAAACGCTAACATAAATAAGCAGCAGTTGATTGAAGTATTAGCATTGCTTATAAACACTAAGACAACTAATCTTATGAAATTAAGTTGAAATAATAAATAAATCAATTCTTTTTTCAATGATGTCAAATTTTCAATGACCGCAGATAATACATACCTGTTTGTAAATAATAAAGGGACTATCTGTTAAAATACGAGTATTCACTCTAAAAAGTTTCATATGAAAAAAAAAGAAGAAAAGGAATTAAATTCCTATATACTTTTGACAAGGACGTTTTTCACGTCGAAAGATCTAAAGACTTTAAAATAAGTAATCATTTATTTTAAAAAACAAACAAGTTGTTTTGGCTTTCAAAAATATTCTTTTAAATTGTTATACCATCAACATTTCAAGTGTGAATTTCTTCATTATATATATATATATATATATATATATATATATATATATATAGTAATCTATGAAAATATATTTATGGCAATTAAGCTACACAGAGGCTCCCGCGTTTCATCCCCGGGGGGAATCTTCAGGCTAAGATGCATCTTAGTCTGAAGACTCCCCCCGGGGATGAAATGCAGGAGCTTCTGTGTAGCTTCATTGCCATAAATATATTTTCATAGATTACTACCTAGCTCTATTTACGTATCGAGCACTGTTGAAATAAATACTGAAAATTGATAGAAAAAAATGATATCTCCTTATAAAATTTTATGTGGATACATGAAATAGTAAAATATATATATATATATATATATATATATATATATATATATATCATGTACTATATATATATATATATATATATATATATATATATATGAGATTTAAATTCTACTACAGTTTATAAGCGCCGTTTGGAACGATAACTTTGAAATTTTAGAATTAGTTAACATGAAGCGAGATTTTGTTAAACAAATGAAAATGAAATATTAATCAAATCATTTTTTTTTATATATATCCAAATTTTCGGTTTTCAAAAACCTTATTCATGACACAGACAATATTTTTTTCATCTTTTTTTCTATTGCCCGTGGAGATGTTTTGCTATCGTTGAGAGAGAGAGAGAGATTTACGAATATCGTGGTTAATTCTTAACTAGCTTATTGTCTAATCAGTCTTTTGTTATTTGAGGAGACAGGGGGGAGAAGGACATCTTGTACGTCAGTATTCTTTCTTAGGGAAAAAACATTTCCTGTTCTGACTTGGCTACATTGTAATTCCTTCATCCGACTTCTGCGCCTCCTAAGTCCGAACTAGTTTAAAAACTCCAATTTTCTCACATATCAAAACTGTCGTAATATCACGTTATCACCACACAGGTGCAGGATGACCTTTTGAACTAGGGTCATCCATTGTCTCGTCACTTGTCACGTTTCGATTCCTGGAAACAGCATCGCACTCTATGCACTCGGCGGCACGCACTAATCGCACAAGCCAAACCAACGACCCCACACCCATTCTCCACCACATACGTCCATTATCATATAACATTCTCATAAAGGTTTTTATAATCCCACAAGTTACGTCCATCATTATATAACATACCGATGGGGATGCTCAGGCATTTTTTGTAGGACACAGTGCACTTATCCTAGTGCGTTGGCTTCGTAAAACCATACCTGACATTGTGTCTAACCTTCTGACAAGAAGGTAAATAATATGTAGAAGTGAAAATGGGAGGAGAAGGAGGAGGAGGAGGTGTGGAGGAGAAGGAGGAGAGGAAGAAACGTTGGTCCAATCTAGGAAAACTCAAGCTAATGTTATCAAAAATTAAAAAACAAAAAATATTTCTCTTTATCGAATTTTTTTCCCTTAAAGTAAAACGTCATCACATCAACAATGTTCTTAATTCTATAAAGATTATTTTTTTAATAATTTAACATTGACATTTTATGGAAGAGCATAAAACAATAAAATAAATATGTTTGCTAACTCAGTTATAACGAATGAACAAGTCAACATAAAAAAAATATATCAAAGTATAAATTTCGAAATTACTATAACTTCTGCAAATTCCGGCTATTTCTGTTGTCAAACTGATTCGAATCTTTATTTCTTCTTTTGAATTTTAGTGGTGCATTAAACGTAAGTGTAGCCCTACGAATAAGGATTAGACTGTCATAGCTTGTTGATCTGTTGATGTTGGGCCATAAACTATTTTGTTAACTTTTGGTAGTTCAAAAAAAAAAGGAAAACACGTACAACTTCACATTTAATTGTAAAAACATATATTTTCTTCTTTGTTTATTTTCTATTTTAGAAACAAAAGATAATTTAAGTAGCAGTTGCATGACAGATCCATTTGGTTTATATGTACATGCAATATCTTGCGTTATGTTAAGTTGGGATTAGGCTTTGCACATGCGCAGTAACATCTAGACTTATATATAACTGTGTAAGCATGAGGATACCACTGCACAGACACAACAAATCAATGCGAGTTAAGGAAATTGGCGTAAAAGCCAATTCAGTTCCTAAGTCGATCTCATCACGTTAAGACTTACTATCCTATTCTCACTCCTTGCAAGATGGAACTTAAGGATGTCACATTCTGCTATCGACAAAACCCAGCCTAACAAACATCTCTCTTTACGTTCCAATTGAATAAAGTTGATTCATATTTTAGTGTAGATATTTGTGTTTTCCTTGGAAGATGATAACCTTTCTTATTCAATATTCAATTCCAGTCTGATGCGTCCAGATACGGCCAACTCTACCAAGCGACTTCCTTCATCCTGACGTTCTTCCAGACCAATCATCTCACAACTAAATGCTAAACATATAGCATGGCTCTGACAAAAAAGAAGGGGTAGATTGCTGTAGCTTGTTGATCCATTGTTGTTCATGCTGGGCCATAGTTCCTAGTTAAACACTTTTGTTTGCTGTTGGTAGTTTGTATTGTAAACCCGACATGTTTTGTGAACACTAGTTTCGGCTTCAACAATGACTTTGACACCTCTTTCGATACTTGCACGGTTGACACCTGCAGCACCCTTTTATCGAAGCATCATGGTCTCCTCACAGTCCAAATCGTTTGTGAGAGCAGTTTTTGATGGGGTAAAACGTGGTCTCTTTGGGTTTTTCAGTTGTTTTCTCAGGAATCTATACCCTATAGAACAATTTCATTTATATACGGAGGTAAGGGGCCCAATTAATTGAAGAAAGTACTAATTCACCACTGGTACCTATATAAAAATAATCACCCATATGCCTGTTTGTGAACCTGGTTGAGTGCAATAAGAGGTTAAGGGGTATGGATACAAATGTGGGTGAAATAAGGGGTTTAGGTGTAGGGTACCCCTAGATATAGTACAAGGGGTGATTTGGCATCACTTGTAACCCTTTTTATGTGAAAGATTGATCCTGAAAACCTGGGTAAAAATCCAAAATGTATTTATTTACCACAAAAACTGACCTAGTTAGTGCTTCACCCGTAAATGGTAGATGACTTGTAAACCTAAAAAAGTCATCTTCGAAATGTGACACTTTCCCATACTCGGATCTTGTCCAACTTTTAGTATGTTGTAGACTAGACCCAGCCTAACATAAAACCACCAAAAAACAAAATTTGGCAATGTTTTAGGTAGGTGTACTTTGGAAGTATATTGATCCGTCTATATCCTCAATATCTGACTATAGTGTAATTCCTCCATTTTCGCTCTGTCTATCTCGTTTTGCCTCCTTTACCCATTCTATTTTGCTCTTCTTTTTACCTGTCTTTTTAACTATGACGTTCGACGTCACTATTACGTCATATCAAATTTTTTGTTTGAATGGAATTTAATTTCAATTCAAAATTTTTGCGAATATTAATTGTTTTTATTTGACCTGAAAATATAATTCGTTTTCCATTGTCATTAACGAAATCTTAACAATTTACGTTTTAATGATCCTTTTACCCTTTTTGTATTTTCATTGTTTCGGGGTCTTCATCAGTGATTTGTGTTAAGTTATCCATCTACCCATCTCATCTTGTCACAAACGTATTTTAGTTCACTAATTGTAAATACTGTGTAAATTTATGCAGGTCTAACTAGTATTACAATAATATAAAATAAATATATATAAACTAGAGCCGGTTTTCCTTGGTATCTTTTTAATTAATAGGTTGTTGTTTTTTATACAAGGTATATAATTAAATCTGTTTCGTCAGTCATATAATGTAAATATTGGTCTGTGTTCTGAAAAAATAAGTATTATATTTCTGATCCATTTTAATATTTAATCCTGATCGATATTTTGTTTTGGATTAGTTGTAAATAAAGGAACACAGAATAACTTTTACACTCACACTCAGAATCCCTCCCACTGTCACCCATAACACCAGGAATAAGTTTAATAATAGACAATTTTTCGATATTCACCAATAGTATTTTTCAATAATGACCTATTTTAACTATTTACAAAATATCAAGACTGACGAATTGAGATATAGCTAAAGAAAAACATGATTACAATAGTTATAATTGAAAACAATAATATATAAAAACACTAATTTCTGAAGAAACAAATCTAAATCTATCTGTCATCGATGGCTAGCGTTGCGTGCAACCTAACATCTGTTCTAGTTTATGTAGTTAATAGTGTTGTAATTTCTTAATAGTCCCATTGGCTCAATCAGTTAGTGCGACATACTTACAGACAGAGGTTGTGAGTTCGAAACTCACTTTGAGCATAGGTATTTTTACTCTGATTTTGTCAGAAAATTAACTTATATAATTAAAATTACAATATTAAGCATAGTTTTAGTGGGTTTTTTTTTCTGTAATCTAGGCAATTTATAGAAATTAGGACCCCGAATTTCACCAGCTAGCCCTACTAGTTATATATAAAGATATACTCTATCTAAAGAAATATAAGAAATGTAATTTTTAAGGTTATTAATTAGTGTTATTAATACCAAACCACTCGCCCAGGATAGACTTTAATTTTTCTTTGAGATTATAAAACACAAGATGTACAGATTGAACAGATAAAATTGAAATAAAAAAGACCAATGTTTATAATATATTGGGACAAGAATTAAGCGAATGCACATGATGTTTACTTCAAGCTTTTATTGGTTGTATTTTTATACATCTGAACTGAAGTCTCATTTCTATTTCTAGAGTGACACTAGTAAAGAGTTCTAATAAAGGAAGGTAACTTATAACTAACTTTCTGTTTTGTTTTTCTAGGTTTGGAACTTGAAACCATTACCTGACAAGAATTTTCATCTCCAAGTCAAAGCAAATCAACGGACAAGCCTCTCTCCAGCTTCTCAAGCACCTTTCAATTGCCGCCACTGCTATTACAAAGATTGTTACCAAAATCACAGACTTCATAACTCCTTCCTCCTTCCTATATACCTTTTCGTTACAGTCTATCTATAATTTGAAACCAGTTCAGGATAAAAAATGCTACAGTTGTCTCCCTTGATTTTGTTTTTAGTTTCTGTTTTGTAACCCACAGCCCATTAAAAAGAAAAACTCTCTCTCTCTCTCTCTCTCTCTCTCTCTCTCTCTCTCTCTCTCTCTCTCTCTCTCTCTCTCTCTCTCTCTCTCTCTCTCTCTCATTAGTGTGTGCTACTTAAATATTGTTTTGTCTTTCACTGTATTGTAAGGTTTAGTGCTTCTTCACTTAATAACCCGAGTTAAGATCTGCAAAAAACTGTAAATACTATTCTACTTTTATGTCGTACGGACTTGTTATTGTGTAGAAAAGTAATAAGTTTTAGTGAAAACATATACAGAAACTGTCAAGGGCGATAATTCCATCAAGTGTTTTAGTCGAATCGAGTTATTGTCCTTAGTAGTTTCTGTGTAATTATAAGAAACAATGACGCTAGTAGAAATTCTATTTCACAGTGTTAAAAAAAAAAAAATGAATAAAAAATTGAATAAAAAAAAATGAATAAAAAACAAACTGCTTGTTTGTTTGCGCAAAAAGTGTAAATATTTATTTTCTACAAAATAATAAGCCTAAATAATTAGAATCGTATTTACATGTTTGAGATCTTAAGTTATTAAGGTGTTAAGTCAAGAAGGACCTCAGTTTTTTTTAAAATTTTATTTTCTCATTATAAACGATTTTCTTTTTCGCTTTATCTTTCTTTCTGTATCTCTCCTCTCTCTATCCCACTTTCTGTATCTCTCTCTTTTTATCTCTCATTCTATTTCTCTGTCTCTATCTCCGTCTCTGTCTGTCTATCTGTCTCTCTTTTTATCTCTCCCCCTCTCTCTCTCACATACTTTCTGTACCTCTTTTTATCTCTCTGTCTGTATCTTTCTTTATGCATATCTCTCTCTCTCTCTCTCTCTCTCTCTTTCTATCTCTCTTGTATATCTCTCTCTTTATGTATCCTTCTCTCTCTCTCTTTCTCTCTCTTATCGCTCTTTATATCTCTATTTCTGCATATCTCTCTTTCTCTTTCTCTCTTTCTCTGTCACACACACTCTCTTTAAATCTTTCTTTTCATTTTCTTTTGTCTTTTCTTTTCTCTACTTTACTCTTTTCTTTCCTTTTCTCCTTTTTTTTGTTAACTTTCTTCCTTTCCTGTTCACACCAGACAACGCAACATATCAGAAGAAGAATTTGGAAAAGACGAAAAACATTTTCCTCTCAACATTTTTCCTTTTCTTTAGAAATATTTAGATGATATTATTCCATTGTAATTTGATGATTTGAATAACATAAATGATAAATTTAACACTATTTTTCCGTTGTTAATAAATTAATTAGAATCAATTGGTTGAAAGTTATTTTTAGTATATTTTTACCAAATTGTATTTTTTATAAAAAATAATTAATTTGAATCATTATTTTTCTGTTCGCTTTAATTTCATCTTTCATATCTTTTTCTCTCGTTTCTGTTTTTATATCTTTTTTCATTTGGTTCATTGATAAAATGGCGGTCGAAAAATATTGCTTTTCTTCGGTTTGTGAGCAAAAAAAAGAACCACAATTCTTGACTTTGGTCTAAAAAGTCTGAGTGCAGGATTACAAGTTTTTTTCCCACATCCCCAAGCTGTTCTCAATCATCTGATGGCACGTTTGTTTTGAGCAAGATAATTCTTATGTTTACATTTGAACTCTTGGATGAAGTGGTTCACCATACGATTGTCTCCATATTGACCATTGAAGATGGAATCTTTGAGGTCAAGTCCACCGCTGGTGACTTCCATCTTGATGGCAGAGATTTTGATAATCGTATGATAAACCACTTTATCCAAGAGTTCAGGCATGAACGTAAGAAATATCTTGCTCAAAATAAACTTGCCGTCAGACGATTGAGAACGGGTTGTTGACATGCGAAGAGAATCTTGTCACTCAGGCCGGCATCGAAATTGACTCACTTTACGAAGACATTGACTTCTACACTAACATCACGTCGAGGTCACCATTTATAATGATGGGAGTTGATGAAGTGTCCGTTCTGTAGGCCTTGTTTGGTAAGAAGAAAAAGGGGTTATTGTTAGCTTGGTTATAAGGACAAACTCTTCTATTACATTTTATTCAATTGTATTCACCAACAAACAGTCAGGAACCAGGAAAGAGTTACATAGCCAGAAATACGAAAACATGATGATCTGTACTATTAGTTGAGTCTTGAGTCCATTTGTCTCGCACACGTCAAGTCTTTGTTTGGGGCGAGAAAGGAAGATGCCCATCTCTTTAGGCTGACATCTAAAACTCTGACTAATGAAAAAGTCGGAAAACAGTATACAATATTTCAGCAGAAGTGTTCTGATTGCATAATGTACCAATTACTCCACATGTAAGGACAAACTTGCTCAAAAGAAAATAAATCATAAACATATACATTTAGTGTGTTGCCCCTTGTATCACACATGCAGCAAGCCAGTTGCTGTAATTATTACAAAGACATTAAAGTCCACAAATTGTATTTTTATCTTGGTTACTGCATCTTTTCCTTGTACACCCTTCTTCTTGATCTTTTCCAACCAATAAAACTCTTGATCTTTTCCAACCAATAAAACACCACCAGCCAATAAGTGTTTGATACCTCGAAAAAGCTAACTCAAGACAAGGACTGATGGAAGACAGTGGACATTTATTCAACTTGATCTTTGTTCCAAATCACTGACTAGTAGAAAGAAGCATAGAGAGAGAGCGAAATCACTAATTAATTATATTTGTCAGCCCTATCATTTTACATTCCTCACCTCAGGTCCATCAAGTTGACCTCGGCTGACTTTTCATTTCCTGTTATTCTCAACTAACCAGTTTATATACTAGTGAGTCTACTTGCTTAATGTCTAACAAGTATACTTTAGTTTAGTTCAGTATAATATTAAAAAGTGTATGATTGGTACAATTCACAACAAACCCTAAAAACATTCCCAATTGAAAACAGCCGGAAGATTACCCGTAATTTAAGGTAAATGAAGATAGTTCCAGTTTTAAAAGTTATTTTTTATAATTGCTCCTCATTTGGACCAAAAATACCATTTTTCATTCTTCTCTCGCTTATTTTATTATTTGAAGTGTAACCTAACTGACGAGAATATTAGTACAAGGTGACCCCCCCCACCCCCCCAAAAAAAGAATTCCATCCATGGAATTGATGATAAATTTCACATTTCTTTCTGCAATCCATCTATATTTGGTACAAATAAACTTGACTTGTCCACCAGGTTTTAATCGTGAGTGTCCAACAATCTTTGTTTTATCGCTGTTCAATGATAATCGCACTTACAAACAACGTGTAAAATTGTCAATAACTCTGACACACTCCTCTCTTGGCACTGCCCTGATTTGGGCTGTGACGACCCTTTTCAGTTCACCAATAATCTGGGGATTGTTTTGATAGAGATTATCTTTGAGATAACCTCAATAGATAAAACCCTAATGATACGATCACCAAAGTATCCCCACATATCACTGAATCTCTAGACTATCCCTGAGCTGTAGAGGGTCATTACAGCCAAACAGAAAGGCAGTGCCAAGAGGGCTTTGTGTTAGAGTTAGTGACGATTTCACACAACATATCCAGGTGTGCTTATAAATTCAACTGTACACAATAGACACATATTGTTACATATTGCTTGTATATATGCGATGTCAGTCGCAAATATAACTAACTTGCATATTGGTTTTGAAAAACGACATTTTCTTAATTAACTATTATTTGTTATTGTTTTTTGGATTTTTTAATTCGATGATTGTTTTGATTTTAACATAACAAATAATTCCATTTCGCAATATTTTTTTTTATTTCCTGGACAAATATTTAGCATTTGTGTTCAAATATTCCTTTCTTTAGAAAGGGGCCCGACTTGATTTTCAACAGGTTGCGATCTTTTGCAAAATTGCAAGTTAACGGCCAAATTGATTTCTTCTTTCTTTTCTTTTCTTTAAGGTCACATTTAAAAGATAAATTTGTATCGAAATTATCAAAATGTTAATGTTTATCTATCTATACGAATAAATGAGAAGGGTTTTGTTTCGTGTTTACAACAAAGTCACGAATGAAATGTCTATTATTTACAGATTAATGTTTGAAGTATTTAAAGTAACAAACTTTGCGAAGTGATAGCAAGCCGGCAAATCCAGCTAGTAGTTAATAGAACCTCATTCCAAAACAAAATCGGATGAGACCTATTCAAGACCTAAACCACTGGCAATTTTCCTCGCAGGCAATTTTCCCTACAAGCAATTTTCTATCTAGTAATCTCCCATCTGGCAATTATCTAACTAGGAATTCTCCATGCACAACACTTTAATTCTAGACAGACGTTATTTTTTAACTGGCAGTTTAAAAGTAAAAAATTCACTTTCGAATTTAACACAGCCACAGAGAAATCAATGCAACAGTATTTATTTTTATCTACAACAATGGGGAAAATATGGCTGTAAACGACATTTTAAAGTAATTTTGAAACCTTTAAATTGGCGAATAGAACGTCATTTCTTACTAGAATGAACGGATATAGGCCAAAGTTGACATTATGGTTCATTTTGCATTCCTAAACCGAAGTTCATATATTAGATCCATTGCTCTTTCTGCTTCTTGTAAACTCGGCTCTCTCGATCGCTTCAAACACTTTCTCACACCTGAGGCTATTCTCTATCTCCACAAATTTACAATCAGACCATGTATGGAGTACTGTTGTCATATTTGGGCTGGTGAATCTATATCCCATTTGAGGGTTCTTGATAAGGTGCAGAAACGTATCTGTAATTTGATTGGTCCCACCCTTTCTTCTTTTCTGCACCCTCTCTCTCTCTCTCTCACACAGGCATGATGTTGCTAGTCTCAGTCTTTTCTATAAATACTATTATGGCATGTGTGTTTCAGAATTGGCTGATCTATTTCTTACTTCCTTTGTTTCAGCTCGTTTGACTCGTTGGTCTAGTAGTCTACATCAATTCGCTGTTTTGATACCTCCTTGTAATACAGCTTCCTATTCCAGTAGCTTATTTCCAAGAACTGCAGGCATGTGAAATTTTATTCCTGCTGACTGTTTTCCTCCTACATATAGCCTTGGTCTTACATTAAGTGGCGTCATGCCTTGTTTGGAGCGATTTCCATTAAAAAAAAGAAAAAGAAATTGTTCGATCATGTCACTATTACCTCAATGAACCCCAATTTGAATCTTTCCTTAAATTTCTTTTTTTACACATTCTTCTTCTTCTTTGACCTCTTTCATTATCTGTTGTTTATTTTTCTTTATATCTTTGCCTGTTTTTTTCCTTCTTTTATTCTTCAACACTTACATTCTGGCAGTTTTAAAAAAACAAATGAAAATAAAAAATGTGGGGAAAAAAAGCCATTAAAATTCCCCTTAAAACATTTCCTCCATTTCTTGTTTATAATAAAATATAAGTCATTAAATCCAGCTTAGTTGACATCTAAATGTCAACATTATTATTTCTAATACTATTGTCAAACTTATTATTTCGATACTCTTGTCAACATTATTGTTTCTGATACTATTGTCAAACTTATTATTTCTGACACTCTTGTCAACATTATTGTTTCTGATACTATTGGCAAACTTATTATTTCTGACACTCTTGTCAACATTATTGTTTCTGATACTATTGTCAACATTATTATTTCGATACTCTTGTCAAACTTAGATAAGTGTTAAGATTGACAATTTAAACACTTTCCTCAAAAAGTTGAATAAAATGAGTATATATATATATATATATATATATATATATATATATGTTTTTGAAGATTATGACATTAAGAACATCTTGGAGTTTAAATCAATTTAGTATTATGTAATAATAGGGAAAAAGGCGTTTTAATACTTTTTCGTCTTGAACGATACAAAAAACAACATGGCGATATGAGGTAAATGCACTACTTCCGGTTCCTTTTTGTTAAAATCTTAATTATTCTAGCATATTCACACTTTTCAAACGTGTTTTTCTTCAGATTACATGTGTAATACTAAATAGATTTTAACTCGAAATGGTTCCTTATTAAACAATATTTAAAAAAAAAAACAACATAAAACCATTTTTATCGCCTATACACAATTTTTAATCGCATTCTGTTTAGGCCGTCAATCTTAACGCTTACCCAAACTTATTATTTGTGCAACTTTTTTCAACATGATTATTTGCGATATTATTGTCAATATAACTATTCCTGTCAAGCTTATTTTTTTATACTCTCGTCAACATTGTTATCTCTGTTAGTTTTGTCAACTATATTATTTCCAATACTATTGTCGATTTTATTATTTCTGATGCTTATAAAAATTGGCTGGGGATTTTTCTTTTAATTCTTTGCTATTATTGTTGTTCATTACAATATATATATATTTTTAAGGAACGTTTTTACCTATGAACTCGGAAATTATTATTTCTGACTTTTGTCAACATTATTATTATTATTATTATTATTATTATTTTTATTATTATTATTATTATTATTATTATTATTATTATTATTATTATTATTATTATAAGTCTGCATACATTTTGTAAATTTCTAAAATTAATTTTCGGGTTAAATTTTCCTAATTTTTACACTTCAAGATTGGCATTTTTTATTCTCCTTCATTTCTTGAACGAAATATATTTTCAAAGGGTTTTATATATATAGGTAATATTTTTTTATCGGTAGAAAAAATGAAACAGAGTGCTCAATTGTAAGGCAAGAGTGTTGTATACATTTTATTTATATATTATACAACCATTATTTCATCGAACGGGGACAAAGGTTTCACGAGGTGACCTTCTACAAGGCAGGAAACCAGAAGGAAATTATTCTCGCCTCTTGATTAGTAGATGTAACCTCGCTGTCTTGTATGATGAAATTGTGATCGTTATATATATATATATATATATATATATATATATATATATATATATATATATATATATATAACATGATATAATCCTAGTTTATTAAAAACATTTTATTTAGAAACAATTGTTTCTACCCATTTTGTACATATACCATAAATGTGTATATTTACAAAAAATGGTCAAAAACAATTGTTCGTGAATGAAATGTTTTTGAATGAACTAAGATTACGCCATGTTAAATTGTTACAACTTAAAGAAATTTTTATATATATATATATATATATATATATATATATATATATATATATATATATATTATAATTATAACTCAATTGAATACAAAATTTATGATATAATTAATATTTTGTAATCGAATTTCTCTGAGCATGATAATTAATTATATCAAAAATTTAGTATTCTACTTAGTTATAATATATGAGCTCTGTTGGAGTTCAAGTCTTAACCATTGAGCTAGATTTCACCTGCAGTATTAACTTATATCCCGGAGATTTGTGATATTTCATTATATATATATATATATATATATATATATATATATATATATATATATATATATATATATATATCGGTGCAATTTATCTCCTTGTGATATAACTAAAGTTGTAGCCATTGAACTAGACTTTTCTTTAATATATATATATATATATATATATATATATATATATATATATATATATATATAAATTAATTAAGAAAGTTCAGATATATTGATAAAATGAATTTAAAACCAATATTTCTTCAAAAGTGCTCAATACTAAGTAGAGCTCTATATTGATATATTATATTGATATATTATATTGATATATTATATTGATATATTATATTGATATATTATATAAGCATTTAGAACGGCCTATGCAAATTCAATTACGTTTCAGCAAACTTGTGCTACGTCTGCTACGTCAGAGTCGAAAGATAATCATGAAAATAAAATAGTATTATATTTTTATTATTGTCTTTCGGCCCTGACGAAGTACAAGGGTGCTGAAATGTAATTTCATTTGCGTAGGTCGTTCTAAATGTTTACATTATATATACAGTTATATACATATTCATATATATATATATATATATATATATATATATATATATATATTCATATTTATATATATTTATATATATATATATATATATACATATTCATATATATATATATATATATATATATATATATATATATATATATATATAGTGCAATGTGTATATATGCATATGTGTATGTGTGCATAAATACTTTTGTTGTTTTCTCTTTTTATTCAACAAAAACCTTTATGCAAGAAAACCTTATCCAAGATAATTGTATCGCTTCCAATCTAAATCAGCAGACTATTTTTGCTAATCAATACAAAAACCCATCGATGAATTAAAAGCCAGATTTACAAGAATTACCGATCTTAAAGCAATAGAATTTCCACTAAAGGAATTACAGTCCATGTCCGAGTGCAGACTAAGCCCATTGGATTGACAAAATGTCGTAATTATATTTTCTAATATTTAAATCAAATTTAATGGAAGAACAAAAATGTTTTGCGATGAAAAAATTGCATTAAATAATAAAAATGTTCTTTTACAATTTTAACAACAAATATGAAAGTTGAACTAAAATTTTTTTGTCATAAGCTAATTTGTATGATCCAAACGTATTCACTTATATTGTACCTACCCGGCGCTACCCAGGAATGTTTGTATTTTTGTTTCGCAAAATTTGTTTAAATATTCTGTTTTTAAATTTTAAATTGGACTTAATTGAATTATTATTATTATTATTATTATTATTATTATTATTATTATTATTATTATTATTATTATTATTATTATTATTATTATTATTACTTAATTGAATCAGTAATTGAACTTAATTATTTGATTATTAATTGAATTGATTTATTGAATTGATTAAATTAATTGATTGATTATTAATTGAATTATTATCATTATTATTAATTGAATTATTAATTCTTGTAAAATTATTATTAAATATATTACAATAATGTTGTTTTAATCTTCATTTATAAAAATTATTGGATGTAAATAGCTGCAAAAATTTTTAATCTTTAATACATGCGGATTTTCTAAGAATTTTTAATGCTTTCAAGAGAAGCTACTTTTCGGGAAAAAATCTTTGTTACCTACTTTTCGTTATAATGAACGAAAGAAAAAACGTATCCACTCTAATTTTTTTTCTTACCCGGATTAAGTATTTTTAGAAAGGTCTGAAGCGAAATAAAATATATTCCTGCCAATAACATAGTGGAAGGGAGAAACATAAAAATAAGCAAGTTGGAAGCAAATATCGACATGTCAGACGGATTGCTATTTGGGTCTGACTTTGAAAATTCAACAACATAATTTTATAGATATCAAGAAGATAAAAAAGTAAGATTACCCCAACATCATTTTTTTTATTTTTCATATATTTATTTTAATACCGTACTAAAAAGCAATATTTAAACATGATTTAACAAGAGAAATGTGTTTAAAAAATAAACACTTTAAACTATTTACACACGGCAGACTATTTTTCTATGTTTTTTTTATCAGTTATTTTAGCCTAAATATGGGATACATGCAGTAGTGGAATCCGATTGGCTCACATTGGCTTTTACAAAGTGATAACTAAAATTTAAAAAGTATGTAGAACCAGTTCTTTAATGTAGTGTCTTACAGCATGTGAAAGGTTAAACATGAATAAATAAGGACTCATAACAGTCACAAACGAAAAAGATTTGTTTTATGCACATCTCAAACATAGGTGCAGCACTACGGTCGACCGGTTTTTTGTCTCCTGTAAATTATCTGGAACGGCAGCTTGTCACATACACAGCTGAAGTCTTGTTGTGTTGATGACACGTTGCAGTAGTAGTAATTCGTTGTTGCTGTTGCAGTTATGTTAATTTAATAATATTTACACTTAACTTTAAATGTATGTTACTTAACTATAAAGTAAAAGTATTAATAAATGTTATAGGGTGAACCAATTGTTTGTCTCCATCAAATTATCTGGAACTGCAGTTCGTCATATAAACGGCTGAAGTCTCACTGCGTTGATAACACATATCAGTAGTAGTAATTCGCCATGGTCGTAATAATAACCGTGGCAATGGTAGGCGTCACAGTGATATTGATCTGTTTTATTTGTCTCTTTTTTTTTTGTAGCAGCCGTCTGTACGTCTGTCATGTTGTCTTTTGACAGCAGTCGTCTTCTTTTTAATAGCAGCGATTGTAACAGTTAATAATAATTATAGACAACAATCATTTGAGGTTTAACAATTCTTTTTTTTACCTATTATTTTTTACGGTGTACAGTATACATAATACCGTGTGGGTTTCCTCCATAGGGGGAAGTAGCAGCTGTATCAAACACGTCCGCTCTTTTTTGCGGTTCAGAATCAAAAGAAAGATTTTATCAGCTTATCAGCTTATCAGCTATGTGTCCATGGAGACTTCCTGTCTGTGAAGCAACATTCTGAACACGTCAGCTTACATTCAAACTCTTATATTTCTTGTAGAACTTTCTGATTTTCTGCTTACTCTAACTTTATTTGTAAAATTCTGTTATTAACATTAATTTAACACAGCCACGTTCAGATATTGATGTATTGGCTTCATTTGGAAAGTAACGTTCAGTTTGGGCAAATGATTACGTCACTACACCACAGCTCTCCACTTCTGGATAAAACAAAATAAATTACTTTCTTTGTTCTCCTTTTGTTTATTTTATCTTCATTTGTTTCTTCTTTAGATGAAGGATTACATTTTAATGAAGTGAAGATTCTATTAGTGAGTTTTTTTTTAATTTAACTTGGAATCAAAAACCTCAATATGAAAGTGTATTTTAAATCCATAATGAAAAAGAAAGAAATTGCACATCTATAGGGTGACCTAAATAAAATGCCACCCATAGAATCGTTGATAAAATTCACAATCCTTTCTATAATCCAACAATATTTGCTACAAATAAACTTCAATTTATGCCTGACTGGTCCACCAAGTTTCAGTCATGTCTTTGTTTTATCGCAATTCAATGATGGGCACATCTGGATACAATACCTCTGACGCACTCTTTTTTTTGGCACTGTCCTGATTTGGGTTGTGATTACCCTCATCAGTTCAAGAATCGTCTGGGGATTGTTTTGACAGTCATTATCTTTGAGATAACATGACAGATACAAATCTGGGGGATTAAGGTCCAGTCAGTATGAAGCTCATTCTGGGCCACACCTGTTACTGATGTTAAGATCACCAAAGTGTCTCCCATATATCAAAATTGCATCTGGTCACTGTTGATGGAAATCTAACTAATGCCCTTAACCGTCGTACCATAGGTAAACAATTATAGTAGTAGTAGTAGTAGTAGTAGTAGTAGTAGTAGTAGTAGTAGTAGTGTCGTTGTGATCGTCTCCTTCATCCAGAAATTGCAACCAATTAATTTAAACTCGGCTTTTATTCATCATTTGGGTTTTCTAAAGATTTTGTTATTTTCATTTTTTTCTTTCTGTTTTTAGGCATATTGAAAGAAAAGTTATTTTTCGATTCTCTAAAATTAAATATTTGTTAAAACTGTTTAAGGGATTTTTTAAATGTTAAATTAAAATAAATTTATACTTAAAAAAATGTTAATTTTATAAATGCTGTTAAAAATGTTCTAATGTTTATTTAATGATAGCATCAATTATATTTTTATATAGTATATTTTCCAGCAGAAAAAATTGTTACAAATTAATTTTACCTTTAATCATCATTCTATTTAAAGGTTACCAGTATTTTGTTTTGTTCGTTGTTGTTTAAAATAAAAATGGACTTCATAAAGACTTTGTGCAAGTTTATTTTATATTGAAAGCTATTAAGTGACGCAAATACGTACAAATAAACTTGATGTTTAAAAGGATTTTAATAGGCGGTCTATCTACAAGGGAGATAACTCTTATTCATTTCAAGGGAGAAAACTCTCGATAAAACCGGTTTTCTTTTTTTAGTATTCGAAATATTAAAAAATACACACGAAGATGATCAGTAAATGAATAATGGATATTACACTAGAATTATCAAACAGAATAATCCGGCTTTATTTAATGCTTTTTATTTTTATCTTTTAAATGTATTTTTACTTTATAACAAACTTAATTATAGTAAGAGATGGGATGTTCATAAATACATTGAAAAAGATCAAGTTTGAAGAATTTTAAAAAATCTTTTCGCAAAAACATTTTTTTTCAGTGACGAAATGGAATAGTTACAAGTGGAAGAAAAGCTTATAGAATGGATCTAAAAAGTATAAACATTTATGTAAGTCAAAACAAGTATCTGACAACACTGATTCAGATAATCTACACATTTTCACTGCTGGAGATTACATATTCACTGCTGTACATTAAATATGATATTAATCAAATTTAATGTACACGCACGCACGCACGCACGCACACACACACACACACACACACACACACACACACACATATATATATATATATATATATATATATATATATATATATATATATATAAATTGAAACAATTTCCACCAAATACGCCAAATGAGTTTTAATTTTAAAAATACTGGCCGTTTCTTCATAGATATACAATCAGAGCATTGATAATTACAAAGCCGAATCTTATAGTCATAATGAATCTTCAAGTATGCAATAAAAACGACTTACTACTTGTACATTTTCACCAAAACGTTTGTACCCTTCGTAATATGTCATGAGTAAACCGCCAACATAAGCGATTTATATATATATATATATATATATATATATATATATATATATATATATATATATATATATATATATATATACAGGGTGAGCCAAAAGTAGGTGGACAGTAAAAAAAACATTTATTTAGAGATCACTTATACGTACAATTACATGTAATAAAATAATTATATTAATGAAAATTAAATGTTAAGTGTTCAAACTGTTTTCCTTCTTGATTTACACAGCTTTGAAGTCTGCCTCTTACGCTTCGACAAAAAAATGTTTTTTTACTGTCCATCTACTTTTGGCTCACCCTGTATATATATATATATATATATATATATATATATATATATATATATATATATATATATATATATATATATGAATGTATTAGGTGGTGGGAGGAAAATTGAAAGAGACTAGAAGTGGTGGGAGGAGGGAAGTAGCAGTAATAACAGCAACACAAGAGTAGACGAGTAAAGGGTTTGGTGTAAATAGCTGTGCATACACTGATGTATGATGTACCAAAGTTGATCTATAATTCGTGAGATCTTGGTAATGTCTATTAAATTAAACTTTCTGAATGTACTTTTAAAATATCTATCTATTTACATTAACAATCGGTTAAGTCCACTAAATGTATGCACTATGGTACAATAAGCCATGGGTAATCTTCTAGTGTTCTTTCAAAAGGGGAAAACATCTTTCAGAAATTGGAGTACAGTTACTTTAAATAAGACTATACAGCATTTCAACTCTATATTTATATTAAAAACGAAAACATTTTTAAAACAAAAAGGTCGGTAAAAAACTGTCTACAAAACCGCATGTGTGTGACGGTGGTTAAGTGAATAACACCGTAGACTGATGACCTGGTTACTCCAAGTTTGAATCCAGTCGCTTCCATAACCTCACTTTCACTGGCAACCTTCACCTGGTTCTTCTCAATTCTGACAATAAAATCAACTACCATGCTGATTCATACGAATTTATTTTACTTAACAAAATAGATGTGAAACCAATTGTACTACTTCGTTTCAGGTTATTTATTTGAGATATAGGTTCAAATTATGCTATAAAGATCGTTTAAATATCTCACCTATTTCACTTGGTTTCTACCCAAATTTTGGATGAAAATTGATTTTGGACACGCATTAAATAGATTAACAGTGCAATTCGTACAAATAACGATTATATATATATATATATATATATATATATATATATATATATATATATATATTATTTACCAAACATCAGAAGCTATAGATGATTTAAAGGTTCGTACAGCAATAAACTTGAGTCCAGAATATTTCGGTTGAAATAAACTCAGCAAGTGTCAGTCTTCTGCTGATTGTGTGAGTATAAATATTTTAAGTTGTGTGCATTTTTCTCCCACAAGTTGTTTTAAGTAGTGCATATTTAACGTGAGGAGTGTGTATGTTGTTCAAACTACTAAAAGTAGTCGTGTGTTGCTGTGTTGAATGAATACTTAACTGTGCTTCTTTTTTATATAGTGTGAGAAGCGGCCCCAGTGGCTTGACACCAAATTTTTAATAGATTCTTTTTATGCTTTTAATAGAAATATGTTTAGCTCTTATCATTGGCTAAAAAGTATACATTCTCTTTTATTTTATTTGAGTTGGGAGCCAATTTTTGTACAAAATATGCGACTTTTTTTTTTTACTTTTCTTTCTTAACGCATAGACTTATATTTTCTATGTTTATCTATTAAAGTTTTGAAAATCCAACTTTTATTTCACATTTTAATCGCTTGTGGCCATGTTTGTTG
>OY744522.1:113328568-113381068 GCA_963556195.1 Sepiola atlantica
TTATAAACTTTTCCCTTTAGACTTTCCCCTGCTTAAAAGGAACATCTATAATCAAATTAGTCCAAACTCTTTTGTTTTTTCAGAAAAATATGTGTAAAAAGTAAACAATGTTTTGCTTTTCAGACTTAAGAGGAAACATTTAAAAAATATGGGCAAACTTTAAAAAAAAGAAAATGGATTTTTTTATGTTTCATTATTGGATGTATCAGAACCTCTGTACTAAATTTAGTCAACTTTTGATGAGAAGTGTTAGGGTTAGGGTTAGGGTACTGTTATGGTGCCGTACCTGTACGAAGACCAAATGGACTCGTCCATCCATAATAAAATGCGAGAAGCATTCCAACTCAGAGACTTCTTCCAATCCAGTTCTATACTGGCAGTCCAGAATACCACTTCTTGTATATATATTCTTTTTCTTCAATAATATATCTTTGTTCCTGTAACCCCGTGTTTCTATGTCTTTATTTCGGCCCCTAACAGGGTCACAACAGGTACCAAATTTAGTCAACTTTTGATGAGAAGTGTGTGGTGGTGGTGGTCAAACTTTGGCACCTATTAATAGATCTTTGGTCCAAGACAAGTAATTTGGGGAGGGCAAAGAAAGAAGAAATCTCAATTCAACATTCCTGCCATGTCTCCCAAATTTGAGCATTTGCCACAAACCAAGGTTCTTCAATTATCCTTTGTATGGCCGGCATTCTTTGTATCTACTTCCAGGTCACAACGCCAAGTGTTTCTTCGTCTGTGCCTTGTTTTTCTTGTGGGTTCCAAAAGCTGGCCGATCTTGTATGAGACGGAAGTTCTGTGAAGAGGGTGGTCATAGTCAGCTACAATGCTTTGTAGGATTTCTACCCCTATTGATCACTGTACTGTTCTTTTGCCAGTTCCCTGTTGCTGATGTTAACTGGCCAACAAATTCCGAGGAAATTCCAAAGGCAGGTGTCAATAAACGTCTGTTACATATTGAACAGGTAAATCAGCTAGAGTATATTTTAGTTATGGCTGGAGTAGCAAGTGCGTCGAGAATAACGGGAAGCGTGCTGAACGGGAGGTGAATGTTGACTCAGTATACGAACATGACCCAGTGGATATGACGTCACATCGGGTTTGAGAGAGAGAGAGAGAGAGAGAGAGAGAGAGAGAGAGAGAGAGAGAGAGAGAGAGAGAGAGAGAGAGAAAGAGATTCTTAGTCAGACACGCTAAGAAATGACTGAAGGATCCCTAATAAACAAAGTGCAGGCAAGGCCCCTTAGAATCTGTAGATAAGCATTTTTCTCCCACCTGTTGTTGGCAAAAATCGAGACAACATCACCAGTCAAAAAATGGTCCTTCTACAAGACAAATTCTGTGTCTTTCCTTTGGTTGCTGTGCCGTCTTTCGATTTCAAAGACGATCAAAGATGGAGTGTTCTCAGTCATTGGTGGATCTGCGGGGAGCGTGAAAGTCTGGGCATGAGGAGAACTAAAGGTATGGATTCAGTGAACTGTTTGTGACAAATAGACTGTCTGAATTCCTCTGGAGTGGGAAAGAATGTAAAAATCCTCAAGATGGAGGCAGTTTTCCATATATAATAATATGGTGTGAGATGTATTAGGTTAAGTAGAAGAGGAAATTTCTACTAGAAATTAAGTTAATGTGTTCGAAGGAACTGACATCATGAATGGGAAGTCAACGTGGCAGAATAAGCTAGTCTAATATTTCTCTTGACTTATCTGTCGACAAGGACAGACGTGTTTTTTGGGAGATCCTCTTCCACTCATAGTGAATATACAATATTACTGTATACATGTAAAGATGCTAAGAACATTTGTAAAGAAAAATAAATTTAAAAAAAGAAAAATATTAAAACGCAGATTGCATGCTGTTGTTATTAATATCCATTACAACAGTGGAAGAAGAAGAAGAAGAAATCAAATACTGTGGCAACCACGATGACTGCTGCCACAACATGTCAAGAAGACAATCAGTTGCTGAGACAACGCTAGTATATTTGTTGGGATCTGAAGAATTCCCCATGTGGTAATGCCACACAGCTTCCTCATTGCATTGAAAATACTGACCATGACAAGTCCAATTTTGGTTTGGGAATTTTTTTAGGTAGATTGTTCTCGTTGTGTCAGTCTTGATTGGGTAGAAGTTTTATTAAGTATTTTTTTTTTTTTTAATTTTTAGTATTGCCATTAGTGAGGATTGAATCTTCAACCTCCAGAAATCTATCACTTAGAAATGGGCATGTTGCACAACAGTTAAAGGTGTTAAGCAAATAGCAATTTTACGTGAGTTGAAGGGTCAATCCTAACTACAGGCGATACTAAGAATAACATTTTTTTTAAATACTGGTACTTCTGCAGTTTACAGACCATGCTGAAATAATAGCATTATTTAGAAACCTATTCTTAACATGGGAAGGGGGGTGATCTTTGTTAACTATTCTGTACTTTCACCTAACAATTTAATAAACAAAAGATACCGTAAATATTGGATTTAAGTTGAAAATCTTATCTAAAAAAAATAACCCGGTTCGTAAACTGCAGAAGTACCAAAATACTTAAGAAACAAGAACACTACTCCCATGGATTAAATAAAGGTTCAGTTCTAAATAGGTTCCAGAGTTCGACAAGATGCACCTGAAGAAAGTTTGGAGGTTACATCGGCCGAAACGTTGTGAGAATAACATCCACATATACACTAATGGTTCACTACTTACCAAGGCTAAAACCCACTTGAGGATAAGAAATTTTCAATTGGATGATGGAACAGTACTATGAAAGGATTGAGAACTATGATTAATTCACAGAACAACTCAGATATTTGTTGACATATGACTTGAAAACAACCATGTTGTAGTCTGTAGGGAAGCATTCCTGTGGTAACGTGTTCCACAGGTGGGAAGTTTTGGAAATAAACTCTGAAAGTTCCACTTGATTTTAGGTATACAGAGGAAGAAAAACGAGTTATTTACAGTGTTGGAAATAAGACGAGTTCTTGCTGAGATGGTTTTACAGCGAAGGAAGACCAGAGTTGGAATTTTAGTCGAGCACCTACCATGGAAATACCAACAGAGTGGGGGGGGGGACTAGCAACGTCTGTTCTGTGATAAGCAGCTGCAGGGAAAGAGAAGAGATCATCTCCCACTAGCTTGCAAAGTCGATTTTTGTACTTTCTCAAGGCTGGAACTTTCAATGATTTTTGTTCTGAGAAAAATAACTTTGGCATAAAAAAAAAGAAGAAAAAAGAAAAATGTTCATAACAGAAATCTAACAAAATGAAATGAAAAATTCTTGAATTCAAAAGGGAAAAAAATTCAGTTTATTTTCGATATAAAAATTACATTTTATAAACTGAAAAATGAAGGTATAAAAATGTGTCATAAATGCCTGAATGAAATTATTTACCAGGATTGTCTGTAAACCTGACCATTTGTTTCCTTATTTAATCCAACGATAGTTTGTAGTGTTTAACACAACTTTTGATCAAATAAAATAAAAATTCAAAATACTGAGTTCCAGAGCAAATGGTTTGGTGTGTGCATGTTATATAAAAAGGAATGTTTTTATTTTTGCAAACGTTTAAATATAACAACAACGAAAAACAACAAAAGGTAGTAAAAATAAAAAAAAATTAAAAAATTAAAAAAAAATCATTGTTAGAGATTCGTTTTTTACTCAAGAATGTTAGCTATCCTTCGATTAAACTCGGAAATGCCAAAGTTTGGTAATGCTGATAATTGACCATAATGACTTGTATGCATGAGCGTAATATAACCATAAAAAAAAAACAACATTTAACAGCATCGACATTCATCTCAGTGATTTTCTATGGTTTTTTTTTGTTTGTTAAAAAAAATTTTTTAAGTTTTTTTTCTTCAATTAATTTTTTTTTTTTTTCGAATTTGATTGCAATAAAAAAATGTCAACTTCTTTTTAGTTAGTTAAAAGATAATTATCTTTAAATTAGGGAGCTGTATTAACATCAGTTTTAAAAAAATATTCCTAGGAAATGAACTGATATTTTGGAGATGACTAAAGAATGAGGGGGGGGAGAAATTCCAGTAAAGTAAAATCATTGAAATGAATATCAATTATATCACAGTCTGAATAAGATATTTTCTGATTTAGAAAAGATTTTTTTTTAAATTTAAAAAAAAAAAAAAAAAAGTAGTAATTTTTCGTGAGAACACAAATATCTTGATCTCCATATTTTTAACCTTCATCAATTTCATTTCTTTTTCCTTTATTCGTTATTTTTTTTTTTCTATTCAAATTTTGTTGGTAAAATTTTTTTCTATTCCGAGACTCACCCTTCTTACTCCCATTAAGAATTTAAAAAATTTTAATTGCCTCTTTTTTTTGTGTGTATGGTAATATAAATATGTTAACAATAATAACATACTCGAATGAAAAGCATATGCTTATATCAAACTGATTTGATTATCTACTTTGTAGGAAAAAAAGCTATCAATGACGAAAAAAATTCGAGAAACAGACGGGCTTTACTTTATTATATACATTTTTGTAGACCTTGCGAAGGAAATAGGCATCCTCTGTTAATAATTACGAGTCAAAGTCATTCCAGCAAATGAGTGATGCCATCAAAATAGAGGCCTACGTGTACACATCTTTATTGTTAATGATTTAATAGTCACTAAAATGTTAGCAAAAATCTTGCAGTTTATGTAAGGGGATTCTATTCCAACATTTGAAAGATTTATCATGTTATACCGGATACAAAAAAAAAAGTAAAACATTGTATTTTTGTTTTTTATATTATTATGCAGACTAAATACATTTGTGCTTATAAAAATAAAAACTAATATATTTTGCCAACAGCACATACCACCAAAAATGTGATATAAAATAGAAAAAAAAAAACTCTTAATGTGACAGCTTGCTGCACAGTTAAAAATAAAAACTTTACACAATCCAAATAAATTTCTCATACAACATAATAGATTCTTTAACATTTGATACATTTGTTTGTTATTTTTAATTTGACTTTTTTTTTTTTATTATTTATAAAGAAAAACAATTGCTAGGCTTAAAATTTCAACTAAAAAGTGACCATATTTATTTCAACTTTGGTTAAATAAATGGATATGTTATTCTCCAATAGAGGAATCTATAAGATACTTTATGTGTTTTAACTAAAATACAAACAAACAAAAAAAGATTAGTTTGATTAATTTTTCTCTCTTAAATGCTAAAATGTCCTTTTAAAGCATTTCATTTTTTTTTAAATTAAGCAGAACAAAATGCATCTAAGTTTATTTTAAAATTATAGATTATATAACGCACTAGCATGAAAACACTAATTTAGCACATCAAAACGATGCGTTTTAGCAGAAAAATGTAACATCATTATCTCTCTAAATAAGTTTGCAATGTTTAAATTTTCATCATAATAAAAATTCTATGTATTCAATTTGCCCTTTTTAAATATTTAATATATTTTGAAAAGGAAAAAAAAATTAATGACAAATAATATTTTAGATTATCTCCCTTGCGTTCTACATAAGAATTGCAAGTTTTAAATATAATCGGAAAAGAATTTGGTTTATTCTAAAAAGGGCTTACACAAAAGTGTAAAATTGATTTATTATTTCACGTTTCTTTTTAACTGATTTTTGTGCAGCTAGATATTTTTTTTAGTTTATCAATCGATTGCCCAGAATAATTTATTATGATAATGTTCCACAACTTTGTATCGATTAACATAGATATTATATAGATATAATATGTATGAATGAATGAACACAGGTTTATAGATACAGTAAATATGATTGTAACCAATTTGAATGGATGAACTTCTTTCTGTTGCACAAAATAAGATTACTTAAATATGTTAAATATCCAACATCTTATTCGAGAATAAAGATTTATAAACTTTAAGGTTTTCCTCTAAAAAGATTATGGCAATATAGTTGTACATATGTCACCTTTGAGCTAATTCATCTAACACAGTATTTTAAATTTATAAATGAATAAATTTTACCCTTGCACAATTTATATTCAACCGAAGGATACTATCTTAGTGGTTGGCCGGCAATTATTTAGTGAAATGGTTTTCGATGGAGTTTCATTACTCACAAATAATTTTCTTAAAAAACTAGACACGCGTTTTATTTTCCTTCATTTGATTTAAAGCTCGTATTTCATTTTCTCTTTCCTTAAAAAACATCAAATACAGGTATTTTTTGCAGGTTTAATACTCTGAATGTGAAACGCTGACAAAAAAGACTACTGGGTAAAGAAACATGGCAGATGTATAAATAAATCAAGTGAGATAAAGTTTGAAAATTTTTTTTTGATTAAAAAAAGAAATGAAAAATTTGGAATTATCTCTTTTCTCGATTTATTTATGTATTCGCCATGTTTCGTTTTCTCCGTCATCTTGTTTCCTCTGTATTTCACGGATTTATTAAACTTGCCATTACTTTTTTTTTTAATTGTTCAATTTTTTTTTTTTTTTTTTTTTTTTTTTTACTAAAAAATATTTTTTGTTATATAATATATATATATATATATATAACATGTACGTGCGTTGATATGTGTACATAATGTATGTGTGTGCTGTTTAGAAAAGCAGCAGCAGCAATTATGTGCCAAGTTAATATTTAATGTGTGTGTTTGCATTCGTGTTATGCATAAGCTGTAGTTTACTGCCACAATCAGCAGCAACTACTGACTGATTTCTGTGGGAATTTTTTTCTATTTCAGTTCCAGCAATAAACTAAAACACTAGACACACATTTCATATTTTTCTTTCACTTGCTTTAAAGCTCGTATGTCGTTTTCCCTTAACATTCTACAATGAATATTGGATCAACAGGTTATTCAAACAACCGCAATAATTCAACAGTTTTAAGTAAAAAATAAACTATTCAGAAACAATGAAACTGGCGAATGCCATTTCACTGTAAATAATTTTCAACCAAGCATTAAGATATTACAAACAGGTCATAGAAATACGAAGGGAGGAAAGAAATGAGTGATCAAAACTAAGAGTAACAAAAGTCACGAGTTATTTCCCTTGATCAAGGGAAATAACTCGTGACTTTTATTACTACATCTATTTGCATAATTACACTCATTTCTAGGGTTAACCGGATATTTAGGCCCCGAGAAAAGAATAAATAAAATGAATTAAACTTATCGTTTTTTTTTGTTTGTTTTTCTTAAATATTCTTTACCAAGAATTATTTCTTCGGGTATTTTTTAAAAATTCTATTTCAACATTTTATCTAGAGAAAAAGATAAATGGCATGGGTCTGTGAGCATGTCAAAAAAGAAAGTAAGGGGATGGAATTCATTCTTTAGCTGGAGCTTTTTCAGTATCGAAAGGCTTTGCAACAGGGAGGCTGCCACAATCTTCAATGACAACATTTTTATTAGGTTTGTCTGCAGTTGTTGATAGGGCTTCAATTTTCCTTACAACGTTCATTCCTTTAAGAACTTTCCCAAATACAGTGTGATGTCCATTCAACCAGGGAGTTTCAACACAGGTGATAAAGAACTGAGACCCATTTGTGTCTGGACCTGAAATTAAAAATTAATAAAGTAAATTTAAAAAAAAAAAATAAATAAATGAAAAAAAATGAAACAGAAATAAATTAATAAAAATATATAAATGGACAAAAAAAGAGGAAAAAAAAAAAAAAAAAGTATATATATGCACCATGATTTTTTTTTTTTAGTAATTTTCGACGGAGGGTGTACACTTTTTTTTTTTTTAATATATAATGAAAAAAAAAAAACGAAAAAAAACGTTTGATTAAAGTACTTTTCAAATTTTTTTGTTCATAGAAAGGGTATTGTTACTCTAAGTCAAATTTTGCAATTATTTCCACTTATAACTTTTCTATAATTGTTCAATTAGTGGACAATTTAATTTCATACTTCAACAATGGTCAGCCATCATCATCCATTTTATCACCTACTTGTCTTTAACTCAGATTAGAGAGCTCAATGTAATTACAGAGTCATACTGACAAAACTATATAGAAAAAACTCAAACCATCATGTCAGTTATAGGTAATAATCTATTTCATCCGACTAGTAGAATCTTCAGACACAACTGAACATTTCATTTTACTTCCAAAGAAAGATAAAAATTCATATACAGGGTTTCAAAATATTTTCACCTCAGGAACTTAGTCATTTATTTTTTAAGTTCAGATTTAATAGTTGAAATTTTTGTTCTTGTACTTCTTGATCTTTTCAAAGAGGTGGCGGTCTCTCCTGCTATAGTCTAAGGAATTCACAAGTAGGTGTGAAGTTGATTGTTGTTGTATTTTAAATTATTATTATATAACACGACAACAAAAGTTACAAACAAAGACAAACAAAAAGAATTAAGAAAAAAAAACGATTAAATAAAAGGTGTTCGGTGTGAAATTAATGACTTAAATGATTCAGCAATAAATTTGTTCCGGAAGTGAGAAAGAATAATAAGACAGACGAACTGAATTGTGGTAGTCATTCTGGCAGCCTGTAATATCAGTCTTCAAGTTTGGCAGTCGTGAGAATTGATTCCACCCAAATTCCACTATCTTAAGATCTTTGTTGATAGTTTGCAATTAAGATTTTCTGGCGCTCTTGTATAAGCAGTAACCGATCTGAGGGAAATAACTTTTTCTTAGCCGCTGCTATTCCGAATTTGCTTATACTTTGGCAAGGGAGATAACTTTGTTTATTAATAAAAAACATGTTACGGTTTTGAAATGCGTTAAAAACCCTAACCCTATCGCAGCATGAAAGAAAATAACTTTTATGCCACAAATTTCATAAACTTTATAACAATTAATTAAAAACATGTTACGGGTTTTAAATGCGTTCAAAATAACTTTTAAGCACTTTTATTTACATGCCACAAATTGTATACACTTTATATAAACATAAAAAGAAAAGTTATTTTCTTTCATGCTGCGATAAACAAAGTTATCTCCCTTGCCAAAGTATAAGCAAATTCGGAATAGCGGCGGCTAAGAAAAATAGAGTTATCTCCCTCAGATTGGTTACTGCTTATACAAGAGCGCCGATTTTCTTGGGTCATCCAACTTTGCTCCAGCCTTCCATCTTAAGAGTTTTTATTTATCTCCCTCCCACATTGGGAAGATTAGACATAAGGTCAGGAAAGTGGGATTTTAAATTGCCTGGGCAGCTCCATCAACATTCCTTGGTAGGGGGACCTCAGGCGATCAGCAATAAACTAACCTCTTCTCAAAGGGCGAGAAGCTAAAGCCTAGGAAAGTGGACCTCCTAGAACTGCACAGGACCATACCTCAGACCGACAGAGAATAAGCCATCCTCAAAAATGGTTTAGACTCTGCCGGTCTGATTTTGGTATGAAATAACCCCGGAAGAGTTACTCCTCTCAACGTGACCAAAGCAACATAGGCGACTGATTGTCAGGGGTTCATCAAGCTTTGGTATATTCAGCTTCGCCAACGCGGTATCACAGCTGATATTCCGGGTCTGATCTGCATGAACATTGTATATCCATTTAATCAGTGTTCTGTCATTACGCTGAAGATAGATGAGCGAGGACTGGGTGGAGCCCAGCACTCACCTACATACAGCACCACGCTCCTAACAGCTGCTACATACCCTCCCCCTGGTAGTAAGAGGGATAGCTTGCAATGTCAGGATTGGCAACATTTTGCAGAACTTATCCCATGCCGATTTTACCCTATTGGTCAAGCTAAACTTGCAACCACCTCCAACACTCAACATATCCCCATGATAACAAAAGGAGTCCATCACATGGAGAGGGTCGTCAAGTTGGCGTGGCTGCCCCAAACACCTTCTACATTTATAGTTGGGTCAGGTGCCAGATTTCCAGACAAGCCATTATGCTTTCTTAAATACCTACCGTTAAATTTTTTTTATTGAGAGTGGAGAATTCATTTCTATTCATATTTATTAATAAAATAACTAATTTCACTTTTTATCACTTCAATATTTATTATTAAAAATAAATAAATAGTAAAATAAAAGCAACCATATGACTCAGTTGCATTACCCACTGACAAACGATCCGATTGTGCTTATTCAATGAGGTGTCTTTAGATCATCATCAGTTTAATGTCTGTTTTGCATGCTGACATGTGTTGAACAGCTTTAAGAAATTGACTTCCAAACTAACCTATCTCTGACCAGGTATTTATCCCTCTCTCAGGTTCATTTTTATCACTTCATCCCATGTTTTCCTTGGCCTTTCCCTGTGAACTAAACCTGCTACCTCAACTGTTCTACATCTACTAACCCAAGAACTCTCATTCATTCTTTCAATATGGCAATACCATCGGTCTACACTTCTGCACCACATCTCCCTATATACTGTCCAGATTTTATTTTTCTCTGAGGTCACCAGAACTAAGCATATCTTTAAGACTCACATTACATATTCATCATATCATTCTCATAGCATTTATCTTCATGCAACGCATGTTCTCAACCCTCACACTGCATACACATGCCTGATAGACTCTTCCCTTGGTTAACAGTGGTAACACTCTGCTGGTTAGTAATGGCAGAAGTTCCCTAATCTTATTCCATCCCTTCCTAATTCTTGTAATCACACTAGCACCTGCTCCACCCTGTGCTCCAATGGTATCCCCAAGGTAACAAAACTTTGACAACCTCAATAGCTTCGCCATCCACATATACTTTCTCCACATCTGAGTTCTCATCCATCTTCATTGTCTTACACTTCTTGTACACAAATTGTTTATCCTCTCAATCTACCAATATGTGCACACCTGCAAAGGATTTCTTACCTGCATTAGCCATGCTCAACCAACCAGCTCCGTAGTGATTGAGAGCAAAGTTCTCATCATCAAAATATTTTCCGTAAATGCTTTCTCCTCCACGGCCATCTTGAGTGGTAAAATCTCCACCTGAAAACAAAACAAGGAGGACGACATGTAAATTTACACACAAATTTTTTTTTTTTTTTTTTTTTTTTTTTTTTTAACTCCACCGGTCGAATAATTTAGCTCGACTGGGAGGATTATACAATTGTGAAAAAACTACATACAATACATAGTTAAAGCAAAATAAATCGTTTGGGACTATTAAAATAATTTCCAGCGCTATTGATAATGTTTACCCATTCATTTATTTTATTTTTATTACCGCTTGTGTTTGAATTTATGTTTCGAAACAAGACGTAAATCAATGACATCACGCCAAAGCTATAATTATTTTGTTACATTAATTTTTTAAGCTCTATTTATAAGAAAGTCCAAATTGGTCAGTTGGTAGAACATCAGACTGAAGATCTCAAAGTTTCAGTTTCAATTTCCGCTCATGGCATCCGCTTCATTTGTTGGGAATTTATTTTTTACTATTAATGCAATATTCTCCATTTCTAGAAGTAGTTATGATCGCTGATATTTCGAAATGAGACAAATCTGCAATGCATTAATTACTTTCAAGATTGTGACTTACAGATAGAGAAAATAGAGATTTTGTCTGTCTAACATACTAGTAGAATACCAGCCCCATGACGGGTATAAGCAATAAATATAGCATTAGTTTTACATTTTAATGTTTTTTTTCTTTCTTGGGGGGGGGGGGGGTATGTTAGAGTTTCGGTGGCACTCCCCTAAATGCTAAAGTTTACAAAAATAAAAATAATAATAATAATGTGCCCACGTTACTCATCCTGTTGCCTATAATATATATTCCATAATTCATAATGATAAGTTCAATAGTTTAGGATTTTACCAAGCAAATATATATTATTGACGTTTACGCATGCACACCGATACTTTTAAAAATGTATTACTCAATATAACTCAAAATTTGATGTAGAGCAATTTTTTTCTGTATTAACTTTTTGGTATCTAAAAGTTATTTTGGGGGCATGTGCGAGTTCGGGTAGACACACCCCCTAAATAATAAAGTTCCCAAAAACATAATGTGCCCATGTTACTCACTGTGTTGCTGAGAATATATTTCCCAAACCCATAATGATTAGTTAATTAGTTTAGGAGATTACCCTGTATATATATATATATATATATATATATAATATAGATCTTAGGTAAACTTAATTACGACATGATCTTTTATTTTCACCCAAAGAATTAAACATAAACAACAGTTTGTGTACGATCGTTTCCGGGACAATATGAGTTTTTTTTAATATCCAGTTTCTTCATCAGCACAGGGTATAGGAACCAACCAATAAGCCAATAAGCCAACAACCAGCATCAGGACCATAAAGTTGAACACTACCAGTTATCCAGAAAATTAGATAGGATGACGGGGATTTGGGTATTGATAAAGCAAACCAGTTCAGACGGTGTACAAAACAGTTTAAACGGATATACAAAGGAATACAAGATTACAGGTAAGGAAAAAACTCACCTCAGGAAAAGGAAGAATTTTTTAAAGAAACAAATAGAAATCTATGATCATATACAGTGAGAAAGGTAGTTAATAGTTCAATTCGCTATTTATCAAAAATGGAGAGAATCAGTTAATATAGCGCTTGCAAGAAGTCTTATAAAAAAACTTGTCATAATAGAAATTAAACATTAAAAAACTAGAAAAATGAAAAATTTTTAATTTAACATGGTCAAGAAAAAATTTACTACTTTAAAACATTTTTAAATTGAAAATCAAAAACTTGAAAGTGTTAAAAAAAATGTTTTTAATTTTTGTGTACCTAACTTTATATATACATTTTTTAAAAGTGGGTAAGCTTGCATTTTGTTATGTAAGTGAAGGTATCCAAATAATGCAGGACTTACTATTTTTAACATCCAAAGTAACTTTCTTACACTCCAAAAATGTTGGAGTCCTTATTTATTTGCCCTTCCATGAAGGCAAAGTTTGACACACTGTCGTTTTTTTTTGTTTTTTTTAATTTCGAGAATATCGAGTGCCCCCAAAAAGGACACTATGGATTGGACAAAAATAAAAATTGCCCCAGTCAAAAACAATCTTTTCCCCCGACTGAGACAGAACAGATACTATCCCTTGATCCTAGCCCGAAGGCCAAAATATTTGGTTCAATTGTATTGCACGACAGAATTGGTGTTGGTGAAGAGTTATCAGAGTAATCTCTCTTGGATTTATATTCGAGTTATCTCCCTTGGGTTTATTCTTGCTAACGTTAGAGACTGCACTCTCCTATCGCGAGAGTCTGAAATTTTATTCTACATATGTGCAGAATTTAGGAAAAGATCTTAGCCTCTTTCTTTAAAGTGTATGGATGTTTTTTTTGCAGCTTCTCCTATGAGCATGCCTTCCCGAACCCAAGCAAGCTTTGCCTCTAGGTTACATCTTCTGAGAGAAACACAAAATAAGTAACATTAATTGCTGATGCATAGTTCTTCACTACTGCCTTCTTGGAAGGGGGGGGGGGGGCAGTGTAGTATCTATTCTGTTATCGCAAGACCATCCTCCAAGGCATTACCTCCACCTTACCAGTGTAGCATATGTTCGTTCATCATGATACCATCCTCCCAGGGAGCAAGTATTTGCTAGTAGTATACAAAACTTATTACGAGAGGACTAGGTAGATTTCTTGAGCCAGAGCTTTGGTTGGAACTTTTACAGTTTCAAGAATCAGAATTGGAAGTGTTTCAGTTACCGATTCTACAAACCTTTGTAGTAAATTTGATCCCTTTATTAGTTTTCCTTGCATTGTGAGATTTCATATCTAAATAAAATACTTACCTGACACAGTTTGAGTAGGGGTTCATACCAGTTGAGGATACGTTCGACAATTAGTCTGACAGTGACTTTGTTGCTGTCGGGCTGAGGTATGGTTCTGTTCAGTCCTATGAGGTCCACCCTTCCAGGCATTACCTTCTTTCTGAGAAGGGGTTAGTTTATTGCTAAATCACCTGCGGCACCTCTCCCAGGAAGTGCCGACAGGGCTGTTCAGGCATTTTTTGTAGGCCAGAGTGCACTGGTTTGTCAAAACCTCAACTAACCTTGTGACTAACCATCCTGCAGAGGAGGTAAATAAACATATCAAAACGAACATCTGCTTTGATGCGATTATGTTATTGTTAGCAATCTCACTCTCTTAAACATACGTCAAAAAGAAAAGTTGGACATGTTTAACAAGAGCTAACAAAACAAAAAGAGGGTGAAAAAAAAAATATATATATATACAACAAATAAATGTTACCAAAGGAAAGAATCGCTCAAAAATCGAAAATTACACAAAAATACTGGTAATAAAAATATACAGTTCGGTTGAGCATTACATTTTCGCACGATTGGTGACACTTATTAGCTGTGATTCTGTTTAATTTTTGAACGATTATCGAGACACCATGTGACCGTGTAATATCAGCCATTTTTTTTTTTCTTCATTCTAACTTAACAGAGTTGACACTAGTTCCGTATTGGACTAAGATAAGTTAAAACACACAAAACTTATCCAGCTAGGTAGAAGAGTAACTTATCTAGCCTTTGGTAACATTTGTTTGTTGTATATTTGTTTTGTTTTTTCACCCACTCTGTTTTGTTGGCTCTTGTTAGAAATGTCCAACTTTTCTTTTTATGAAGTCAGTGTCACTTTTACAATAGATATCTAATAGCAAAGGTGTAATGAGTGCATAGAAATGCATATTTTTGTTTTAAATTTATTTTTCAATACGTCTGCTCTAAATGTGATCGATGACAATCTATTTTTTGGAAAAGATATTGCAAAAAACAAACAAAAAACCATAAACACAGAAAATACAGTAAAAAAAAAAAAAAATATACAGAAAAAAATGAGCCTCTTGTTTTTTTAAAGGCTTCTTTCGTTTTTCTATTAAAAATAAGTGAAAATTATGGAAACAAATTTACCTTGAATCATGAAATCTTTAATAACACGATGGAATTTGCTGCCTTTATAACCAAAACCAGGTTTCGTACTAACACACAATTGATAGAAGTTGTCTGCAGTCTTTGGGCTGGCATCCATAAATAGGCCAAACTCAATCCGACCAACGTCTTCACCTCCAATTGAAATATCAAAATATACAATCTTGGATACAGTTGTATCTCCAGCCTATAAAGCAATAACAGAAAAGAAAAAAGTGGAATTAATACAAAAATATTGGGGTTAAGTCAAGTATATTGCATGGTGGAATTGGTGTTGGCGCAGAATTATTTTAGTTATCTCCCTTGACTTTATATTCGAGTTATCTCCCTGCGATATATTCTAGTCAACGTTAGAGAAAGCACTTTCCTAACGCGAGAATCTTGTTCTCCCCCGACGTGCAGAATTTAAGACAAACTCTTAACCTCTTTTTGGCACCTTAACAATTTTTTTTTTTTTTTTTTTACATGGTTCACCCCAAACAAGGCAGGACACCACTGTAAACGTAAGGGGCTACTGAGAAAAAGGAAAAGGGGGGAAGGATTGGTGGTTCAGCTTAAATTGGGATCTGAGCAGCGAGATGTCTGTTTACATTAGTTTTAAATTTCTGCATGTCAGTACTGTCGTGGAAACAGGGGGCAGGGAGGGAGTTCCAGAGGCCAGCAGCACGAGGAAAGAAGCTATTTGAGTAGAATGCTCTCCGGCATCTGGGGACCTCCACAGTGAATGAATGAGATTTACTAGAATGTCGAGTTAGTCTAGTGAATTTACGTCGAGGGGGCACCAGAGCAGCACACTCATCGGAGCATAATCCATTGATTTGAACAAATAGTTAAATTTTGCTATAGGGACACTTGAAATATATCGCCCATTTCATTTTCTATTCGCCCAAAATGTTTAATAAAATCAATTCTTGGTCTGAAATGGTATTTTCCATCTAGAAATAAAATTACTATACAAATTTAATTTTTATACCCAACTATTCATCGTGGCCATTTATTTTTAAATTATCGCTTGACAGGACTCCAGTTTTTCTTTTAACCTTTTAAATTTGTGGTGCGATTTCACTTTAAAGCTTACAATTCAAACACAGCTCTCACAAGTTATAAATGATCTACATGGAATGCGATAATGCAATTGTTACCACGTTTAGGATTAGTTATTTTATGTGAATGCATGATTAAAAAAAAAAACAACATCTAAATAAGGGAAAAGATTAGTTTAATAAATTTCGTGGGTTTTTTACGACCCCCAAAAAACTAATACAAATGAAAAACTTTACTCTAACGCAATAAAAATCATTTTTTTTAATGTACTTTGTTAACCCCAGCATGTGGTAAAATCGTATGGCAGTACAAAAAATATATTGTTATGATGTTTATTTTGTTAAAGTACTATTTTTAAAAATCATTAAAATTATCTTTTGAATAACATTCTGTTTGGTGGCCATGTTGGAATTGGGATCTTTAAACGGAATTATTGGCAAATTCATTAAATTCTGTTTAAACTTGTTTTTGTGTAAAAAGAATGCAAAGAGTTAACTTTTTATGCCAAAAGTTTGTTTTTGCGGGTAATAAAATTTAAAAACGGTAAAATAGTTCTAATGCAAAAAAAGACAATAAAAATTAATCAAAGCAGAATGAAAGTTTAATTTTCAAGACTAAAATAGTAAATTTGAATGTTATTTCAGGACAAAAAATGTAATTTAAGATCAATACATTTTATCGGAAATGTGAACAAAAACAAAGGGAAATAAGAGATATTTCAAGGATCCCTTTGAACCCAAACAACTCTCTTCTTTTTCATAGATAAGTAAAAGTACAGTAATATATAGCTGGGGAAAGAAATAGAAAGAATAGAAAAACACAGATAGAAACATCTGACAAAAAAAAATTGAAAAAAGAAAGAAAAAAACGGTAAAAAGAAAGAAAAAAACGGTAAAAAAACAAGAAAATGAAAATACAAAAAAACTCTGCAAAAGATAGAACAAAATCTGAAAACGAAACAGAAATAAAAAGTAAGAACAGATAAAATCGAAAATACAGGAAAACAGCAGAAAAATAGCCAAAGAAAGGAAAACAGCAGAAGCGAAGGAAAGGAAAAATTAAAAATAGAAATAGAGAAATAGAAAAAAACAGTAAAGGAGAAAAACATAAAAAGAGAAAGAAAGGAAAAGAGAAAAACTATGACAAAACAACAAAAACTAGAATCAACAATCTAGGAAGAAGACAACAGATATAATTTGAGAAAAAAAAAAACAGAAAAAGAAAAGAAAACAGGAAAGGCGAAAGAAAGAAAAGAAAACAGGAAAAGGCGAAAGAAAGAAAAGAAAACAGGAAAAGGCGAAAGAAAGAAAAGAAAACAGGAAAAGGCGAAAGAAAGAAAAGAAAACAGGAAAAGGCGAAAGAAAGAAAAGAAAACAGGAAAAGGCGAAAGAAAGAAAAGAAAACAGGAAAAGGCGAAAGAAAGAAAAGAAAACAGGAAAAGGCGAAAGAAAGAAAAGAAAACAGGAAAAAGCGAAAGAAAGAAAGAAAACGGGAAAAGGCGAAAGAAAGAAAGAAAACGGGAAAAGGCGAAAGAAAGAAAGAAAACGGGAAAAGGCGAAAGAAAGAAAGACAACAGAAAAAGGCGAAAGAAAGAAAGACAACAGAAAAAGGCGAAAGAAAGAAAGAAAACAGAAAAAGGCGAAAGAAAGAAAGAAAAAACCAGAAACAAGCGAAAGAAAGAAAGAAAAAAAACCAGAAACAAGCGAAAGAAAGAAGAAAAAAAACCAGAAACAAGTGAAAGAAAGAAAGAAAAAACCAGAAACAAGTGAAATAAAGAAAGAAAAAAAACCAGAAACAAGTGAAATAAAGAAAGAAAAAACCAGAAACAAGTGAAATAAAGAAAGAAAAAACCAGAAACAAGTGAAATAAAGAAAGAAAAAACCAGAAACAAGTGAAATAAAGAAAGAAAAAACCAGAAACAAGTGAAATAAAGAAAGAAAAAACCAGAAACAAGTGAAATAAAGAAAGAAAAAACCAGAAACAAGTGAAATAAAGAAAGAAAAAACCAGAAACAAGTGAAATAAAGAAAGAAAAAACCAGAAACAAGTGAAAGAAAGAAAAAACCAGAAACAAGTGAAAGAAAGAAAAAACCAGAAACAAGTGAAAGAAAGAAAAAACCAGAAACAAGTGAAAGAAAGAAAAACAGAAACAAGTGAAAGAAAGAAAAACAGAAACAAGGTAAAGAAAGAAAAACAGAAACAAGGTAAAGAAAGAAAAACAGAAACAAGGTAAAGAAAGAAAAACAGAAACAAGGTAAAGAAAGAAAAACAGAAACAAGGTAAAGAAAGAAAAACAGAAACAAGGTAAAGAAAGAAAAACAGAAACAAGGTAAAGAAAGAAAAACAGAAACAAGGTAAAGAAAGAAAAACAGAAACAAGGTAAAGAAAGAAAAACAGAAACAAGGTAAAGAAAGAAAAACAGAAACAAGGTAAAGAAAGAAAAACAGAAACAAGGTAAAGAAAGAAAAACAGAAACAAGGTAAAGAAAGAAAAACAGAAACAAGGTAAAGAAAGAAAAACAGAAACAAGGTAAAGAAAGAAAAACAGAAACAAGGTAAAGAAAGAAAAACAGAAACAAGGTAAAGAAAGAAAAACAGAAACAAGGTAAAGAAAGAAAAACAGAAACAAGGTAAAGAAAGAAAAACAGAAACAAGGTAAAGAAAGAAAAACAGAAACAAGGTAAAGAAAGAAAAACAGAAACAAGGTAAAGAAAGAAAAACAGAAACAAGGTAAAGAAAGAAAAACAGAAACAAGGTAAAGAAAGAAAAACAGAAACACGTGAAAGAAAGAAAAACAGAAACACGTGAAAGAAAGAAAAACAGAAACACGTGAAAGAAAGAAAAACAGAAACACGTGAAAGAAAGAAAAACAGAAACACGTGAAAGAAAGAAAAACAGAAACACGTGAAAGAAAGAAAAACAGAAACACGTGAAAGAAAGAAAAACAGAAACACGTGAAAGAAAGAAAAACAGAAACACGTGAAAGAAAGAAAAACAGAAACACGTGAAAGAAAGAAAAACAGAAACACGTGAAAGAAAGAAAAACAGAAACACGTGAAAGAAAGAAAAACAGAAACACGTGAAAGAAAGAAAAACAGAAACACGTGAAAGAAAGAAAAACAGAAACACGTGAAAGAAAGAAAAACAGAAACACGTGAAAGAAAGAAAAACAGAAACACGTGAAAGAAAGAAAAACAGAAACACGTGAAAGAAAGAAAAACAGAAACACGTGAAAGAAAGAAAAACAGAAACACGTGAAAGAAAGAAAAACAGAAACACGTGAAAGAAAGAAAAACAGAAACACGTGAAAGAAAGAAAAACAGAAACACGTGAAAGAAAGAAAAACAGAAACACGTGAAAGAAAGAAAAACAGAAACACGTGAAAGAAAGAAAAACAGAAACACGTGAAAGAAAGAAAAACAGAAACACGTGAAAGAAAGAAAAACAGAAACACGTGAAAGAAAGAAAAACAGAAACACGTGAAAGAAAGAAAAACAGAAACACGTGAAAGAAAGAAAAACAGAAACACGTGAAAGAAAGAAAAACAGAAACACGTGAAAGAAAGAAAAACAGAAACACGTGAAAGAAAGAAAAACAGAAACACGTGAAAGAAAGAAAAACAGAAACACGTGAAAGAAAGAAAAACAGAAACACGTGAAAGAAAGAAAAACAGAAACACGTGAAAGAAAGAAAAACAGAAACACGTGAAAGAAAGAAAAACAGAAACACGTGAAAGAAAGAAAAACAGAAACACGTGAAAGAAAGAAAAACAGAAACACGTGAAAGAAAGAAAAACAGAAACACGTGAAAGAAAGAAAAACAGAAACACGTGAAAGAAAGAAAAACAGAAACACGTGAAAGAAAGAAAAACAGAAACACGTGAAAGAAAGAAAAACAGAAACACGTGAAAGAAAGAAAAACAGAAACACGTGAAAGAAAGAAAAACAGAAACACGTGAAAGAAAGAAAAACAGAAACACGTGAAAGAAAGAAAAACAGAAACACGTGAAAGAAAGAAAAACAGAAACACGTGAAAGAAAGAAAAACAGAAACACGTGAAAGAAAGAAAAACAGAAACACGTGAAAGAAAGAAAAACAGAAACACGTGAAAGAAAGAAAAACAGAAACACGTGAAAGAAAGAAAAACAGAAACACGTGAAAGAAAGAAAAACAGAAACACGTGAAAGAAAGAAAAACAGAAACACGTGAAAGAAAGAAAAACAGAAACACGTGAAAGAAAGAAAAACAGAAACACGTGAAAGAAAGAAAAACAGAAACACGTGAAAGAAAGAAAAACAGAAACACGTGAAAGAAAGAAAAACAGAAACACGTGAAAGAAAGAAAAACAGAAACACGTGAAAGAAAGAAAAACAGAAACACGTGAAAGAAAGAAAAACAGAAACACGTGAAAGAAAGAAAAACAGAAACACGTGAAAGAAAGAAAAACAGAAACACGTGAAAGAAAGAAAAACAGAAACACGTGAAAGAAAGAAAAACAGAAACACGTGAAAGAAAGAAAAACAGAAACACGTGAAAGAAAGAAAAACAGAAACACGTGAAAGAAAGAAAAACAGAAACACGTGAAAGAAAGAAAAACAGAAACACGTGAAAGAAAGAAAAACAGAAACACGTGAAAGAAAGAAAAACAGAAACAAGTGAAAGAAAGAAAAACAGAAACAAGTGAAAGAAAGAAAAACAGAAACAAGTGAAAGAAAGAAAAACAGAAACAAGTGAAAGAAAGAAAAACAGAAACAAGTGAAAGAAAGAAAAACAGAAACAAGTGAAAGAAAGAAAAACAGAAACAAGTGAAAGAAAGAAAAACAGAAACAAGTGAAAGAAAGAAAAACAGAAACAAGTGAAAGAAAGAAAAACAGAAACAAGTGAAAGAAAGAAAAACAGAAACAAGTGAAAGAAAGAAAAACAGAAACAAGTGAAAGAAAGAAAAACAGAAACAAGTGAAAGAAAGAAAAACAGAAACAAGTGAAAGAAAGAAAAACAGAAACAAGTGAAAGAAAGAAAAACAGAAACAAGTGAAAGAAAGAAAAACAGAAACAAGTGAAAGAAAGAAAAACAGAAACAAGTGAAAGAAAGAAAAACAGAAACAAGTGAAAGAAAGAAAAACAGAAACAAGTGAAAGAAAGAAAAACAGAAACAAGTGAAAGAAAGAAAAACAGAAACAAGTGAAAGAAAGAAAAACAGAAACAAGTGAAAGAAAGAAAAACAGAAAAGTGAAAGAAAGAATAACAGAAAAGTTAAAGAAAGAAAAACAGAAAAGTGAAAGGAAGAAAAACGGAAAAGTGAAAGGAAGAAAAACGGAAAAGTGAAAGGAAGAAAGACAGAAAAGTTCGAGGAGGAAAGACAGAAAAGTTCGAGGAGGAAAGACAGAAAAGTTAGGAGGAAAGGTGAAAGAAATAAAATGCAGAAAAACAAAGAAAATAGCAAAAAGTGAAAGAAAGAAAAACAGAAAATGTCAACGGAAAAGAAAAGTTCCAACAAATGTAAGTAATATGAGAGAGGGGCGAACTTTATTTTGGAAGACGCTGAAAAAACTGCTTAGTCTGCATTTCTCTTTTCGAGCGCTCTTAATTTTGTGCTGATGACATCAAACTAAAATGAAAGTTCCAATCCATATAAGGACAAAGGGGGTGGGGGGTCAAGAAGGTCTCCGCCCTTAATGTTATCCAGTCGGAGGTCTGCTGCGGTGACGAACTCCATTAAGCAAGTTTGGTATCACCACCTTCGTTCATCTGGGCCGAAATGGGGGTGCAATTTTCCAATATACTCTTTCCCCGTATCCCCCCCCCCCAAGTGAATGGTGGCGCAACTTCATTCGTATTGTGGTATCCAATATCCATCAAAATGAATAATTATTTTTAACGAAGGTCTCTTTTTTCAAATTTTGCTGACTTGGTGAAATTTAAAAAATCCTTTTTTTATTATTGTTATTATACATTTACTGTAATAAATAACGCGATTGCAAGTCATCGGATTTTCAATTGCTCCAAAAATTCTGCCTAGTAAACAAAAAATCTTTATAAATGATATAATAATAAATCTTTAAATAAATATATTTATAAATATAGAGCTTATAAGCTCTATCTAATTGCTAAATATCAAACTCGCCTGGTGTAATTGAAATTAGATTCATTCGTGCATCAATCTGATTTATATAAATTTTATTTATATTGTCATAACCTCTAATGTGTGCGTGTAATATACATGTATTATATTACATATGCTATATATTTTTATATCTTTAATATTGTACATTAAAAAATATTTAAAATTATTATTTCGATATTTTTGTCCTGAATAAATGGCAATTAGACTAAAGTAACATTTAAACAAATTATTGTAAAAAAGAAAACGGATACAAATTAGTACGACTTATTGACTATTAAAAAAATAACTAATACTAATATTTTAATTCTGGCTAAAAAATAAAATAACTGAGTTAGAGAACTGTACTCTCATCGCGAATAGTTATTGCTAGAAACTAAATTATTTTAAAGAGGTCAACAAACTTTTAGTCTGACAAAAAAAAATGACTGTTATTTGATGTCTTGGAATGTTTATAGTTTAGGCTCCTCCCACTCAAGGAAGTCGACTTTTACCCACACTTGTCTGGGGGATATCATTTTTTTTCTTCTACTTTTGAAGCGGAAAAATTTATATTTTAAAGTTATTTTTTTAAATTATGCGATTAAGTATTTGAAGTTTGAGCAATTTTCTTTTTATTCTAGTCTTATGATTACGAAAACAAAACTTTTTACTTAAAATATGATTTGGAGGACATGAGTCAAACGCTAAAAGAAGAAGAAAAAACAGACGTGTGGCGGTTTAGACAAGAGGCTGCCTCGTTTGGGAGCGATTTTTAACATTTTCTTTTCACAAAATGCAGATTATTGTCGATTAATAAGTTTAGATTATCGAAAAATTATATATGCACCGAAGAGAGGGGGGGATGTCACATCGCTATTTTAGCTTCATCGTAAAATAGACACTGACCTTACAGCCGGTGTAACTGGAAACAATAATTTCTACGTAATTTCTGTAGCGAAAACGACGTTTTACATTTATTAATGGATGAAAATAAAAAAAATTTAAATGAATTTTTTGATAATTGTGATCTAAACGTGGTATTCAACTATAAATCTGCAGTTTTAGCTTTTGTCAGAAAAAAGTAGACCCCTCCCACACACGAAAAAAAAAAACAAGCGGCTTCTACTTCGAACCTCCGCGAAACAGACGAAAATAAGAATGTACGACAAAATAAACATTTTAAAAAAAATTAAAGATGGCAATTCCTAGTTTTGACGTTTGGCAAATATTTACGATAGAATTAATATTTAAAACATTAATAATTTTAGTAAGTATCAAAAAAAAAAAAAAAAGAAGAAATGTAATTATAAAACACTCACGATAATAAAAAAAAAACAATTGTCTTTATCCATTTGACAATTTCAAACTATTTTACTGACAATTCGGATGTTTTGTTTTTTCTTAATATATCAAATTCTTTTTTTTTTTTTTTTTTTAAACCTTTTCAATGAGTTTTTTTTTTCGTAGAAAAAAATTAAACAAATTATTGTATAGAAAAAAAACGGACACAAATTAGTACGACTTCTTGACTATTAAAAAAAATAACTAATACTAATATTTGAATTATGGCTACAAAAAAAATAATAACTGAGTTAGAGAACTGTACTCTCATCGCGAAAATCAAATACTTTGGATCAAAGTGGAGCAATTTTTATTTTCCTCCCAACTCAAAGCTCCCTCCCCCCCCCCACAATAAAGACCAACGTTGCAAGTGAATAGGAACACGTTGAAATGTCGTAATTTTTGCGTACTCATTGTCAGTATGAATGAGAAGAAATGTTTGCCTCAATCGTAGAATAAGGACCGTTGAAAGATATCGCCTATTTCGCACGCATTTTTGAATCCGAAAGGTTTTAATCATTAAGTTTTGAGAAGAACGGGTATTTGTGCGCTTAACGATGAAGATGCTATTTCAAAACTTGAGTTTGATAATCAATGACAAACCAACGAAAATCGCTTTTACTTTCTTTTCTTTTAATAACTTTAAAACTCAAATCTTAAGACGCATCCAACGATGTTGTCAGAATCGACACGCTAATTTTCAGAAAGATTGACGACAGGTATGTTAAAAAATTAAGATTTAGTGCAAAAAAAACCCAAAAAACTTAAGCGTGACAGAATATATAGACCAACCGTTTGTGTATGTCTTCAGCGTACCAAATCCTCGTTTCAAAGGAGACGGGGTCCCTATTTACTTGCCTCCCATCGAGGGCAGAGTTGAACACAATGTCGGCTTTTAATGTGTGTGTGTGGGGGGGGGGGTCCAGCTCCCCAATAAGGGACACACTGGATTGGGACAAAAAATTCAAATTGCCTCAGTCTAGAAGGATTTCTCTTTCAGTGATCGAGGACAGAAACGATGAAATGTAGTATCAGAACATATACTACTACACATTGCCCCTAGTCAAAAGGCCCAGGAAGAGACGTCATTCTATACAATTATTCGATTTGTAGCTTTTAAATTACATTGCAATACACGATATAGTAACGAAGTAAAAATATTAATATTTGTTTTACCAAGATTTAAATTTGGAGTCCTTCCTTCCTTCCTCTCTCGCTCGCGTTTTTTTTCCTTTCTAATATTAAATTAGCAACAAAAAAAATAATTAAATACTAAGTTCTCTTAAAAAAGAATTGATATTAAATTAAATCTTTATGAATATTTTAACTTTGTTACATCTTAATTGCAATGTAATTTTAAAACTACAAATCGGATAATTGTACAGAATGAGCACCTTTTGACAAGAGAATTGTGACGCTTAAAATATACACAATACGGGTGACCTACCCAAAATAAAAAGCCTCGCCCAAATGCGTTTTTTGTTTTATGTGTCAAATTTATAAATTTATTTACAAACCTTAATCGAACATAACGTTGAAGCAAACGCTAGGATTGCCAAAAGGGTGTTGAGAGCAACCATGGTCGGTTGTGGTGGTGTTTTTTTTTCTTCTGGTTGTTGCTGTGAGAGAGTGAGGATGATAAGGGAGAAGTCGGCGTAGAAATAAGAGGCAAGTGCGAGAGAAATGTCTGATGCGCGCTTTACTTATAAGGCGTCAAGGGCCCTCCTCCCTCTCCCTTCTTCCGTCCAATTCGCCTTTCGAGATGCAGTGCCACGTTGGAAGAAGAAAAAGGAACGGGAAGCTGAGGAATCTACCAATTTACCAAATCTAAGAAGAAAAAAACAAACAGAAAACATACCATAAAAATTGACAACGTGGCCAAAATACGAAAAAGAAACCAAAAAAGAAAATAGGGTTAGGGGTAATTTTATTTCGGCAATTTTGCCTTATTTTATTTTTATCGTCTGAAACTTTCTTTTTTTTCTATTTTTCTGTGATATATATATATATATATATATATATATATATATATATATATATATTATATTATATATTTATTTATTTATTTATTATCAGTAATGGGACGGGATACAACAATAAAAATTAATAATATACTTCCTGGATACTTGTCGGCCAATGTAATAATCATAGTTTTTAAGTGTTTTAAGTTTTTCAAGTACGAAACTTTTTTTCTGAATTATCATTCATTCGTCTCTTAATGACCCACTCTTGCCTTTTGACTGAGAGAATCAAAGTGTAGTATCTGTTAGTGTTCTGATACTACGCCTCATCTGTTCTGTCCTCGTTCAGCGAAGAATAAATCCTTCTTGACTGACGTAATTTTGGGATGCCCATTTTGGGGAGCTGGATTTCCTCCACATTAAAAGCCAACCTTGTGTCTAACTCTACCCTCGTGGGGAAGCAAGTAAATAGGGACCCGCTTTTGCCTCGCTCCCCTCCCCAACCAGGGTTTAATTAGTGTACGAGGCAAAGATTTTTATTCGCCCTTCTAGCTAAGATCAAAGTGTAGTATCGATTCTCTCTCAAAAAGGGAATCCTCCCAGACATTACCTTCTCATTTCCATACTACTTTTACAGCCGGACCAGAATGCCCATTTTAACCTCACTATGAACTGCCCCTGTGGTTAACCTCGCCGCTGAAGGTGTGTGTGTGTGTGTGGGGGGGGGGGGGGGTAAACAATTCGGGCTAAGATCAAAGTGTTATATCTGTTCTGTCCTGATTCAGAAGACGGAGAAGAAATCCTCCTAGGATGCAGCAATTTTTTTTTTTGGGGGGGGGGGGCAATCTAGAGTGCCTCTTTTTAAGGAAACTCGATTTCCTCCACATTAAAAATCGACTTTGTGTCTAACTTTGCTCTCGTGTGGAGGCAAATAAATAAGGAAATAAATGCTCTAGAAAATAGAAATATTTACAAAATGTTCAGCGTTTGGGTTAGTAGTAGTAATAATAGTAGTATTAGCATCCATTAAATTCGTTTCTGTCTACATCAGCAATTTTTAATCTGGAAGAAATATATTCTTTAAATTCTTAAAATAAATAAGTAAGCTTAGTTTACAGGTGCGTATATCGTATATAATTTTAAAACTATGCGCATTACAATAATGAACTTTTAAAAATAAAACTTCAAAAGTCAGCCTTGCCAAACAAATGCGCATTTTTCCGATATCCACCGAAAAAAAATCCGGGAATCCTCAAATTTAAATGAAAACTTTGACATTTACACATTAATGAAAGGATTTTATTGATTAGGTTTCATTTTTAATTATTTTTTATTTATTTTATTATTATTTGTTTAAAATTATTATTATTAGTAGTAGTAGTAGAAATGTCCTTGGTGCTGTATGTGTATTTTGTCTTTTTCCTCAACAACTTGTTGACAAAAGTAAAGAACTGATCTCAGCTTCGGAATAAAGGCCGCGTTGTTTTGGAACAAGTTAAAAAATAAATAGTACTTCTGCAGTTTACTAACTGTGCTATTTTTTTTAGATGGGATTTTCAAGTTAAATTCAATTTTTACGGTTTCTTTTGTGTATTAAATTGTTAGGTGACAGTACAGAATAGTTAACAAAGCCCTTCCCTCCCATGTTAAAAAATGGGTTTCTAAATGATAACGTTATTATTTCAGCCCGGTCCGTAAACTGCACAAGTACCAAATAAATATTTAAATAAATAAAAAATACTCCAGATTATTGTAGATTACCATTTCGTTTATTTGTAAACAAGTCAGCCATTTTAATCTTGTTTTAATAGTTGTAATTAAAAAAAATTAATGAATTACTTTGTGACCCTTCAAGATTCGAAAAGAATTTGGAAGCATTTAAACTGGCTTTAAAAATTCTTAGCAAAGCCTCATGTATTGAAAGATTTGGAAGCTTTTTTACATCAATTAATGGAGATTAGCAAAAATAGTTTTTTTTAACAATTTGGTTCAATTAATAATTTAATGACTTTACAGTAATAATTAAACGTTACTTTCCAAATCTTATTTAAAAATAATAATTTTGTTTTAAAAAAAATGCCTAGTTATGCGTTTTTTGTTTTTTCTCGAAAGAAAAAGAAACAGAAGCGAAACAAAAATGAAAGTAAAGATTCCCGGGCAACGTCAGCTAGTTACAGAGAGAAGAGTTTTTCTTAAGCAAACAAAAACAGTGCGGCCTCTATTCCGGAGCTCCCCAAGAGTTCTTAACTGAGGGCACTTCTGTTTTCTTGTTATTGAAAAGTCCTGGAAATACATTTTGGTCGGGTGCGCAATCCGCAGGGCAAGGATTAGTTTGTGTTTCTTAATAATTTTGAATCCTCTCTAAATTATTATTACTTCATCTGGTTTATTATAACCAGTGTTTAACTAGTATTACAGACAATGCAAAGTTATACTCTATAAATATTTACAAAGCACAAAATTTGTCAAACGTTTGAGTTAGTATAAAACATCCATTGATTTTTTTTTTGTTTACATCAGCAATTTTTACTTTGGGTGAAGAACTTTATTTTTGAAATGCTTTTAAAATAATTAAGTTTATTTTACCAGTTTTTTTGTGTTTTTTTTTTTTTTTTTGTATTTTATGTTTATGTTCCTATTTACTTGTCTCCCCACGAGGACAGAGGTAGACACACGGTCAATTTTTAATGTGGGGGGGAAATCAAGCTCCACAAAAAGGGGCACTCTGGATTGGGACAAAAATTTTAAATGCCCCAGTCAGAAAGATTTTCCTTCACTGATCGAGGATAGGAAAGATGAAGTGTTGTATTAGAACAGATATTACACTTTGCTCCTAGCCGAAAGTCCAAGGTGATAAAAAATGAAAATGAAATAAAACTTAATTTAAGAAATAGAAAATATTTAAAATAATCAGACTTTTGTAAGTATGTGGAACAAAATGAAATTGCAATTAATATTTTTTTAAATGGATAATGTCCTATTATAAGGTTGCTTATAAAGTGCTTCATTGCTCCCAATATATTTAAAAAAAATTTAAACCATATTTTAGTAAAATAAATAAATAAATAAAAATATGGGGTCATTTTTAGCAAGTTTAATCGTCGATGCGAAATGCGAACAAAACCAGTCGATCGGAAAAAAGAAACATGGCCGATATAAATATATGCAAAAGGGAGATAACTCCAAGTCTTACCATTAGATAAAGGGGGAGTAACTTTTTTTTTTAGTAAGGATGCAAGTTGCAATAACCATCCAAAACATTTTTGTTCTTTAAAATAGTTATCTTCCTTCTTGATTTATTAATATCGGACATATCCCCCCCCCCCCTGATCGCCTTACTTTGCAAGCATATTTTTGGAAACATTTTGCCATACATACTTCATTTTGCATCCCAAAAAGTGTCTTGAAGTATTTGAAAATAAAATACTGAAATCATATATTTTTTATTCAAAGCATTTCCGGCTTATTTGCTAGAAAACGCAATTTTAAATTGAAAATTATTAATATACAACAATAAAATAAACTTTTTAAAGCAAATAAGTACAGTATTCAATTCAATACTGTACTTATTATAGTATAGTATTATAGGGACGGGCAACAAAAGTGAAAGTAAATCGTTTTTAACTGAAACATGAATATACCTTGCTTTAAAAAGTAAATAAAAAAAAACCCACTCAAAATAAGTATTATCCGATCGTTAATGAAATTTTCAATATTTATTAATTAATAAATAAATGTTATATATATATATATATATATATATATATATATATATATATATATATATATATATATATATATATATATATATATATACTTCTTTGTAATATAGCAGGAAAAATCCCAGCAGAGTGCTCGATTAATTAATTAAATTTTAAATCTCAACTGTTACTTTTCACCCTCCCCCTTTTTTTCAAACCTTATTAAACCTTCCTTACACTAAATTTAAACAAACATACACAACACTCTAAGCAAATAACGCGTCCAAACGAGAGTGACACGTGACTTCACATTTCCCAAACAGATGACAACAGAAGCTGAAGAGAGTCGGATGGCTAAATCCTTCCATGCTTGAAACCGACGGTACGAATGTTGTACTAATTTTTCTCTACCAAAATAAATATATATATATATATATATATATATATATATATTCAATTTCTTTTATTTTTTACTTTTGTTTACCCCAAACAAAGTATATTGCTACTGAAATGTAAGGGGCTACTGTGATTAAGGGGCCAGATTTATAGAAGCGCATCCTAAGTGGGGAGTTGTGTAGCAAGATATTTGTTCAAGTTAGATTTAAATTTCTGCACGTTGGTAAACAAAGGGCGGAGAGGGTAGTCCAAAGGCAAGCGGTCTGAGGATAAAAGCTATTAGAGTAGAAGGTTTTCCGGCATCTGGGGACCTCTACGTTGATCCGGTGTATTTATGTTGAGGGGGTACAAGCGCAGTAAGTTCATCCGAGTAGATTCCATAGAAGTACTTGTAAAACAAGCACAGGGATGCCACATTGCGGCGATGCGACAGCGGCTTAAGCTTGGTAGACAGTGCAGGACCTATTAGATTAGAAGCTCTTTTTTGGACCCTGTCTAAGAGGGAGAGACTAGTGGTTGGTGCACCAGCCCAGATGTGGCAACAATACTCCATGCATAGGCGAATGGTAGCTTTATAGAAATATAGGATACCAACAGGTGTGAGAAGTTTTCTAGCCCGGTAAAGGGAGCCCACCTTCTTTGCAGCAGATTTGGCAGTATCTTCTATGCATTTACTCCAATTCATGTTGCCTGTGAATGTTATGCCAAGGAGTTTAAACTCTCAGGAAGGGTGCAATCACCCATGGCAATCAGTGTTTGAAAAGGTTTCTTATAATTATATAATTCTAACAATCTGGATCTTTCTTTTAGCTAAGAAGGATCTGATTATATTAAATATCCGTCCAATAATACCATACGAATTAATTTTCTTCAGAAAACCTTTATGCCAGACCTTGTCAAAGGCCTTGGTTGTATATCAAGCACTACCACCCTAGCTTCACCGGCCTTATCCAGTGTATGCTATATGCATTCAGAGATGACAATTAGGATATCTGCAGTAGAATGAGATTGTCTAAAGCCATACTGTTGGTCAGAAAGAAGTTTAGCATATTCGATGTGGTGGACTATCGCTAGATTGATTAATTATTCAAAGATTTTAGCAAAGAGTGGGAGGAGACTTATGAGGCGATAATGTTTTAGGTCAGTTCTTTCAACAGCGCATTTAAAAACTGGTACTACAGAGGCAATTTTCCAACTATCAGGAAAACCAAATTCGTCAAAGCATTTGTTATAGAGTTTGAGGAGGCTAGCTCAGTAGAGCATTCAAGCTGGGATAAGATTTGGTCAACATGCTTTGGAGGTGTCAAGTTTTTTTTTATAATATCTTGGACATGGAAAGGGGTGATGATCAGATCCTCCAGTGTGGTTTCCATCTGTAGTGGGAAATCAAAGAGGGAGTTGCTCGCAAACCAAAAGAAATAACTTCTTTTTCGTTAATGGAGTCGTTGTGAACAATATTTTTATATCGAGTTTTAGTTTGTAGAAGTTATGTGATTATGATCTATTTTCTTTTGCGTAAGTTTTTCTTTACACATGGAGTGATTGGTACATTATCCAATCAGAACACTTTGCGTGCATGGCACTTCCGCTGAACTGTTGTTTCCTGTTGTCCTGCATTTTTCTGGAGGTTTTTATATCAAGCTGAAGAGACAGCTATGTTCCTGTCTCATCCCAAACAAAGACTTGACGTGCACGAGACAAGTGGACTCCAGACGCAACCTATAGTACGGATGTGTGCACACTATCCGACTCAGTGTGCTTTTGTATTTTTGATTACGTAACTCTTACCTGTCCCTGGCTGTTTGTTGGTGAAACTCTGTATAAATAAAATTGATTTAAAATGTAAAAGAGGGGTTTGTCCTTATAATCAAACTAACGCTAACCCATTTTTCTTCTTATCAAACGAGGCCTACAGGATAGAAAAACTACTCAACGCCTCTTTCTTATTACAATTGGTTCGCCTTACTAACGCTGGTATTCTCCTATCCTCTTTACCAGTTGATGATGAAATTTACTATGAAATAAATTTTCATTTTTTCAATTTAAAATTTACTTTACTCTTTAAAAGAACTTCCCTTAGATTGTCATTTTTTCAAATATTTTTTCTTTCACATACATAGTTAGTCTTACATGGGCAAACTAGTGTGCTTGGGGTTCATTTGGACATCATTTTGAGCGGTGCTCAAACATGGAGGGCAAAGGCATGGCCAGATCGCATGCATTCAGAGGATGAGTGTTTTTCACTCACACACACACACACATACGAAAATTGAATACAAAAACTTTCTTTCATTAAACTAAAAGAAATAAAAACACTTAAAAACATTGCCTTCTTTCACCACCGCCATCATCATCATCATCATCACCATCAGTCTAACGTCCGTTTTATGACTTTAAGAGATTGATTTCCAAACTAACCTATCTCTTTATTTATCCCTCTTTCTTTGAAGTCCATTTTATCACTTCCTTCCATGTTTTCCCTGTGAACTGAACCTGCTACCTTAACTGTTCTACATCTACTAATCCAAGGACTCTCATCCATTCTTTCAATGTGGCCATACCATCGATGTCCCCTGTTCTGCACACATCTCCTTATACTGTCCAGATCTCATTTTCCCCTGAGGTCTTACACATCCATTGTATCCTTCTCATATCATTTCTCTCCATGCAACGCATGTCCTCAACCCTCACTGGGGAGGTTTCACTTCACTTCCATGCAGCATTGCACTGACATCAACTATTTTACATCTACTAAACCAAGCACTCGTCTTCATTCTTTCAATGTGACCAAACCAATGACTCTTTAGTTCTGCACACATCTCCCTATAATGTCCACATTTAATCATCCTCTGAGGTCATCAGATCTAAGCCTATCTTTAAGACTCACATTACATTCTATTGTATCATTCTCATTTATTTCTCTCCATGCAACACATGTCCTCAACCCTCACTGGCCAGGTTTCACTCCCATGTATCATCACACTTCGCACACATGCCCAACAGAATCTGTCCTTGGATGACAGTGGTAACGCCCTGTCAGTTAGTAATGGCAGACGTTCCCTAATATTGATACCAAAAATATTTTGACTGCCCAATTACTTCTGACTCACCCATTATCTATAACTAATGGAGATTTCGTATCTGTCTGTCTGAAGCCGAACCTATACTATTACCATCTTTTAATGCTCAATTCAGTTTACTATACTATTTAAGACTAATGTACTATCTTCTCATGCTCAATTCAGGGGAAAGTGTAGTATCTGTTCTGTTGCATGATACCATCCTCCCATGCATTACCTCTTCCTTTTTGGGGAGGGGGGTATGGTAGTATCCTTTCTGTTGTCATAAGACCACCTTCCCAGAAATTGCATCCTTCCCTAAAGGGTGGGTGGGTATAATATATGTTTATTCGTCATGTATACTAGAAAAAATGGGGTTTCCTTAGATTAGGACCCACACTAAAATCCACTTGGCATTGCTACTTTCCCGATGTTTACGTAAGCCGCCGGAAAGTACCGACGCCAAGTCGGTTGACCTACCTGCGTCCAAAAAATAAAAAACGAAACTGGATTTACAAGTGGGAAAAAAAAAACATTAACCAACATTTAAAGCAAAAAATTAAAGTAAAAAAAACTCAAATAAAACATTTAGTCAAATTGTATGAAAGAAATATTTATTTTTTTAACGAAGAAATAAAAATAAACAGGTGATAAATTATATTTTTTAAGTGTTTTTTTTTTTACTGAAAATTATTTTTGGTTTGTAATCAGGTAAAAATGGCGTCGTTCGATTTATGGGTTAGGGTTTTTTTTTACTGCAAATTATTTTTGTTTTCATTAGAGTTAGGGTTAGGTATTAAAGTTTTTGTTTTTTATGCCTGAACATTTTTTTTATAACAAAAAATTCACTGAACAAGCTGCATGGCCAAGATAATTTATCGCTGAGTTTTACTCGATTTGCGATCTTACATCTATCTCCACATTTTTTGCATTTTTTTTCTTTTGCGATCAGTTTTTCTTCCTGAAAAAAGTTAATCACTCCTTCGAGAGACGCAACAGCCAGTGAAAATTCATTGCAGTACTTTCACATTTCAATCAGTTGAAATGTTGAAATGTTGACATGTCGTATGCTTATTTGATTGGCTAACCACTTCGGTACTTTCCAGCGGTTTACGTAAACATCTGGAAAGTACCGATTGTAACTCGATTTTAGCGTGGGTCCTAATCTAAGAAAGTACCGAAAAAATAATGGAGATTTGATATCTGTCTATGTGAAGCCGAAACTATACTATTACTTTTATTAATAATGGGGATTGGGTTTTTGTTTGTCTGAAGTCAATAGTATTCTATTACTTCCATTAATAATGGAGATTTTGTGTCTGTCTAGAGCCAAAACTATACTATTACTATTTTTCAATGCTTTATTCAGTTTACTATACTATTTTAGACTAATGTACTATAATTCAATGCTTAATTCAGGGGGTGAGCATAGTGTTGTATCTGTTCTGTGGTCATGATACCATCCTTCCAGAGATTACCTTCTCTTTTGGAGGGGTAGTATAGTATATGTTCTGTTGTCATGACACCATCCTCCCAGGCATTAGCTACTCCTTTGGGGGAGGGCGGTATCTGTTCTGTTGGACAGGTAGTATAGTATATGTTCGTTTGTCATGTATACTAGCAAAAATATGCAACCGGAGGAAGCATATTGCTAGTAATAAGTAAAGATTAAATGGTCTTTAATTAACTGTGGAATTTTCTCAGGTCTCGCTAGTCTATCTTTAACCCTTAAATGCTTTTGTTTCAAATATGACACATACCAACAAAATGCCTATTTAATATAATATTTAACAAATATGTGTCAAACTGTAACTGGTTTCACATCTGCAACGAGCCTGTTGGCAAGTGTGAGTAGGTATTAGTATGATGTTGCATCAGTACATTTGCTAAATAGGTAATCAGTATCTTCGATGTCATGAGCGAGTGTCATCGGTGTGTCATCTACCTAATTCAAGAGCCTAAACTTTTAAATTTGGTCAATATAATGGTAAGTAAAAATTATTTTATCATTCTCTAGTGCATTATGATTATTTAGATGCATATATTGTAGTGTAATGTAAAATTTTATGCCATTTGTTGCACATTTGCAACATCATTTATTTTTGTTCAATAATTTTTTTTTTTTCCAAAAATCATTTATACTACTTTATATTACCTCTATGAAACGTTTTTCACTTTTTTCAAACCAATATTAAAAATAAAGCATTTAAGGGTTAAGCTAATTCTTATGCATGATGGAACAATATGAAAGACCATAAATGATAAAAAAGACAAACTTGTTTTTGTTTTATTGTAAATTTGACACCCATGCTTATGGTTGCATTTTAAAACCATCTCAAGTACGCGCCCTTTTTCACCTTGACATAGCTTTTGATGATGATTATTTCGTGCCTTTCATTTTTTTAGGTTTATTTTTCTTTATTTCTTACTCGGCTATGACTAAATTTTGTTTTTGCTTCACTGATTTTGAGTTATTTGTAAAACAAAAAGGACAGGTGAAAATATCAGGCTGAACGTTGGGCCAGACAAACACGGGAAGGGTAAATATCAACTTCAGTGTCTTTTTAGTTTCTTTTTTATTTTATTTATCTTTTGCTTTGTTCGTAATAATTGACCCACTGTGGATGTGGCTCTTTATTCGTTTTATGATCTTCTTTCTTTTTAGTGCTGAATACTTACAACCTTGTCCCTATTTACTTGCCTCCACACGAGGGAAAAGTTAGACACAAGGTCGTTTTTTTATGTGAGGGTCTCCAGCTCCCCCAAAAGGTGCGTTCTGAATGGGACAACGATAAAAATTGCCCCAGTCAGGAAGGATCTCTCGTTCTCCAACCGAAGACAGAACAGATACTACACCTTGGTCCCAATTGAAAGTGTGAAATGTTCGCAAGAGATTCTACTGTTTTCCAGGTCATAGTTTTTCAAGAAAACATCTAAGAATGTTAAAATGTTTGCATCATTCTACAGCTCCACAAAATATCTGACCCCTGATGCAATTGTGGCACGGATCCTGGCTCGAATAATATATGGCCGATGGGCACGTCGTAGAAATGTACCAAGACCCACGCTGACAATTAAAATGTTATGAATGAAAGCAGATAAAACATAGTTGATGAACATAACATATCTTTATTTATATTAAGTAAGGTATGTGTATATGTTTATATTTTTCTGTGTAGTGGATTCACTCCTAAACTAATTAACCGATCATTATGAATTTTGGAAAACAACTGCTCGGCGTAAGGGTGGGTAATGGGAGCTATATTTAGTTTAATTTAGTTTTATACAAAGGGAGCAAAGAGGGGTAGAATTTTAACAAGGTATTAGACATCAATGAATAAATACTGCCCAAATTTCAGTTTCTTTGGAGTAATTTAGAGGGGTTTATGGGAGTATAATATAGACACAACCTCTCGTTTTAAAATAAAAATATTTCAGATTTGCATTAAATTTGATCCATAGTAATTAGACACCAGTTAAGCAAGATTCCCTGAACTTCAGTTTTTTCTTAAGACCCCTTAAGCTTAAGCCTTAAATCTTAAACATTTTCTAGAATTAAAATCATGTAATGGATTTTGATCGAAATTGTAATAAGGATTGCAGACATAAGGTTTAGTATCATTATATCTTGATTTTAATCTTCATAATAGAATATAACAATATTGCAAAGCTGTTCTGTTCAAGGAATTAATTTTACCCGTCCTAGGACGGGTATTTTTCTAGTTTATATATATATATATATATATATATATATACATACACAAATTTACAATAGTTTTAAAGGTATTTTATGTGAGAGAAATGTTTGTGTCTGTGTTTAAAATGTTAAACGTTCGTTTTGTAGAATATTCGAAGTGAGAAAAAATATACGAGTGTTAGTAGTGTGTATGTCTGTAAATTACTTCTTTTTTTTTCATTTTACCTCAGTAAAAGTTCTCAGAAATCAAGGATACCCTTCCTTGGCCTAACACTTGATCTCTATATGAGATACATAGATATCTGCATATCTCATTAAAGTTCTCCTTTACATCTCAAAAATTGAGTTAGTAAAAGAATTTAAGAACATTAATTTGTCTCTCCACGATTGACCAGTTAATTATGTTACAGTATATCTTTCTTGTGGTCTCTTGGCCTTACCGAATTCCAGAACAAGAATTCATCTAGTCTGGTGGAGTATCCAGCTAAATGTTGTTACTAGAGACAACATCACTTGGAGAAGGTGCACTATTCCTCGTATAATCCAGTGTGTAGCCATACCGAAGGGATCTTATTTGTGCTGCGAATACTATGTTATTTTGAATATTTGGTCAGGGTTTACTTATAGGGTGAAGTATCCTCATGCCAGGTTGTCCTGATAAACCCATGTACAGAGAGACCTTATACACCGGAGGATAGTGTCTAGTAGGCATTCTCTTTTTTTTTTTTTTTTTCTTTTCATTTATTTGCTGGGGACGGGGCATTCTTCCAAATGCCATACGATCACCTGCTATTTACAGACTCCAAGATTCCAGAATTCTGAGTGTGTGTATGCATGTCTGAGAAGATGTGTGAGTGACTTCAGTAGGCAATGTCGACATTGTGTGTATATTTGCTTGTCTTTGATTTAGTTAATGATGTGTATGAGTTCAACAGGCATTGTAGACATTGTGTATATACTGCTTTTGTCAGTGTGTGAATATGTGTGTGGGTAAGTTGAGTGTAGTCAATTTGCTTTCCTTTAATAGTGTATGAGTATGTGTGTGTCGCAGGAAAGTGGTGTTAGTAATAGTGTTGGGACGATGAATCGGTATCGGAATCAGAAAAATTTCAGTCTGTAGAATTAAACTAACACTTACCGACATAAGGGGCTCAACTGGCATCCATCTCATGGAGGAGTGCATTTTGATGTGCTCAACAGTCTGACTTATCTTGCTGCTCAACTGGTCGTACAGTTGAGCCTTAAGCATCGACTCTATATGGCGCTACGAACAGGATATATGGATCCTGAAAATTGGGAGCAGTACCTCCTCAAAGCAGGGATCTCTGCTAGCTCAGCTCGAACTTATGCTGCCACATTTGCAAGTGAAAAGCTGACAAAAAGGAACCTGCACATGATGGATCGGGCCATGTTAAAAGAGCTAGGGATCGCGACAATGGGAAAAGCTCTCTCAATCCTTAAAGAAGCTAAGGAACTCTCTGCTGAGGTAACATACGCTAAAGCACCAGTCGCTAAACTGCCCCAGCTCCATCTTGAAATGACCCCCCAACAATTCAGGAAATTCAGGATTGATTGGGAAGTATTCACCAAGATGACGGGTATGCCAACATCTCAGGGCAATATACAGCTATACAATTCTGCTGATGAGTTCGTCTAGAATGCTATAGTCAACACTCACCCTAAATTCTTCACCACTGACCCAGACAAGCTACTAGGAATGATAGAGGCATTGGTCACTCAAAGGTCGAATCCCATCGTTCATCGCCTTACTTTTGCCTCCATGTCACAGGGTGAGACTGAGACAATACAGAACTATCTCGTCTGCCTCCGGGCCACAGCCCTGGACTGCAACTTTTTATGTCCCCTTTGTGAGCATGACCTGTCTAACATGTACATCAAGGACCAGCTCATCAGGGGAATAGCAAACAATACCCTCCAAGCAGACCTGCTGGCCAAAGCTGGAACACTTACAACTCTCGAACAAAATGTTCGCCATTCTGAGGCGTTCAAATCGGCATTGAAAGACCAAACTTCAATGACTGACATCTCTGACATGGCTATTGCACGGATATCTACGTACCGCAAGCAGAAAACCAGTGCTCAAGCTAATAAAGGTCATGTTAGTATCAGCAACTCCGCCAAACGTGATAACTTTCAAGCTTGCATGGGTTGTGGTAGCCATTATCATGGTATCCCAGGAACAAGCTCTCGCCAGTTAAAATGTCCAGCATGGGGTCAAACATGCAGCACTTGTGGGAAACTTGATCACCTTTCAAGAGTGTGCCGAGCAAAGAAACCCTGTATTGAAATTGACGAGGCTCCCATGGATTCTCTTATCACTCACATCACATTTAACCAGACAAGGGATACATATACGATCGCAAGTGAAAATCAAATAGCAGAAATAGATGCATATGTTATCCCATTTTCACCAAATTCAGATCCCAGACAAGCGAAGAACATCCCTGGTGACTACCGAACAAAGCTGAAGATTTTCCCTGATAGTGGGGCCACTATATGTCTAAGAGGATCAAAGCATCTGTTTAACATGGGGCTCACAATGAATAACTTAGTACACCATTGCCGCATAACAGAGGAGATGTAATGACATTGCTGAGGCACCCAACATCACCCGGCACTGCTAAACCAATGCCAGTGAAATCTGCCCGGGCATTGTCCAGGTTACTCCACCACAATCAACCAGGCAAGAAGGAACTCACTCTTCCCCAAAGACCATTGCGTTCGTGTACTGAGGGGAGATATAGAATTAAACTAACACTTACCGGCATAAGGGCCTCAACTGGCATCCATCTCATGGAGGAGTACTTGTTCGAATGAATGAACATTTATACACTAAAATGGCCACTTGTGAATCTCAGCCAATCAGAACACAGAGAATGGACTTTCCCTTCTGAGCATAATGGAACATTCTAGCCTTGTTATAAACAGGCATTTTAATGTGCTCAACAGTCTGACTTATCTTGCTGCTCAACTGGTCGTACAGTTAAGCCTTAAGCATCGACTCTATAATTTCCAATTCCAAAAATGATCCTTTTAATTCATTTTTTGTTTAAGACTTAATTTTCTATTGCTGGTACTAATGATAAAATGATGAATATTTATTGATTTTAAACTACCAGTAGAACTAAAATTTATAGATCATTGTAACGAATTTAGGTAAAGATGGCACTGAAAAAAATGGCACAAGCAAAAAATAGCACGAATGAATTAATAGGAAAAAAATGGCACACATGAAAAATATAGATGAAAATCTCACAACGAGTTTATCAAAATCTTGGATACAATACACAAAGGGAAAACATTAAGAAGTTTGTCAAATTAAAAAGAAAATTATATCTACATTTAAAAGTAGATGAGGACTCTTCGCTAAATCTCCCTCTCCCCCAAATGAAATTCTACTTTTTTGGGCGATTAGGCAATTTTTAAATCGGAATCAGTAATTGTATCAGAATCAGAAATTTAGAACAGAATCGGTAATTGTATCGGAATCTGGAAAAATATTTGAATTATCCTATCACTAGTTAGTAGTTTCATATCCTCTCTGCCCCTCCCTCCATCCAAATCCGGGAGGCGGGAGGTACTGCTGCCACATCTGAGGAGGTGCTGCTCGAAGTACTCTTTCTTGCTTTGACAGAGTTGAAAGTGACCGATTATCTCTTCTGTTCTCTACAACGCATTTCTCACAGAAAAAAACGTTACTAGTCTTTCTCTACTCAAGCATTATTTCCAATGGAAGCTGCTCGACTGAGCTCCAATCACTGATTCACCCTTGTAAAATATTCACAAAAAAACTGTCTTCCTCCGTGTGCCTAACATCAAGAACTTCCCATCTGTGGAACACATTACCACGGGGCTACTTCCCTGCAGACTAAGACATGGTCATCTTCAAATCCAATGTCAACAAATACTTTTTAATAGCAGTAAAATTATCAAGTTTAAACAAATTAAAACATGTCGGAACACTTCACTGGGTGTTTACCTTGCTTTTAGTTACCTGCGATCAGTTTTATGCAAGCTTCTGTATTGTTCAGACCACCTAAAAGAGAAGCCCCTTTTTCAACCATGGAAAACAGATACCTTGAGATAAGATCGAATATCAAATTTTGGGTAAGACTCAAATGGAAAGGAACACAGATCATTGAGGCTTTGGAAAAAGTTTATAGAACTCGTGCTTCAAAAAAGACTACAGCCTACAAGTGGATTCAGCGATTCAAAGAAGAAAGAGATGACTTTGAAGATGACCCTCGCTCGGGAAGACCAAGAACCTTAAAAAATTCGAGAATTTTGATGGGAAGTCCTTCCTCACTCACCATATAGTCCGATTTAGCCCCATCAGAATTCTTTCTTTTTCCAAAACTCAAAGAAATCCTCAAAAGAACCCATTTTAATGACATAGAAGAAACAAAATACTGTACCACTCCTTGGCTCCGAAAACGTCCTCCAGAATTCTTCGAATCTGGAAACATCGACTTGAATGGCAACGATGTTGAGAAATAAGCTCATGTATATATGTTGTTTTATTAAAATAAATATATTCCTTGAAAATTTTGTGAACGTTTTGATCCACCATCGTAGATATTCAAATCCTCTCATAATATCCTTCCTCATTCAACTGATAATCCATCCATCTCATTAATTTTTATCCTCGAGTTACTTTTGGCTTTGATAAGTGGTAGCTCATTAGTAAAATAAATCTTTGGTTGGTTTATCAAACATGGATTCTGTAAGCCATAATTGTTTTTTCTTCTTTTTATTGAGGTATAATAATAAATTATGATCAGAATTTTCAGAAAACTACCGAATCTAAAAAAACATGTGTAAAGCAAGTGGCCGAAATATTGTGGAACACGTTTCGTATACTTTTAAACAATGGAAATTACCAGAGCAAGTGTTCTCATGAGCTTCTCTGTTGGTGTCAGATCCCTTTATGCCATCTTGCCTGGCTTGAAACTCATGGCATATTTATTCAAATGCTGCTATTGTTTCAAGAATAAGGATATGTGGAACTCTCTTCCTGCTGACTATTTTCCTCCTACCTATAGCCTTGGTCTTTTCAAGACTGAGGTCTATAGGCATCTCCTGCCTTTGCGATAATCATCTTTCGTTCTTGTTAGCTCCTTAAATCATTGTCTGGAGCGATTTCCATTAACAAAATATCATACTGTTATATTTCTACTGTGCTTAAAAAGAATGATGACAAACACTGATGCATAAAAATATATTGATATATCTTTATTGTTGGTGGCGGTGAACGAGTGCAGGTTAGTGAGGATGGAGAATGCACACACAGAAATTTGACACAGTGTTTTTTTATCTCGATTTCAGGTTAATATTATATAACAATTTGTGACACCAACGCATCCACCTGCAAATGCGCATTCTGGGATTTTTCTTTCGCTATCAATGTAGCCACGCCTCAAGGGCGTTTATTGAGTGGCAGGGTGTTTCCGTCTGCAGCTAAACTTTGGGTAACTTTTTCACTTGGTTCCGAGTCAATCAATAATTATTTTATTTTTGACAGTCAATCATGTTGTTTCTTCCGGCCAGGTGCGTGTCGTTATCAAGTACGTTTATTCCTTCTAGGTGACCTTTTTTGGTACATATTCAACAATTCTATGGCCATAGCTTTTTTAGTTGAACAGAGTTTACTTACATAAATAGATCGTATAAAAGTCTCATTTCTCCATGGAGTAACCGAAATCATTCGAATTTGTCAGTTGGTGTGTGCAACTTTAACTGTGGTTAAAGTAACAAAGAGAAAGCAGTGAGAAGGAAAAGAAGTAAGAGAGAGTTCAGTAAAATTTACTGTGAAGAGTTCTGTTTTTCTTTTGATAGTTACAACCAACATGCAAGCAGAATACTAAATGCTGTCCATTGCGACTTGGCTGTACCAACTGACCCAATCAAATCCATTGCTAAGGTTGCATGGAGAATGGTCAGATCTTTCTACCGCTCTAGAAAGTACCTCACGTAATCCCTTACCTGTACAAGAGCCAGATACGTCCCAAGATGGAGTATTGTTGCCTCATCTGCAGAGGTGCCACTTGGAGCAATTTCTCTTGCCTTGATAGAGTACAGAATCGACTTTGCAATCTGATGGAGGATGATCTCTTCTTTTTCCTGCAGCTCCTTGCTCAGAAGAGACGTTGCTAGCCTTTCTCTGCTCTATCGTTATTTTCGTGGTAAGTGCTCGACTGAGCTCCAATCTCTGATTCACCCCTATAAAACAGTCATAGCAAAAACTCGTCTTACAGCAACTATGGCAAAGAATTTTCCTTTCTTCCTCCGTGTACGTAAAACTAAACGGAACTACCATGAACAAAGTTTCTTTCTAAGAACTTCCCGTTTGTGGAATATGATACCGTGGGGCTGCTTCCCAACTGACTACAACAGGGTCGTTTTTAAGTCCAATCTTAACAATTTTTTTGTCAAACCGCCCACTTAAATAATCAAATTCTGACCATTTGATCCATCGCTGCCAATCCTCTCAAAGGTATTGTTCATCGCCAACTAACAATCTCTTTAACCCTTATCCTCGAGTGGCCTTCAGGCCTTGATAAGCGATGGCTTATTAGTATGAAAAAATCTTTATTTAAATTATCATCATCGACTTCTGGTATGCACTCGGTTTTGTCCAACATTTATTCAGGAGTAACCGTTTATAAGGCCCGAAAGCCACACGAGGATAAGGGTTAATAAGTTTGTCAGGTGGATGGTGAGACAAGCACCTTGAGGATTAGAGACGATGGTTGAAACTGGGCAGGATTTTATTATATGAGAGGGAAGTTCAACAATAATTTGTGAACATTGGACTTGAAAACGACCATGTTGTAGTCAGCTGGGAAGCAGCCCCGTGCTATTGTGTTCCACAGACGGGTAGTTCTTGGAAAGAAATTCTGCTGATGGAAGTTCCGTTTAGCTCCATGTACACAGAGGAAGAAAAAAAAAATTATTTACAGTGGTTGTAGTTAGACGAGTTTTTTGCTGTCAATGTTTTACGAGGGGGGGGGGGGGAAGAGATTGGAACTCAGTTGACCATCGACTTCAGTATGCACTCGTTTTGTCTGACATTTATTCAGGTCTATTAATGGTTTATGTCTTTAAACAGAAAGTGACATTCTCCTAGTATTGTTCCATGTGGAACTGTGAATACATAAGAGGCGATAATGCATTTTCACTCACTCATCGTCAAATGAGTGTTAGGGTTGTCATTAAATTTTTCCTTCCATTTTTCTCTCTCTTTACTTTTATCTAATGATTTAAATGTCATTTAGAACGTTTTATTCTTCCCTTTCTTCTACTATTATAATCAGCAAGATATTTTCACCACAATGTTCTGAGTGGATTTTTATATATATATATATATATATATATATATATATATATATATACCAGTGTACACCCTCCGTCAAAAATGACCCCGCCACCCCTCTAAAAAAAAAAAATGCTTTGCTAATGTTCGCACTAATATTCATATAAAATCGTAGAATTACGTCAGTAATTTAATTTTTCATATATAAATTATCATTATCATTTCTGATGCCCCTCAAAAATACCTACCGTTGACTTTTTAGTGGAGAGTTTCTTTCCAAATTCATTTCAGATGGCGAGGGTTGTGTATCCCACCTCTCAGCTAAGTGAGTGACGTCAACAATTTAGGCATTCCTGAGTTCTGTTAGTCAACCGGTACTGTTCGAGAAAAGTTGCCGCTCTGATGAAGGCCGCATATGTTGAAAAGCCTGGTTCAACGATTGCCACACTCCCACGTTGTGATTGATAGATCAGTGGGTAATTATCCAGATTGGGTCAGCAACTTAGTACCGCTGCGAAACAAAGGGTCATTTCAAGCAGAACAAGTGAAATAATAGAAAGAAAATAAAGTCTTCAACAACTCGTAAGTTGTGATTTTTTAAGAGAATAATTATTTGGTAAAGAGAATAGTAAACAAAAGAAAACTTGTATAATTTCAAGTCTAGAACTCAAATTGTTAATGGGCGATTTTTAGTTAGTTTGGCGAGCTTGTTTAAGTCAGGGGAGGGTCCGTACCAGAGCGACGTGGATTCAGTGGGCCAGCAAGAACGAGTCATCAAAGCCTGCCATGCATCGACTTATATTGAGGTTGGTTGTGCGTGGCCCCAACCCTCTCCTAACAGCACTCAGTCAGCGAACAAAGAAAAGACATGTCTTCATCATTCTCTCTTTCCTGAGTAATTGATATTCTCAATCGACCCCTCCCCCACTGATAACCGAGAGAAGGTAATTCCATCCGTGGCCGTCAATTCCTCTGACCCACGTCCACCCTCTCTCCCAATAGAATTTAGTCAGAGAACAAAGAAAGAAAAGAAATGTGACTCTCCCCATTGTTCCTCTTCCCTGCCATGGTTGAGGTTCTCAATCGCCCTCTCCCATCTCTGTCATGTTCGGATTTCTTGGTTCGTAGATAACCGAGAAAATGTAATTTCACCCCTGGCCATAGGTTCCATTAATCTATGTCCACCGAAACCAACTCGTTAGCGGGCGCGCGCCTAGGGGGTCCTTAATCAGCACAATTCACACCTGTATTATATCCAACCTCCCAGCCTAGAGGGAAAATGACATTCCTCCCAGTGATGCCAAACACAGCGGCACCAACTCCTCAATATTGGTGTTCGTTTATCAATTCTTATTTTTCCCGACCCATCCGGTCTATGCATTAATCTCTACTTTGCTACAACAGTGACGATCTAAGCTGAAATTCTAGCCAGCTCAACACCGTTGTCCACCCCCATCGGTTTTTGATTTTAATGAAAACATCTATGCCTTTCCCTGATTATTCACACTAGCGCGATACTCTGATCGCCGGCCTTCGTAGGCCCACTTATAATTCATACTAGTGTGTATTTTGGCTCCATTTTCCGTGGGGCCGCTCAACTTTGTAACAGTTGTCTGACTTGTTATTTGGTTTACAATGTAATTCTTTTTAATGCTTTGTTTTTAATTTCAATTGGATAATTAGGGACTGATCTATTGCAAGTTGATAAAAAAAAATGCGCGTCATTTCTGATGATCTAAGGAAAAAAAACACACCACTGTTAACTTTTCTTTTTTATTTTCTTCCTTCAATTTTCTTCCTTTAGTTATTGGGGTAGACGGGTGGGGGTGGGGGTGGGTGCTAGACACCGGATGTTAAGACCATCAAGGACGTTAGAAATAAAAGAGAACAATAGTAGAACAAGAGAAATAAGAAGAAAAAAAAGAAGAAAAAACATATAAATCGGTATAAAAGGCAGAAAAAAGAAAACGCCATGGAAATAGATTTGCGTTCTCCCTTCCCTCTTTCGTCTGGCAGTTTTGAACTCGTTAACTTTAGGGTGACGGGACGGATATATATTTACAAATAAATACACATTGCTCTTTATTATATAGTGGAAAATTATAAATGTTAACCATTCCTGGTTTGTGAAGGGTCGACAAACATCGAATTGAGTTTATTATCTGATATCTTTTGAGTATTCATAAACTGTGCTCTGTACATAATAAACATCGAGCACTCTATTCAGGCCTGCCGGTCTGGCTTTTAATATATATTTCGATTTTAATATAATTTGATATTAAATAAGGATTTCCATAAGGATTTAACCTGAAATAAAACTTCAACTTGATATTACTTGAAGCACTCACACTCGCCTGTCTAGTCAAACTAAGAGCTGTGATACAGCGAAACAGTCTGTCTGTATATATATTCCCCCACCTCGTTGTTGGTTGAGCACTCTGGTAAATGAGATCACCGACTACCATTAGCGATAATGCAGATCTCTTCGTAAATAAATAGAGCACTCTTGATTGTTTATATAAACAGTTAGATTTCCCTTACTTGTGCTGATGGCATAACAAGCAGCATTTCCGATTGTTGGAAAAATGGTCGAATTTCGATCTCCTTTGCTTGTCTAGCCACACTAAAGAGCTGTGATACAGCAAAACAGTCTGCAGATGACTAATATATATATATATATATATATATATATATATATATATATATATATATATATGGTTGTTTTTATTCAAACAGACATACACAAAATTTGCGACACTGGCATGTCGATGTTATTGATCTACAGCTGTTAAAAGAATTAGAATTTGATCCTTCCCTCAGATGGTATTTGGGAATAGATCGATAACATCGTCATGCCAGTGTTGCAGATTTTGTACATGTCTGTTTGAATAAAAACGATCATATGCATAAAAGCTCTATTTTATAAGCCCGGTTGAAATTCTTTGGATTTCTATCCTGTAGATGTTTACTTTACCTGGATTATTAATATATATATATATATATATATATATATATATATATATATATAAAGATAGAAGAAATAAGAGTGATAAGCATGTACGAATGTCCAAATTTATTTCAAATTTCGGTTGTTCAATGCAAGGTGTATTTTGTAATAAACTAGTGTTTATTATTCTTTCCTTAAGCCAAGGCTTTTCAAAGATCGAAATCTTATCATCAGAGGAGAAATACAGATAGATAAGTTGGCTGTGGAAAAGCCAAAGTTCAAACATTTCAAATATATTATTAAAAATGGAGTGAAAAAAAGTTCGTGTAAAAGAGATATGTGGTTTGTCCAGATGGTAATTGTCCGTTGAAAAGGTGTCCAATGAAAAGGAGATTTTGAAGAAGACGAAAAAAGTTTTTTGTAGGGGCAGTATGGAGAAAGTGTTCAAAATGAAGTAAATCCAAAGGTAAAATGTTGAAATCAAATCGTAGATGGAGCGCACTTAAATGGAATTGATGTGAGAAAGCTGGCCATTTTTGATAACTTCCCGAGCCATAGCAGAAAAGCGAATGGTATTATTGGTGAGATATTCAAGTAAGCGAATCCAAGAAAAAAACTTAAGTGAAAAAGCTATGCTAAATTAGGAGGTGCGTTGGAGAGAGGGGAAAGTGAAATATGAGGGAATACAATGGTCGGGTTAGTTGAGAAAGCCGCGGTTGCAGTTGGGAGGAAAAAAGGGGGTGGATGGGGGAGGAGGGGTTCAAGTGATAAGGGATTGATTGGTAGGATGCGGGCGAAAATTGGTAAAAAGTTAAGAAATAAATCATTGAGTGTAAATATTATTTGAAGAGAAAAAGAAAGGGAAAAGGGATCGTAGATAAAAACCGGATTTAGGGTGGGGACAAAATAATTTCGAGTTTAAGATGGTTACTGATGCTGAGATTAGAATTCCAATGAATGGAAGTCTGCAGTTTAAATGTAATAAGCAAAAATTGGGCGACGACTAGCGTTTACTAGCTAAAATTTCTAGAAATTTAAAAGGGCTACCTAATTGGTTAAAAGTATAGTAGAATAAGTAAAAGTATATAAATAAAAGTATATAAATAAATAAATAAAATAATTAAATAATTTATTAAATAAGGCCCAGATGAATAATTAGATGTATAATTAAATGATTAAGAAATGAAATAATTAAATAATAAATAAGTAATATTAGCTCGATGTATAGTTATACATCTAGCCTGTCCAACTCAGTCATATAAAAATTTAAGGTAGGGGAACAGTTTAGGGGATAAGGTTAGATTGCTTGTTAGGATTGCGGAGATTAGGGATCCAATAAATAGGAATCTATAGTTTAAATGGTGAATAAGTAGTAAATCGGGCAAAAGTTTAGCGTAAACAAGTTAAATTTTCTGGAAAGCTTAAAAGGGCTTCCTAGTAGTTTAAAAGTATAATTAAATAAATAAATGAATAAGGGTAAGAATAAATCAAAATGAAAATAGATGAGTAATTGAATGAGGCCCAAAGAATAATTGAATGATTAAGTGGTCAAAGAATTAAAAAAATAAGTAAGGCAAACCAAATGTATAGTTATACATCTAGCCTGACCCACTTCATTATATTAAAAATTTGGGGTTGGGGGCTATTAAGGGGATAAGGTAAAATCGCTTGTAACAACTGATTTCAATATAAGTATTGTGGGGTGGGGTTGGGTTGAATCAAGTAAACCTAAATATAATGTTAGTGTGTTGGAGTTGTAAGTAGTTTTATAGGGAGAAGCAAGTGGATCAATTTCGAGGAGAAACCGAGGAGCGTAGTTAAAAATGAGATAAATGGAAACTACGAGGAATATATTTTCAGTAGAGAAAGGCCCATACAAGGTCGATAGAATGGATACAGGGAAATAAGAAGGAAGTAAAATTAAGAGGCAATGGAAGAGTTTATGGGCAAGTTGGCAAACAGAAGAAAACAAGAAGTTAGGAGTAAAGATGAAGCAAGAGGAATAGGAGCTATAATGCTGAGTAGGGATAATGGTATAGACATTAGATTGGTTAAGGATCGGTGGGGTGTAGGAGGAATGATGTTAGTTCTTAATTTACAATAAGTGATATGGGTTGATAAAGTTATTAGGTGCAATGGGAGGATATGTTAATGGGATGGTTATTGGTGAGGTTGGGGGAGTTAAGAATAAAAATTAACAAAATATAGAATTTAGAAATTTGTCTGATGCTAGAGAGGGAGTTGTTGGCTGGGAGGAGGAGTGTCAGAGGGAGTAATGAAATTTTCGCTTGTGCCTGCAATTAGAAATGAGCTCATTTTTAGAGTTAATAACATTTAAGTTCTTAGGTGCTGTAGCTATCATAAAAGTTTCCAGTGTACATAGTTGGCAGAAGGCAGATCCTGGAGTGTAGGAGTTAGACTTTTTAATATAGTCCAACGTAGGGAGTAGGGAGTGTTTTTAATGTTAAAGCTTTTTATTAGATTGGATAGAGAGGTGCTAGTGGCATTATTATTATTGTGTTTAAAGGAGTAGATATGGTTTGAGATTCGGGTCTTAATGGGGAAGGCACTTGCTCCAATATAGGTGTGTATTTTGTGCGGGGTTGCTGTTATAGTATTTGTCTTATTTATAGTATCGGGAATGCTTCGGGTTTGTATGCTCGAGTTCTGGGCCAAATTTAAGTCGGGATTGTTAGTTGGGGAAGATGAGATACTTTGAGGGGTAAGATCAAATCCATTATAAGTTAGCGGGAATAGTTGGTTAGTGTGAGGGGTGCTATTTAGGGTTTCGTTTGATGCAGGGAGTTGTAAAGGGAGAGTGGGAATTTGTATGTTGGTATTATTATTATTATTTCTTCTATCTTTATAATTGCTCTATCTCGTATATTGAGCTTAACCCTTTCACTATAGGTTCTATCTACTAAAAGTTTACTTTTGGTTTATATTTGATTCTACATTGTATATATATATATATATATATATATGTGTGTGTGTGAGTGTGTATACTTCTTTTTTTTTAACATAATTCACCCCAAACAAGGCAGGCCGCCACTGTAGACGTAAGGGGCTACTGAGAACTAGGGTGTAAGTTTTGGGTGTCATCCTAAGCTGTTCAGCAAGATGTCTGTTTACATTAGTTTTAAACCTCTGCATGTCAATACAGTCGGGAAAACAGGGAGCAGGGAGGAAGTTCCAGAGACCGGCAGCACAAAGAAAGAAGCTATTGAAGTAGAAGGCTTTCCTGCATCTGGAGACCTCCAGAGTAAATTGATGGGATTTAGCTGATTGTCGAGTTGGTCTAGTGTATTTATGTCGATGGGGTACCAGAGCAGCAGGTTTATAGGAGCACAATCCATTGAAGTACTTGTAAAACAAGCACAAGGATGCAACATTGTGGCGATGGGACAGGGGCTGGAGCTTGGTGTATAGCGAGGGACCTATTAAGTTAACAACTCTTTTTTGGACCTTGTCTAGGAAGGAGAGACTAGTGTATGATGCCTCAGCCCAGATGTGGCCACAATACTCCATGCATGGGCAGATGGTGGCTTTGTAGAGATACAGGATAATGTCAGGTGTGAGGAGTTTACTAGTCTGGTAGAGGGAGCCCACCTTTTTTGCTTCAGCCTTGGCAATGTTTTCAATGTATTTGTTCCAATTAATGTTACCTGTGAATGTTAGGCCGAGGAGTTTGAATATTGAACTCTCAGGTAGGGTGTTATTTGCCATGACAATCGGTGGTTTAAGAGGTTTTTTGTAGTTATTGAAGAAAGGGAGCTTTGTCTTTGCGGCATTAAAAGTTACGAACCATTTATGACCCCAATCCACTACAGCCTGGGGGTCATTTCCTAAGGATTCAGCCATTGCTTCGGATATGTTCACGTCTATTTTGCTCACATGATGATAGTAGAGCGTGGTGTCATCAGCAAATATACCTATCTCAGACTCGATGTCATCAGGGAGGTCGTTTATGAAAATCAGGAACAATAAAGGTCCAAGGATGGATCCCTGGAGTACACCAGCATTTATGTCATGTTGCTTAGATGAATGGCCATCGAGGACAACCTGGATCTTCATTTTGGTTAGGAAGGATCTAATTATATTAAATATTCGTCCAGTAATACCATATGAGCAAATTTTTAGGAGAACCCCTTTATGCCATACCTTGTCAAATAGTACCACCTTCACAGAGTTGTGTATCGTCTATCTATTTCTCTTTTCTTTGTTGCTAGTAGCATCTGTAGAGTTGTTCTTTCTTTTTTATTATAGCAGCCATAGTAGTATTCATAGTAGTAACTGTAGAGTTGACTGTTTCTCTCTTTCTTTAATAGAAGCGGTTGTAATAGTTGTTCTATTAATATCAACAGCACATATTAGTTTGGGGGTTTAATATTTTGTTAAACTAATTTTTTTTTAATTTCTCTTAGCATAATACAGAATAATAATCTTTCACCCAGTCAATCTCCCATAGGGGAAGGGAGAAGATCTCCGAAACAGATCTATCTTGTTCCACAAACTAAAGCCAAGAAATTCAGACAAGTTTCTCTTTTTACCACATAATTTCTTTTTGACTTCCTGTTTTCTTACATCACATGACCGGGTAGAAATCTTAAGTAATTCGTAATTATATTCTAAGTATTGCCCGTACTGAGGATTGAACCTTCAACCTCCAGAAGACTGTCACTTAGAACTGATTATTACTTAGAATGTATATCCATTGTGCCATGGGTCCTACATGACTGTAGATGATTTCGAGATGACTTCTGTAATCAAAACACGAAAGACCAATGACCTTATCTAAGGTTTCAAGTAAGTATACTCAGGACACTCAATTACTGACCTTGTGTCGCGGATATGCGCTCGACAATCAGTCTTATAGTTACTTTGTTGCTGTCGGGCTGAGGTATGATCCTGTTAAGTCTTAGGAGGTCCATTGAGAAATGGGTTAGTTTATTGCTAATCGCCTGAAGCGCCCTTACTGAGGAATACCGACGCGGTTGCTCAGACATGTTTTTGTAGCCAGAGTGAGCTAATCCTAGTGCACTGGCTTTTCAAAACCACACCTGACCTTGTGTCCATCCTCCCGGAGAGGAGGTAAATAAAATACTTGGGACGCCCTCAACATACTTTTCGTATTTCTTCAATAGAAATATGGCAAGTTTCTTATTTTGACAAAATGTCTGAACCTTGTAGTATAAGGTAGACAAAGGCGAACATGTAGGTCCCGCAATTTCTTATCTTGCTCCATAGTGAGCAGGATAAAGGACGGCAGCGGGAATATTGTTTTTGCCAGGTCGGTATAAAATGTGATGATCCTAGTTTAATTCGTCACCGTTGGATCTTGTTGTTTTGGTTTTTTTTTCACCTAGCCCTTTTGAAGTGAACATGTATTTTACAGCTTGCTGGTCAGTAAGAAATTGTGGGAACTACATGTTCGCCTTTGTTACCCTGGTGCTACAAGGTTCAGTGATTTCGTCAAAATAAGAATCTTACCGTATTCTATTGAAGGAATCCGAAAAGTATTCACAAGTGTCCTGGTTGTGTTTGCTTGAAGCCTTAGATAAGACTCTCGTGTTTTCATTACAACTTCCATCAAAAATCAAGCGATGAGAAAATTTGGTCATCATCTGTTGGAAGAGGAAGCAATTGATAACAAGTTGTACTGTCTCCGTGATGTGTGTATGTTTCATGGAAGCATGTAAAAACCTCAGACAGTCAGATTAGACTCCTATCGACAATCAAGACTCTGAGGCATGGTATGTTTTACACACATGTTTATTGATCGTCTAAAAAGGTAAAACTGAAAAAGAACGAAAATATAGTTTCAGAAATACGTAAATACAAAATGAAGATGTAGCAGAAACAATGAGTCTAATAAACCTATAAAGCTTAATAATATTGCAGAATAAAGATATTTTGAGCATAAAAATAAGGCTATAAAAAAATACAAATTGTGTTAGGTGATAGCCGAGTTACGAGCAAGAAAAAATATAGGCTCACACATGAGGAAAATGTAAAGAAATTATGCTCAATACTATAATGATACTAAAAAATAATACAAATACGGTGTCATTCTATTAGAGAGAAT
>OY744522.1:113391068-113411068 GCA_963556195.1 Sepiola atlantica
CTTGAAAATGCAAAAGTGAAAAAATATTTTCGAAAAAGATCATAGGGAAAAAGCTTCTCAATATACATCCTGAAACAGATCAAACACGATTCGAACTATGGGCAGAGAGTTGTATCAAATTTAAACGATCACAGCCGTTTTAACGGTCCAAACGAAAAGCCGAACAATGTTATATGTTATTTCGAAACCTTGAGTGCTCCAAGAAAAGGGATTTTATGGTCACAGATAATTCCAGACATTAGGGCCCGAATGATACTTGAAAATTACTCAGAGAACAATAAAATTATGTATCAATCCACATGCCTCAGCTTCCTGCCTGTGGCTTTAAATGGTTCAGGGAAAATAAAAGTTGGAAGTCGAAAGTATTAATGAATGTGTCAATTATATATATATATATATATATATATATATATATATATATAGGGTGTCCCAAAAGATGTATGCACCCTTAGAAACGTTATAACTTGTTTAATTTACTGATTTTGACATGTAAACAAGCTTGATAGAAGAGTAGAAGAGTAAGAATACACATTCAAAAATACTGACAGTAAAATAAACAAAAACATAGAAAATTAACTTTTAATAAAGGGAAAAGCTACCTGTGATCATTTCAGAATGTTCATAAAATCAATTCTAGCCCCAACTCCCTTCATATCGTGACGAAATGGACTTACAAACGTCCTGCAACATTTTCTCTAACATGTTCATAAATTAACCCTAACATACATGCGTTCGGGTTAGGTTTTGTATATGAACATTTTGAAATTACTTCAAGTAGCCTTTACCTTTATTAAAAGTTAATTTTCTGTTTTTGTTCATTTTACTGTTAGTATTTTTAAATATACCTAATCTTGACTTTTTACTCTTTCTTATATCAATCTTGTTTGCAATCACAATCAATAAACCGAACAGGCTATAACGATGTAAAGATAGCATACATTTTTAGGGACACACACACACACTCTCTCTCTCTCTCTCTCTCTCTCTCTCTCTCTCTCTCTCTCTCTCTCTCTCTCTCCATATATATATATATATATATATATATATATATATATATTATAAATAAATATTAGTAATTTATTATTTACGGACATCGATGTTCCATGCTTACGCAATCTTCAGTGCAGGAAGCTAATTCCCGACGATCGGCAGGCGCGAACTCCGATCACAAATCGCCACTGATTTGCAGCCAAGAGACTTACCCGTTGACCACCACAAATTAGCTTAGAATTTAGGAGGAATTTAACTTTATACGTATCTGTATCTGTGAACCGTGATCGCGTCCCTATGACCGTCTAAGATTGTTATTTCCCTGCGCTGATGCGAGCCATAAGCCTGAAACAGCGTTGTACGTAGGTCATCATCATCATCATCATCATCAACCGGTTTATTTGTTGAATCAGGCCACAATTAATCCTCTGATGAGGGTGGGGCCTGATTGTCTAGTCTCGAAATCTAAGTCTTCCTCTCCACTCCTGTCTTTGGCAAGGTTTGATGGAATCCATACCCATGGCCTTCCTATCACGTTTGACTACGTCCTCCCAAGTAAACTTGGGTCTGCCAGTGGTGATGTTCTCTGCTGGCACATTCAACTTTCGGACTTTAGCAATCCAGCCATCGCTACGCTCAATGTGACCCAACCAACGCAGTCTGTTCTTCCGCATGATGTCCGTAAGGCTTTTCAAGTCGACCTGTGAGAGCAGGGATTCAAAAGAAACGTACTGTTCAGGCCTCACCAAACAGATCCATCTGACCATTGCCCTGTCATTAAAAATATTATAAAATAATTTAATATTATTATAAGTCCCTTCCAAGTAAAATTGAAACTTGAACACTGTCGGAACGATTAAAAATAAACATTCACCTTAAAGCTTCAATGCAATACTCCTACTCTGTCGTTGAGTGCTATCGAATGTTTAGATGTTTATACTTGCCGCATTCAGTGTAAACATCAGTTAATTTCTCCGTTATTACGTGGCAATCACTCGTGGCCTAATGGGACTAGGTGAACGGTTACAGATTCAAGGTGTATCTGTGACTATGACCGTCTGAGATTGTTATTTCCCTGCACTGATGAGAGTCATAAGCTCGAAACGACGTCGTACGTAGGCAAAATATCATAAAATAATTTAATATTATTATAAGCCCCTTTCCAAGTAAAATTGAAAGTTGAGAACTGTCAAAATAATTAAGAATAAATATTCACCTTAAAGCTTCAGTGCAATGCTCCGACTCTGTCGTTGAGTGCTATCGAATGTTTAAATGTTTATACTTGCCGCTTTCCGCTATTCCGTGGCAATCTATTGTGGCCTATAATTTTCTGCAATTCTTTGTCATTACCTTACCGTTATCACAGATTAATGCAGACGATTGCATTTTTAGTCGCCCTTATCTTCATAGGACGTATTTTTCGTTCGTATATATATATCATTTTCTACGTACATAAAAGTAATCCATGGACACATGTTTCTGGCTATCAACCGTCATCAGCATGGCTAACTTGGACAAAGATCGAACAATTACAAAAATACATAACTTAAATATTTAGGTGATAAAAATCGTACATATTTTCGGGCAAGGCGTCATAGTCCGGTGGTAAAACTCGAGACTATAGACAATTATATCGAAGATTCGATCCTTGTCTAAGTTAGCCATAGTGATCACGGCTGATAGCCAGAAACACGTGTCTATGGATTACTTTTATGTACGTATAAAATTATATATATATATATATCAACAGAGTGCTCGATTACTAAGAAAAATTTAAAAAATAAGAGCGTAATATGTTTGTATTACAAAAAATTATAACAATATCGGTACTGTCGGTTTCAAATCCTAATAAATTGGACCTATAAAGGCCTCTTTATCTGACTCTCTTCAGCTTCTATTTATGTTCAAAGGCCAAAAGAAAAAAACTGTTTTTGCTCGTCCATGACTAAAATACCGGCATAATTTGCAGGTAGAAATACCGAATTTGTAAAACTGATGAAAATTAAATTTAAGCAGAGAACAGAAATATCGTGAGGCAATTAACATAATGTGTAAACAGCCTTCTTCTGGGGAGACATACACGGAGGCTGAAAAGAGTCCGATAAAGAGGCCTTTATAGGTCCCCTTTGTTAGGATTTGAAACCGACGGTACCGATGTTGTTCTGATCTTTTATAATACAAACATTGATATATATATATACGCACGCAGCTTTTTTGTTATTGTTTTTATTGGCGATAGAACACCGGTGTGTTTATTATTTTCCACTCTCTAAGCAGTTAAGAATATGCAGAGTACTGCATTCAATCGCCCTTTATCAATTTTATATATATTTATTAATTATTTTTTTTATAAATGAATCTTTACATACATGTAAAGAAATCCATGTACACGTGTTTCTAGATATGAGCCGTCATCAGTGTAGCAGTTACCTCCTACTTTCTAAACATAACTACACCGGTTGGCCGTTAGGTGTCGCTTTTTCACCAACAGGTGGCGCTGGAAGGCGACACCAGAGTTATCTGCCCTTCGGACTATAAAACCAGGTGCAAACGGAAAATCACCCTCTTCTTTACTCAACCGGCCTCGGCAGAACGACGCTGACACTAGCGCTCCGTTTCACTCTCTCTTCTTTATTCAACTGGTCTCGGCATAACAACTACCAACACACGTTTCTTCCGTCAGCACGTGGTCAAACAACGGTAAGAGTTCTCAACTCATTTTCTTTGTGTACGGCTTTCAAAGACTTTCCCCACGCCAGATTCATTTCTTCTTATACCTTTTCAAGAACTGTTTTTCCATCGACACACATGCATACATCACACATTTCATCATTCCACGTACACACACGTTCAATAAACGTTATTTGAACTACCTCATCTTGTTTGTTAATTATTACTCTGTCTTTGCATGCAACATTGCTTGAATCAACGAACACGCTTATAATCGGGGGGACACAACCCTCAATCCGAACATCAGCATGGCTACCCTTGGCAGGGATCGAACCCTCAATGTAATTGTCTATAGTCTGGTCTCGGCCTGGTGGTAAAAGACCAGACTATAGATAATTACATCGAGGGTTCGATTCCTGCCCAGGGTAGCCATGCTGATGACGGCTCATAGCCAGAAACACGTAGTCTTAGAAGTCTTTCAACCTTTAAAACTATTTTTTTTTAAACAAAAAACCTTTAGTCTCAAGCCCTTCGTTGTAATCGCTGTATTAGTTTACTTACAAATATATATATATATATATATATATATAGATATATATATATATATATATATCCATCGTCCCGTCACTAGGCAAAAGTCAGCCGGTAAAAAACTGATGAATCAATTTCAAGTATTTAGGGGAATTAAGAAAGCAAATCTATTTCCACTTTCTTTTTGCTTCTGATACAATTTATTCATTTATTTCTTTTCTTTTTCTTTTTTTTTTTAATTCCGACGTTATTTTATGAGAATATTTATATCCGTACGAACATTGGCGAAGGATAATTTTATCCCTCATTTTTGACGGAGGGTGTACACTCCTATTTAATACAATCTAATCGCGGCATCAGCAAAAACGAAACTAAGTGCAAAATACAGCAAAAAGGAAAGGGAGAAAAAAGATACAGGTAAGAAAAAGAAAGGCAGCAAGGAATAATGACAGAATGAAAGAAAGAAAGAAAGCAAAAAAAAGATAAAATGCAAAATAAAGCAAAAGAAGCATATATTGAACATAATATAACAACGACATCAGCAAAAAGAAACAAAAAATAAGTGCAAAATAAAGCAAAAAAAGCATATATTGAACATAATGTAATAGCGACATCAGCAAAAAGAAACAAAAAATAAGTGCATAATAAAGCAAAAAAGCAGGTCAATGTACAAAAACACCCACTTTTAATCACCAAATTAAATCGGTCAGGTCCCCCCGAATGCAAACGCCCATCATCTATGGTAGGAATAAAGGTTTTACAATTGGCAACAAAAAAAATGGTAGGGAAGAACGGGAAGACAAGTAGAGAGAAAGAGAAAAGAAATGTCAGATTTTAATTAAATCTAAATGAATAAATGCAAAAGTGTTGGGTTTTTTTCATTCATCATTCCTATATTACCATCAACACGGGTTAGTTCTATTTAAATCAATAATACAACATAGTATTTGAAATTACTGTATATATATATATATATATATATATATATATATATATATATATCAAGGGAGGCGCGAGATCGCTCTATCCCTTAATAGACTTCACGAATGGCTTATGCTGGAAATCTCATTTCTTTGATAAATCATAACTCAAAAACCAATAAACCAAATTAGTTAAAACTTTGCACAAAATTTTTATTTGATAGGTTCTATAAGTGTGTAGAATTTCAGCATCATTAGTCAAGGGAATCCAGAGATCCATAAAGTTCAATCATGAAATCATGTTATCTATGTGTACGTACGTACATACATATGTATGTGCCACCCTGTATCTCATCAACTATTTGATGGATTCAGCTGATTTTTGGCAGAGATAGAGGTTCTAGGGTCTAGTTGATGGCATTTTAATTTCAGTTTACCATATTGTTAACTTACTCTGCCAGAAAAATAAAATAAGAAAAGTTTTGACTATAATTCAACCGAACCAAATTTCGTGCAACCCACTTTCTGCCTTTTTCTCCAAACGTTTTTACTGTCTTTCACATTCCAACAAAATTTCGTGCAACCCACTTTCTGCCTTTCTCTCTCCAATCCAAAAGCGCTTCTGGCCTTCACAGCTGTCATCTTGATTTCTCTCACCTAATATCCACATATGCAAATCGCATAAACACCTGCACCTATGAAGAGAAGCCCTTTTTAAATTTGCATACGACATGCAAAGCACTTCCTTCTTTTTCTTGATGGTGCGTGTTCCTTTTTATTGTCACACATATACCTTAGTTTTCCAGAAAATTCCTAAAAACCTTAAAAATGACCAGTATTCATACACTTTATTCTATATCTTATCGACCATTTGATGGATTCAGCTGATTTTTGGCAAAGATAGAGGTTTTACGATATACCTTGATTAGTCAAACTACCAACTATATCAGTTATGAGAAGGCATTGTATTGAGGCATAGCCTTTACAAAAGTAGTAACATTCCATGAAAAATGCCAGTATACTGAAATCATATGGCCTTAATAGGGTTAAGATGAAAATTCATATACACTAAATGTACAAAAGCAAGGAAATTCCCAAATTTTTACACTTTTATTGTCATTAAGGGTATGCGAGCACAACAGGGCTATGTATTTTACTGATAGGAATTTTTCTTCAGCGCACCTCACACACTTCATCCACTCATGCATAGAGATTTATACTGTAGTGATGTGATAATGAAATGGTTTGGTTAATATGTAGTCATACCCTTAATTAATGACAATAAAAGTGTAAACATTTGGGAATTTCCTTGCTTTTGTACATTTAGTGTATATGAATTTTCATCTTAACGCTATTAAGGGCATATGATTTCAGTATACTGGCATTTTTCATGGAATATATGAAAAAAAAAAAAAAATTATTCAATACTGGTCACCCCTGATGATGGAATTTTATTCCGAAATTAATAGGATTAATGTAAAAAAAAATAAAAATAAATTAATCTTGTATTGCCAATGGCTTATATTTCAATTTTTATTAACTAACCTTGCAATACTTTGAAATTGAACGACCAACTAATACCTTATCAAGACTAGCGAGCCAACGCTTCGTTCTACACCGGAATTTGAATCATAACCGCCTACAACAACAACAGCAGCGGAGACATCGCACCAAAGACGTTTATCAAGTAACAAAGAAATAAGTTTGTTTATTCTTGTTTTTGATGAAAAAAAATAAAATGACTCAATACTGGTCACCCCTGATGATGGAATTTTATTCCGAAATTAATAGGATTAATGTAAAAAAAAAAAAAAAAATTAATTAATCTTGTATTGCCAATGGCTTATATTTCAATTTTTATTAACTAACCCTGCAATACTTTGAAATTGAACGACCAACCCATATCTTATATATATATATATATATATATATATATATATATATCGTAGAGACTAAAGGCACAAATAACTCTTTCCATGCCTAATTTGAACAGAAATAGTTATTATTTTTTAAACACTTCATAATTAATTGATGTTTCGTGTTATTGATTCGTAATTTTATCGTTTTGTTTATTCCATATATATGCAATATTTTTGTCGATACTAACAGTAATTAATTAAAGTAATTTAATACAAGAAGGATAAATTATTAAACATTTCTTAAAATATTTTTCATTCATTTTCAGGGAAAAATATACGAGGCATAAGAAATAGTTCTGAAAGGAAAAAGAGTGACTGAGTGATCCCCCCCTGTCTCTCTTTCTCACACGTTAGCGACGCCATATAGAGGAAGGGGGATGCATGTCTGACTGCTTCCTCCCGTTAGAGAACGACGTCACATATTTTTTATTGTTTTTCATAAGTAAAAATAAAGAAAATACACACACACGCACACACAGAGCGAATTGATTTTCTCTTTCTGTTCATATCTTGGCGGTTTTATTTAAAAGTTCGAAATTAGCCAAATGTTAATATTTATTTATATGAATAAATGCGTGGTTACAACAAACTTGTGAATGAAATGTTTATTATTTAACACTTTGGTTTCAAGTATTTCAAGTAGCGAACTTGCAAAGCGATAGCGAGGTGGCAAAGCCAGCTAGTAGACTAAAAATGGAGGCAATTTTTACTTTTTTCCGTTTTCCCACCAATTAGCAGAAAAATGGCATCCCTGTAGTAGATATAAAGTCTTTAAGAATACATTGGATACATGGTACCAAAAGGGTATAAGCAAGTGTAAGGTTTTAAATTGATGAGGGCACTGCTTGAACCCTGACTTCAACAGGATGTGCACGAAAATAAAGAGTGTTTAAAATGTTAAATCGAGGTGTTTTAAAGTTTCGTCTGAATATTGAAAGGAAAAGCAGCCTCTCTCAGCTGGCAGCAGACACAAATAGTGGGTATTTATCTACCTCCCACAAAGTAAAATGTGACACAAGGTCGGAAAGTGGGATTTGATAAGTCAGCACTCTAGAGGAAGAGCACCTGTGACCCTCAAAAAATGCCTGGGCAGCCCCGTCGGCATTCCCCGGTAGGAGCGCCTCAGGCGATTAGCAATAAACTAACCCCTTCTCAAAGTGTGAGAAGGCAAAGCCTGGGAGGGTGGACCTCCTAGAACTGCACAGGACAAACCCATAGACAGGCGGAAATCAAGCCCCGGAGGCGAAGACGATACCGGTCTATAGCATGTAGGGGGGGGGGGCACACACACTTTTTAACTTGGCCCGCCCCCCACTTTACGGTCATCAATAACGAAGTTATATATGCATGTGTTTAACCGCCCCCCTCCACTTTTTAGGAGAGCCCCCCCCCCCACTTTTATAACTGTCCCGCCGGTCCTGAACAGATACTACACTTTGTTCCTGGCCTAAAAGCCACGTTTACCCAGAACTTAAGTACACATCCACCGTCTCTCTCTCTCTCTCTCTCTCTCTCTCTCTAACTGATATCTTAATAGCATCAAATCGAGCAAAATAATAATCCAAACGGTCCATTATTCCTCTTTTTATTCAACTTGAAACACGACTCATTCAAATAACTCGATTTTCTGCCAGGATTTTTTTCATACCACTGCTTGTGCAAAAGAAATAGTTGGCATAACCCCAGACTTCTCTTTTTCACAGTCCCAGTTTTTCACTGTCCCAGTTTTTCACTGTCCCAGTTTTTCACTGTTTTTTTTTTGTTTGTTTTATAATTTAAAATTTTTTTTATTCAGCCCAAACAAGGCACATTGCCACTGCGGCATAAGGGGCTAGTGTGATTTAGAGAAACCCTAAGTAGGGAGTTGTACAGCGAGATGTTTGTTCACATTAGATATTGGTACAGTCAGGGAAACAGGGAGCAGGAAGGGAATTTCAAAAGCTAGTTTAAAATAGAGACATTACAAGTCGTCATTGCCTTGACCCATGTTGTTGTCCGTTATCACTGTGGCAGTGTTCGAATTATCTCGTTTTCTCCAATGAATGCGCAAAACACATGCGTTCCTTTACAGGGCCGTTCACATTCACGTTAGGATTACTAAGTTTGAATTTGGTATTGATGTTTCTCATAAATTATAATGTTATTGCGGTGCAATGTCAACTAATTCACAAGTCTTATAGTCCAATCGCATACAAAATAAAACAAGTAACACTAATAACGTTTTGTTACTATGATAATAGATATAACATTACACAAGTCCATAACACTAATAACGTTTAATAAATACAATAATTGATATACCATTAAATAAGGTCATGAAACTAATGCCGTTTTTTTACTATGATAGTAGACATAACATTAAACAAGGCCATAACACTAATAACGTTTTGTTACGATTATAATCGAAATCACATTAAACATTGCCATAACTCTAATAACGTTTTTTTACTATTATAATAGACATAACATTAAACCAAACCATAGAGCTAATAACGTTTTGTTACCATGGTAATACACATGACATTAAACAAGGCCATAACACTAATAACGTTTTGTTACTATCATAATAGACATAACATTAAACAAGTCCATAATACTAATGATGTTTTGCTACCATGGTAATAGACATACCATTAAACAAGGTCATAACACTAATAACGTTTTGTTACTATCATAATAGACATAACATTAAACAAGTCCATAATACTAATGATGTTTTGCTACCATGGTAATAGACATACCATTAAACAAGGCCATAACACTAATAACGTTTTGTTACTATCATAATAGACATAACATTAAACAAGTCCATAATACTAATGATGTTTTGCTACCATGTTAATAGACATGCCATTAAACAAGTCCATAATACTAATGATGTTTTGCTACCATGGTAATAGACATACCATTAAACAAGGTCATAACACTAATAACGTTTTGTTACTATCATAATAGACATAACATAAAACAAGTCCATAATACTAATGATGTTTTGCTATCATGGTAATAGACATACCATTAAACAAGGTCATAACACTAATAACGTTTTGTTACTATCATAATAGACATAACATTAAACAAGTCCATAATAATAATGATGTTTTGCTACCATGGTAATAGACATACCATTAAACAAGGCCATAACACTAATAACGTTTTGTTACTATTATAATAGACATAACATTAAACAAATCCATAATACTAATGATGTTTTGCTACCATGGTAATAGACATACCATTAAACAAGGTCATAACACTAATAACGTTTTGTTACTATCATAATAGACATACCATTAAACAAGTCCATAATACTAATAATGTTTTGCTACCATGGTAATAGACATACCATTAAACAAGGTTATAACACTAATAACGTTTTGTTGCTATCATAATAGACATAACATTAAACAAGTCCATAATACTAATGATGTTTTGCTACCATGGTAATAGACATGCCATTAAACAAGGTCATAACACTAATAACGTTTTGTTGCTATGATAATAGACATGACATTAAACATGGCCATAATACTAATAACGTTTTGTTACTATCATAATAGACATAACATTAAACAAGGCCATAATACTAATGATGTTTTGCTACCATGGTAATAGACATACCATTAAACAAGGCCATAACACTAATAACGTTTTGTTACTATCATAATAGACATAACATTAAACAAATCCATAATACTAATGATGTTTTGCTACCATGGTAATAGACATACCATTAAACAAGGTCATAACACTAATAACGTTTTGTTACTATCATAATAGACATAACATTAAACAAGTCCATAATACTAATGATGTTTTGCTACCATGGTAATAGACATACCATTAAACAAGGTCATAACACTAATAACGTTTTGTAACTATCATAATAGACATAACATTAAACAAGTCCGTAATACTAATGATGTTTTTCTACCATGGTAATAGACATACCATTAAACAAGGCCATAACACTAATAACGTTTTGTTGCTATCATAATAGACATAACATTAAACAAGTCCATAATACTAATGATGTTTTGCTACCATGGTAATAGACATACCATTAAACAAGGTCATAACACTAATAACGTTTTGTTGCTATCACAATAGACAGAACATTAAACAAGTCCATAATACTAATGATGTTTTGCTACCATGGTAATAGACATACCATTAAACAAGGTCATAACACTAATAACGTTTTGTTGCTATCATAATAGACATAACATTAAACAAGGTCATAATACTAATAACGTTTTGTTACTATGATAATAGACATGACATTAAACAAGGCCATAATACTAATAACGTGTTGTTACTATGATAATAGACATAACATTAAACAAGGCCATAATACTAATAACGTTTTGTTACTATGATAATAGACATGACATTAAACAAGGCCATAATACTAATAACGTGTTGTTACTATGATAATAGACATAACATTAAACAAGGCCATAATACTAATAACGTTTTGTTACTATGATAATAGACATAACATTAAACAAGGCCATAATACTAATAACGTTTTGTTACTATGATAATAGACATAACATTAAACAAGGCCATAATACTAATAACGTTTTGTTACTATGATAATAGACATGACATTAAACAAGGCCATAATACTAATAACGTGTTGTTACTATGATAATAGACATGACATTAAACAAGGCCATAATACTAATAACGTGTTGTTACTATGATAATAGACATGACATTAAACAAGGCCATAATACTAATAACGTTTTGTTACTATGATAATAGACATGACATTAAACAAGGCCATAATACTAATAACGTGTTGTTACTATGATAATAGACATAACATTAAACAAGGCCATAATACTAATAACGTGTTGTTACTATGATAATAGACATAACATTAAACAAGGCGATAATACTAATAACGTTTTGTTACTATGATAATAGACATAACATTAAACAAGGCCATACTACTAATAACGTGATGTTACTATGCTAATAGACATAACATTAAACAAGGCCATAACACTAATAACGTTTTGTTACTATGATAATAGACATAACATTAAACAAGGCCATAATACTAATAACGTGATGTTACTATGCTAATAGACATAACATTAAACAAGGCCATAACACTAATAACGTTTTGTTACTATGATAATAGACATAACATTAAACAAGGCCATAATACTAATAACGTTTTTTTACTATGATAATAGACATGACATTAAACAAGGCCATAATACTAATAACGTGATGTTACTATGATAATAGACATAACATTAAACAAGGCCATAATACTAATAACGTTTTGTTACTATGATTTTAAACATAACATTAAATAAGATTATGATACAAATAACGTTTTGTTACTATTATACTAGACATAAGATTAAAAAGGCCCTAATACTAATAAAGTTTTGTTACTATTACACTAGACATAACATTAAACAATGTCATACTACTAATAAGGTTTTGTTACTAAGGTAATCGACATAACATTAAACAAGGCCATCCCATAACACTAAAAACGTTTTGTTACTATTATACTAGACATAACATAAAACTAGGCCATAATACTAATAACGTTTTGTTAATATTATAATAGATATAAAAATAAACAAAGCTATTATACTATTATTATTTTGTTACTATTGTTATAAACATAACATAAAACAAGGCTATAATACTAATGACATTTTGTTACTATTTTAATCGATATTACATTAAACAAAGTCATAATACTAATAACCTTTTGTTACTATTATAATAGAAATCACATTAAACAAAGTTACTATTTTAATCGATATTACATTAAACAAGGTCATAACACTAATAACGCTTTGTTGCTATGATAATAGACATAACATTAAACAAGGCTATTAGACTAATAACGTTTTGTTACAATGATAATACATACAACATTAAACAAGGTTAAAATACTAGTAAAGTTGTATTTCTATGATAATAAACATAACAGTAAACAAGGCCATAACACTATTGACGTTTTGATACCTATGATAATAGACATGTCTTCTCTTTTTCAAAGTTTTTGCTTCATTTATTTCCGTCAAAATATAAACATTTTCTTTTCTTTCCGACAACTTAAACTTTGGACGTCACGGTGATTTTTCTCTCAGACAAAATTTAATATCATGATTTTATTTTTTTACATAAACAGCCATTTCCTCTTAATTTTTACTACTTACATTTTTATACTAAAAGCAAAAATAAAAGTCCATCCTTTTTAACCGTAATACTTGACTTTAATTTCAAATCAAGTCTACCAGGAAAAGACATGTTCCAAATTGTGTGTAGTCATACTAACCTCGGTGGGATAATAATTACATTATTGTTATTTCAAACTTGTGATGTCATCTTGTAGTCGTCGTGTTGGAGTGTTCGCTAGAGACTCTTTTTAGTCAACGAGTTGTTTCTTTTATTTTACTCGAGAGGGTCCAGAACTTGGTTAGTTAAATTGTGCGGAAGCTTTCTCACTGGTCCAGCAACCATGATTAATACTTTATGTACGGACTCCATGGTTTTATGCCCTTCTTGTTTGGCCCTGATTCTTGTAGGCAATGGTTATGAAATTCTCGGCGTTTTGGCCGGTATCAAAGTGTAGTATCTGTTCCGATGGATACTGCACCCCATAGACTGGTATTGTCTTGCCCTTCAGGGCTTGATTTCCGCCGGTCTGTGGGTTTGTCCTGTGCAGTTCTAGGAGGTCCACCCTCCCAGGCTTTGCCTCCCCTCTTTGGGGAGGAGTAAGTTTATTGCTTACTGCCTGAGGCGCCCCTACCGGGGAATGCCGACGCATTTTTTTAATGGCCAGAGTGTTCATCTTCTCGGGCGCTGGCTTTTCAAATCCCACTTTCTCGACCTTGTGTCACATCTTACCTTGTGGAATGAAGATAAATAAATTGTAGGCAATGGTTATATTTATAGCAGCTTGCATGAATTCACTATTTTCTGTCGATTTGGGTGAGTTATGATTCGGCTTAACGATCATTGTAATCATCGCCTCTTCAACAGGTGCGCATCTGCATGTAATGAGGTTCATGCCGGATCACGTGATCAGCAGAACCCTTAGTGTGTGACTCTTTCCCAACACGACAAGATGTGATTCTGCGATTCTTTGCCAGGCTGATGGCAAAGAATCTACTAACTTCAGGAAAAGATTATATCGCCTTATCAATATATACTCAACATTATGTATTATCTTTTGTTTGTTCCTGTGTTTCTCCGACATAAATCTATTATCCGTCTGTGCAATGTGTTGTTCTATTGATTTACGTCTCAAAGAAAAGTTACACAAACCAATCCACATATCCATGTCCAGTTCCCGTCTCGTATCTTCATCTTAAAATTTAGCTTTCAAACAGCTAAATATTTATTTCCCCTTTCAATTTGTATGTTAGGAAGGGAAAAGAAAAGGAAAGAGTGAAGCAAAACAACGAATGAAGTGGCTTAGCAGGTCAGTAATCTACTTTACTTTTTTTCCTCCTATCGAACCAACTACAGGTTTCCGTGCTGCTGTTTCAGATATTCTGAGGTTTTGAAATTTTGAAATATAACATTTTTGAATCTTTAAAACATGAATATTTTAATTTTATAAAACTTTTTTTTATAGATATGACTTTATTTTTAAAGTTAAAATATTAAATTAAATTTTGTTTTCACGAAAGGAAATTTCTTCTTTATGAACAAAGCGCACCAGAAAATCGATGACGTAATCATTATTTACGTACTTTACATAAGATGCTTAAATGCGTGTTTAATTCTTTGTTTATAAATCTTTCTAAAATAAAGTAAAATAAAATAGTTTATTTAAAGATTAAATTATCGAACTGGGAAAGAAACACATTTTTTATCTTGAGATATAAGACGTAATCCGAGGGAGGGGTATTGTTTACACGAAATTAGATTATTATGTGAAATGTTCAATATGTATGGATGAGCGAAATTACTTACATTATGTTGTCGTGCAAAAATTAACCATTAAAAAACATATTTTTTTACCCTTTTTTTGAAAATTTAATACTACACTTAGAATAACTAAAAAGAAATAACTGAAGTGAACACTTTGAAGGGAAAAAAACTTGAATTCCATCAAAATAAATATAAAAATAGTTTGAAAGGACTAATGGAAGTAACGATTTTTGCTATTATTTTGTTTTGTTAGCGTTTTGCTTAAATTTTATATATAATAAAAATCAAACTAAAAATGTAAATTGAAAAAGTATTGTGGTTTTCTTGTTAATGATTTAACAATATCATTTGTCAATTAAAAATAAATGAGACCATTTAAAAGTAAAAATAAGTTTTACATCATGTCGCATTTTCACCGAATAAAATTAAAATTCGAAAGAATTTTGAATGGATAAGCATTTAAATTTGAAAAAAGAAAAATGATAAAAAGTATAAAATACTTATTTTTGTCGTACAAAGACATGTTTTTTTTTCAGCTGAAAGAATGTCAGCAAAACATCTCATAAACAGAATAACACACGTGCATTTGCAAAAGCGATGACTTTCTCTTTAAGTGTTGATACCCAAATAAAATCTATTAAGGCCTTCCATAGTTTGACAATGTCAAAGGAATTCAATGAAACGCGTGCCTACCTCGAGCAAGTAAACATTCTATAAAAAAGTATAAATTATTCGGTTGTAGCCAATGTAGGTCTTTTACGATTAATAACAGTTAGGTTTATATTATATTATAAAATATTTTGAAAAATTGGGAAGCCAAACTATTCAAAATAGATGTTTAACTTTAAAATGTTTAAATGATGAAGTCATTTAAATGAATTAAAATGTCTGAAAAATTAATTATTGTTTAGAACATTTTTTTCCTTTGCAATTCACCAGATCAGAGTGTATATTAACGAGAAAATGAAGTAAAAAAAAAAAAATCAAAATACAAGAATATCGTATTTATTTCCACTGTTTATTTATGAATTCACGGATACTTTACACAGAAATGGGAACCAATAAAAAAAATTAATAAAAGGTGCATCTGATGTGCTTTTTAAGACTCTTTCGCTTTATATCACATTAAAATTTCGATCTAGCAGAATATATTTCGTTCAGATTTCATAAAATAAAATAAAGGCATTTTAAAGATAAAGTATCCATTAATGAATAAGTATCGAAAATTTCGTGAAAATCTGACCATTAAAAAAATTGGTCACTACATAGAAACGTTGTTTTAAGGTGTAAATAAAGTACACACGCTTTTAGTTTCTAATTTTCATTATTTTCGTACGCTGAAAAAATGTTAAAAATCATCAGCAGTTTATTTTATGTTTCTTTTGAATTGTGAAAGAGTTATGATGATAATATAAACCTATATTAAAATTACATTGTGTTACATATGGGGGGGGGGGGTAAATTCTATGGTTAGCTTTGGAGGTCTCTAATGAACAAAAATGGGAGATAACAACCAGAAGTGGTTAAAAAAGCAAATAAAAACGTTTTTTGTGTGTGTGTGTGTGGCTTAATACGAATTAATTTATTCCCTGTTGCATTTTCCTGGATTTGTTTATGTATCAGCGATCAACAAGTGTGTGTGTGTGTGTGTGTGTGTACGATTGAAATTGGTAGAACTTAGTGTTTGGTATTATTGTATCATTACACCATATGCTAATTCACCCAAAAAGAAAAAATGAGATTCTACTTTATTTGGGCGATTACATGTAAACAGCCTGAACAACTGAGCAGTAAAAATAAATAAAACAAACCAAATATCTTAAAATTTAGAAAAGGGGATCAGTTTATCTTATAAATTTAACTTACAATGATCACCCACTTTCCGAACAGATAGCGTTTTAAGGACATATAACCAATTTTTGTTTTTAGGTAAATCTTGGCCATTAATTTATTGAAAATCAATTGTGGATGTGTATGTTGAAAGATTTGTTTGTGTGTGAGTGTGTTTTTTTTGTTGTTTTTTTTTTGCCACCGGGTTTATGGTTAGTGGTAGGGGAAGTATTGTATATCATATTTTTTTATTGCTCCAAACTTAGGGTTAATCATAGAGTAAAGAAGAGAGGGTATGACATTGTAGGGGGGGGGTTCTATTACCACCCGGACTCATGCTTAGTGGCAGCGTCATTTTTTTTTTTTTTTACCGCCCCAGTAGTGGTAGGGCATGTCAGAGGGTTAGTGGTATGGTTAAGAGAGAGCATGTCATAATGTTTTCTCTCTTAAAAACCAAAAAAATAGTTATATGTCCTTAAAACCCTATCCAGTTAGAAACTGCTAGCCTGGAAATCGGTGATCATTTTACGTTAAATTTATATGCGAACCTGATCCCTCACTAAAATTCTAAAATAATTGTTCTTTTTTTATTTTTTATTTTTAGCCGACCGCCAAGTTTTTTAGGGTGTTTACATGTAATCGCATAAAAAAAGTAGAATCTCATTTTTATTTTGGTGTGAATTAGCATGCGGTGAATATTTACAAATTTACATACTGTTTTTTTTTTCTAAACAAAGATTAAATATAATTGTTTCATGTAAATCGGAAGTTTAACACAGACCTCAAAACAAAGCGTCTGTACGTTTAGATTTTGTAAGTATGGATGTCCGAAAAGACAATAACCTCGATAAAAATCTAAAATCTAATAACTTTTTTTAAAGTAATTTGAGAATTTATTTTTTAAAGAATGGCAATGTTTCATTTTTATTGAAAACGCTCAGTAATAATAATGTTTGTGAAATTCGTTTGTAACGATTTCTAGTTTTGGTTCAACGCGCCTAAAATGATTTGGGCAGACGACAGTTTTCATTGAATCTCTGGCTCGTCCTCTGATTGGTCAATTTGAGTGACGTGTCAGTTTATAATGGTAAACAATGCTGATGACATTTTTCTCGCTAAAATATTTTGAAGAAATTATCTTTAGATAGATTCGAGATGTTGACTTGTTAACATCTAATTTGTCTCCGTGGACAGAATTTTCTTTCCTTAGGAAAATTGTGCCCTCGCTAATTAATTAGATAACTCCCGTTTATGTGAAATCGACATTATTATGTCGAAAATTAATTTAACTAATAATTTAAAAGATTTATTAAAAATAACGTAGTGGATTTGAGATATTTATCTCTTAGTTACGATGTGAATTTAATTTGAACTACAAACAATATGTTTTTAATTTGATGACTATTTTAATCATAATTCGAGGAAGAGGTCTTAGAATTATAAGGTTGTATTTGGAAAACTCAAATATAAACCATTGTTTATGAGGAACACTTATGACGATAAGTTGTTATTGAAAAGTTTGATCACGCCAAAGGTTCGTCGATCTTACTTAGTCTAAAAGAGAAAGACTAATTGTTTTATAGGATTGATTGAAAAATATCGACATAGGATCGATAATATTTATCATTTAGTCAGAAGGACTAAGAGATTAAAAAGATTTATTGAATTTAATATTCGTTTACCAGAGACGTAAACGAAAAAAGTCATTGTGGGTTTGTTTTGATTGGAAGTCTCAGTCTGTAGTCCAGAAATTCGCATTTTAAATATAAAAAAGGGAGTTATAATTATTTATAAAAATTAATATAAGAATTAATTAAGTTAATTAAGTTCGAAAATAATAATTATTTGATTTTCAGAAACACGAGTAATATTTGTTAAATTATTACTTGAATAAAAAAAAAAACCCGAAGAAAGTCGGTTTCCAGAATTTTGCCTTTTGTTCAATATCAAGATGTTGTCTGCTCGGCGCGATTTTCCGAGAAAAATGAAAGAACTCTTTTCAAGACAAGTTTTATCGCCACTGATGAGCGAAATAAGAAAAATATACCAGAGAATGTCAACGTCTGTAAAAACAGAATTTCCACGTCTGTAAAAAAAAAAAATATTTATTGTAAATTGTGAACTGTGAGTACTTTTGTTTGTTACTATTTTCTTTTTGAATGACATATGAACATATATGCATGTCTACCTATTTTCTTATTTTAACTTTTTTCTTCCCATTTTATTAATAAATTTTCGATTCTTTGATGCACAAGCAAGTTTTTCTGTCTTTTCCCCCATTATTGTTAACAGGAAAAAAATAGGCGTAGAGATGAACTCGTCTTGCACAGCAGTCAGTTTTTTTTATTGTCATTTAAAGAAGAACTTTCATAGAATTTTTCATTTAAATTTAATTTTTAAAATTAAATTTTTAGTTATAACATAAAGTTAACATAATGGATTTTTTTTTTACATATTTTTTTTTTATTAATATTAATAAAAATAAAATTAATAAAAAGTCTTGGAATTTTTTCTTATGTTTATGTAACATACATATTTATTAAAGAAAAATTATGTTTACACTATTTTTAAGTAATATTAAATAAAGAAATTACATAAAGTTGGCATCATGGAATTCAGTTTTTTACATACAACTTTTTGGGCGCTTATGGAGACGTTGCAATATTAGAGGGAAATAACTTTTTCAAAATCCAAGGGAGATAACTACGTTTGACTTAAAAGAAATCAAACGCATGTACGGATGGACAGAGGGGTAAAAATTAACATTATTTCTTTAAGAGGGGGGGATTCTACTTTTCCAGGTAATTACGTGTGCTTTTACAACCTGAAACCAGTCGCTTTTAACTGAGGACGTCCTAAACTATACATGCTGTTCGGCTTTAAGAAATCGTACTAATGAATCATTATGTAGTCAAAGGGTCAAAATATTCAATTCCAATAGCCAATGAAAAACTTGTATATATTTTGAAGATCCAATGATGAAGAAATTGTTTTTCGATTAGCCAATCAAAAATGTTTACATACTAAAAAAAACTTATGCTATTTTACAAATATTATTTAGCACCCTTCAAAAAAAAAATAATGTCGTTAATTAACAACTTTTATTTTTCCAGTTTATAATTAGCGTTATTTTCACCTAACTTGTTTCGTTTTTAATTAACTTTTCATTTTTAGATTTATTATGCTTTTACTAATTAAAGGTAAATATACGTTTAAA